>JAJJWW010010713.1:0-278675 GCA_023531295.1 Papaver armeniacum
ACCTATAAGAAATTAAATCAGATGAACGATTCGATTAACTTTTTAAAGATTTTAGATGGTCTGAAAGAAGACTCTAAAGAATATTTCTATGTTCTTGTTAAAATGTTAGATAAAGAGATTAAACAGAACCAGTCACATACTGATGAGATCAGTAATATCATGATTGATAGAGAACTGGTGAAAAACACATAAGATTCTAAAACAAGAGATTCTCAAAGATGTTCAATTCTTTCATCCAGACATCTTGAATAGTCTAATAAGAGTCAGACCAGGAACCGTTTTCAAAAGGGATGGAATTGTTTAATTCAGAAGATTTGTTTTACAAAATGTCTGATTAACCATGTTAAGAAACTTTTTAAGAACTTAACAAACCATCCTAAATCTGGTGAACAATGTCTTGGAGCATTTTCACTTAAAACAACTTCACCATTCCAATGGTTTCTATATAGTGGGTGTAGTAGACATATGACATGTGATCTTTCTTAGTTTACAAAAACATGAGACTACAAAGGAGGATCAGTAACCTTAGGAGATGGAAGCAGCTGTCTTATTGATGTGAATCAATAATGTTGTAGTAAATAAGGTTCGTTGAGACTTGTGAAAGCAATAGATTTCAGACTTATAAAACTTAAAAACAAACAAAACTTAACTCAAAATTTGATTTCAAGATATTAGGAATAACCAAGACACTGATTCCACTATTACACATGAATAAATTATGGTAAATAATCCAAAACTCTAATTATCTTTTAAGTCCCTTATTTCTTAATTCACAAATAATCAGGCAAATTCTCAAAAATTAATTGTATCCCCTAAGCATAGATTATCTAAACAAAGCATAACCTATCTAATTGAATCACAACTAATGAAGAAAATTTTGCAAACAATTAAAACTCTGCAAAAGCAGTGATTGAGTGAATATGAATTATAAATTTGAGAAATTAAAATAGTTACCAATTATCCATGCGTGAATAGCTTCCTCATTGCCTTGGTTGTGGGAGAATTAGCTCATCATCATGTTGGAAACACACTCAAAAATTGATTTCATTTATGCTCAAAAGTGGTTACAAATGATGAAAAATGGGAGAAAATGATTAAAACCGGGTGTTTGCAACGCTTATAATTGTTGCAAACACGTTACAAAAGAACGATAACTGATATGCGTCATTGATACTGTATCTGTGTGACCCACAAGTGATGGTCGTTGTTACTGTTGATAAACGACGGTCTTCAGAAGTGTTATGTTCTTCGTGTTCTTCCTTCACAGCAGCAGCAGCAGAATTCTCTAACTTGATTTCTATTGCTATGTTCTTCTCCCAAACTCTCTGTTACACCTCTATGCTATCTCAGCAACTATTTATAACCCAACAGCCCCGAAATATCTCGCCATAACTTCATATAATTCTTCATTACTCGGCAATATTCTTCACGGCCTGTTTTAGGAAATAATCTCGATTTTTGATTTCTCCATGGGATATAAAGCTGCCAAATTGCCATATTTAACTCCTTCACACTCCGGATAGTTGTTAGGGTCTTCCAGATACGTGCAAACACCTCTGTTGCTTGCGAAATCCTGTGAATATCTCCTCCGGTGTGTGTGTTGCCCTGTTTTTCCTCTCGCGGAAATTCCAGCCAAACTGGATCGAAACCAACACCTCTACCATCCCTGTCTGGCCCATATAAGAGTACCCAATCAATTCCATCCCTTTAGTCTCACCGAAACAAGCTTAAATTGTCACCCCTAAATCTGCCAGGCGAGAATATTTTTTTCCCGCCAAAACCAGCAATTTGAATTGGTGAAGATGACCTCCCCCTAACAGTGATGGGGGTGCGAATAGCAGCTTCCTTAAGGGGTGTCCTGGGGTGCCCCTTAGTAATTGAGGTGCCCCTTAACCGAAATGAGAGTCCGCATAGCACATGTCCTCCGGGGGTGCTCCGCATAATTTTTCGAGCCGATTTTTCCAAAAATGTTTATTTCCCAAAAATACCTACAAACACACAAAACACCATAATAAGCACAAATTCGAGCACCAACAAAACAGAAAATTGAGGACAACCTAGACACAAAAATGTGTCTATCACTTATTAGCAAAAATGGTATTATAAAACTTAGAGGTATTCCCGAAATCCATGATGTTGTTTATGTTAAAGGAATGAAAGCTAATCTTATGTCTGTTAGTCAAATTTGTGATAAAGGTCACAAAGTTATCTTTAATATGAGAGGTTGTGATATTGAAGATAAGTCCGGAAAAGTAATTTTTCGAGGACGTAGAAGTATGAATAATTGTTATCTCCTTGATATACAATCCAATTTATACTGTAACTTGACTAAGGTTGAGTCAACTCATTTGTGGCATGAACACTTTGGTCATATCAATTACCGAATCCTAGGAAAGCTCATTAATCATGAACTTGTCAAAAGCGTTCCAAAAATAAACACTAAAGTAGAAGGTGTTTGTGGTGCACGCCAAAAAGGTAAGCAAGTAAAAATTCCACACAAACTTTCTCGAGAGATAGCCACTCGTGCTCCTCTCGATCTTATTCATATGGATCTATTTGGTCCAATCCAACAAGCATCTGTTGGAGGAAATAAGTATGTTTTAGTAATGGTAGATGACTACACACGTTTCACATGAGTTGCTTTTCTGAAGGAAGTAAATTCATGAACTTGTTTTGTGAATCGAAAGGGAAATCGCTAGGCTTATTGGTATTGTTATTCATTGCATATCTTTTGAACTACCAATATGTGTGATTAGTATAACCGCTCATGACTTGTTTATGTTCTTGGTAAAACTATTCACAAGGCCTGACTTTTGTATTGGTATGACTTTTGTTAGTGAAACCGATCTTAAGTAATCACTTGAGATATCATGATCGATTTGTTGTAATTGGTATGACCAACTCTAGGCAAAGGGGAACCGATCCTAGTAAGAGGTGCAACCGATCACAAGAGGGGAATTGATCCTTTTAAGAGGTGCTGCAAGTTTTTAGATATTGGGAATCGATCCTATGAACATGTGCAACACGTTTTTAGATATTGGGAACCGATCCCATGGACATGTGCAACAAATACAAGTTAGATACCATATATATGTGGGAACCGATCCTAGTACCTAGTCAACCAAATTTTGAAAAGCTAGTGTGACTAATTCCAGTACTCACATGGAGGTAGAACCGAAACTTGTTTTGGTGGAACCGTGAAACCCATGTTTGGTGATTTGATAGGATAATCAATCACATAGTTCTTGGAAGTCAGATGAACCAATTCTAATTAAACTTGTTTGGAAGTGTGGCAAATCGATTCCAAAATAGAAAATATGAAAGATGATTTACTAAGTTAAGATGTCGACATACTTTGAACATGTGCAATAACGCTTATCTTTTATTGTTCAAAGATATTCCTTAATAGCTAAAGGAGAATCCCGGATCGAAAATAAATTGAGAATCTTTTAATTAAGGTTTTTAATTTTATTTTTGGAAAATGAAAATTAGTAATGTGCATTTACTAGTTGGAGATTTTCTAAGAGATTTTTGGTCATTATTTGGACAAAGCATTTCCAGGAATTATGGAAACCGAATTTGGAAACATATTGCATATCTTGAGAATATTTTCGGTTTTGGATATTCCTTGGTCTATAAATATCAAAGTTTGCATTTCGAGCAAACTAATCCTCAGAGCCAGCAAAACTACCTAGTTGTGTTGTTACTAGTGGAGTCGCCTATTCGGAGAGGAAAGTAACCTAATTAGGCGAAATCTCTTACGCCCGCTCGGTTTAAAGACTTCTTTGGAATTGAGAAGCTCTATTAGTACCGTTGGTGGGAAACTAGATAATTGTTGTTTATTATTAGTTTTCGATTGATTTGATTGACTAACGGTTGTTGAACTTTGATTGCACCTAGTTTTTTTTTATGCTTGAGAATCTTCTCTTCTGATATAAGATTCACTCAAACTAGATCAAAGTTTCGACGGGGTTCTTTAGATTGTTTGTAGATCTAATGACGTCTTGTGATAATCCATTGTTAATAGACTCCATTCTGTGTGTGAATGATCACAAGAGATTCAAGTTGATTGTGTGCAGGTGTTTATTGAAGATCTAAGAAGATTTGAAGACGAAGAAGATTTATGATTTGGGTTCATAATCTTTGGTGTGCACAATACTTGTTTCGGTTAAAGAGGATCCAACTATAATCGGTTTATCCTTGTGGTAGATTGGATCTATTAGTTGAGTAGATCGACATCAATATAATTCTTTGTGATTAAAAGTATTGATTTAAAAATCTTGACAATTACTTTGGTAGTTGTTATTAGATAGATCTAAGGACCTGACAAAGGATTTTATTGGGATAAACGGAAGAGCCTTTTGTCAAACTCACATCACTTGGTTGAAAAGAGTTGTTACCAAAAAGATTTGGTGTTCCTTTACTGTTTGGAATACGAACCAAAGGAATTGTTCCAAGTACGTGACTTATTACAAGTGGGGGCGTGGGAATACATACGGAACTAGGTGAACTATACGTTTAATTGCTTGGTCTCAACTATACGAAGTTGGTATGATTTTGTATAGCGGCTTAATCCTGAGAGTATTCAATTCTGGACAAGGTCCCGAGGTTTTTCTGCATTTGCGGTTTCCTCGTTAACAAAATCTTGTTGTGTCTTTTACTTTTCTATTTCCGCAATTATAATTGTTTTTATTATAATTAGAAGTAAAATACATAAACGTTAATTCCTATTTACTTGATAGTAATCCTATTGTGTTTGGTTAAGTCCGAACCTTTTATCAAGTAAACATAATTCGTTGTTGTATTTTCTCGATCTTGTATCCATAGTCAATCACACAAGTTATCTTGATGTCGTATTGTCTCGATCTCATATCCATAGACGATCACACGAAGTGTGAACCGATTAATTGTATTGTCTCGACTCAGTCCATAGACAATCATTTTCGGAGAAGGGACTTACAGGTGGAAAAGTTTTAGATTGAGGTATATTTGGGTACCCTCGTATTTTCAAGTACCATCTAACGGTGGAGATTGATTGCTTATTTTCTAAGCAGACTTAGTTTGAATCTTAAATCAGAAGTTCATCTAACGGTGAATATCAATTTCTTTGTTACTTAGTTATATTAATTAACTTTGATTGTAAGCAACCTTGATTTAAAATAAAAGACTATATAAGGGAGAACTCTAGCATCTGGGAAACCTAATCCCGACACTCTCGTGTGTCCTAGTTGCAAACTAGAGTCGATTCTCCATTAACCTAGGTTTACAGTTCTTCTGAAAACCATTATTAGGGTTAACGACTTGAAGACTTCATTTGGGATTCGTGAAGCCATGTCCAACTATTTTCTCTGTAGTTGTGTATCCTGATCTTACTTTTCTTATCGTATTGAGTTTAGTCTTCTCTAAGATTTTCTCGAGATTTTTCTCCGATAGGTAAGATATAAAAAGTAATCACAACAGTTTTTCGTCTCAGACTCTTGTGATTTTGCAATAACTTCGTCTGTTAATTAGTTAGGTTATTGTGAGGTGACACTTGAACTTAGAGATTAGAGATGTAATAAATTACATTAAAAATCATGCTTTGATTCTACTACTTCATAGTCTTTTTTTGGTAATGAAAAATATTATCATTGATAGCAATCAAACTAGTTCACCACATATGTTCGATAATATGCTTAACAAAAATGAACTTTGAATTTTGGTTTAACACTTCATCAAATTCTAATTTTGATAATACAAGAATTCACTTACTTGAATAAGTTTTTATTTTCCAATGAAATAAAGCAAATACTAGAGATTAACTAATGTGTGGAACAAAGGTTTTGTTGATTATTTGTTGGTGTGGAAAGAGTGGACAATGGTTTATGACCAATTGAGCTTTCAAAGAAAATGAGGTATGTTAGATGAGATATTTGTAGTTATTGTAGTGATCAAGTAATTGCATTCTAGAGTGAAAATAAATTTCTTGTTCAATCTTAGAATGAATTTCAGGGAACAAGATTTTGAGAATTATTGTTTATGACAATAAATGTGTGACTCATATAAGTTTGAAACTTATGAGATAAAATTTGATATCAAACCAAAAGAATTGGAAACATAGTCAAAACAAATGTGAATACCAGTGGCGGAACCAGGATTCAAGACTGGGGGTGGCTTGGAATTTTTTTTTCGCACACTCGTAAAAAAAACAAAAAACAAAAAACAAAAAACATATTCCTAGTTCCTAATGGAGATGTAGTAGAGGAAGGGCGTGACTTCATTGTCGATAGGCAGGGAACAATGATGGGACTAGTTATTTCGAGCAAGACAACTGTAGAAATCCTGCAAACACAAACAAGGAAATACATGTACAAAATCCTACACAGCACATCGTACATCCCTTGCTCATACCGTCCAGTTGATTAAAAACTTCAACTGAAGCATCTTTGTCCTCCAAGATATCCAAAAATCTGGTCATTTGAGCATAACATAATACAATAGGAAATAAAATTGAGTTAAATTTAACAACGAATGATTGTTGGAACTAAAATGACACAAATAAAAAAACAATTATATACCTGAAAACATGAGTTCTCTCGATGAATCATTGTAGTGTTAAAGATTAACCCGCAAATGTGTATTCATAACTGACTGCAAGGATATTGATTTAGTCATTCAGGCAAAATACTTCACTATGATGTTTCTTTGCATGCCTTGTAACGAATATACAGAAACAATCTCTCATGTCTCGACAACATTTCCTCCATTGGCGGATGTATGCATTTCTTATCTCCCTTTTTTCAGCAGTGATTTACTACCCTCGTGTTGTTCAGGTTGCGCTCTTGGCTTACAGCATGAAGCATGGATAATTCATTAATTTGTACCTTTTGTGCCAAAGTTGTGCTAAGAAAATGAATTCCAGAGAAAGGGGTGAAAACCGCCGATCATAAAAAAGGAGGAGGGGTGAACACCCAGCTATGTAGAAACAATCGCAGCAACACGAAAATATCAATGAGGGAATTTAAAGCTAGAAAATGTAATCATTCCAATTATTTATTTATTTTAAAATAAATGGTAGCAAATTCACATTCCTGAAATTCCAACCATAATCCAACCCCCTAAAAAACCAAACAGCTCAATCAAACTTAAGCATCCAATTTAAAAAATAACTATAACTCTTCAACACTCTGTTGTGCACACTCCTTTAATACATAAAAAGTCTTTTCAAAAATTCCTAGTTAAATAACATCAAAGATTAAACCTAAAACTTTTTAAGATTTTTTTTTTAATTATACGAACCCTAGTGAAACTAACTTAATGTTAAGAACCCAGTGCTCATTTTCACGAAAATAATCAAGTTATAAACATCTCATCTGTAACCCATAAGATCACATCAAATAAGTTAGATCACCTTACCTAGGGTTTCTTCTCTTTGACTATTTCTCCCGCTCGAACATAAACAACAAAAAGAGTTTCCTACCCTGGCTTGGCATTTAATTCTTACCCTGGCTTGGCTATTGGTTACCTGGGATTGAGCTAAAATAAGCTATCATTTACTACTATGTGAACAATTTTTTTTTAATTAGGTGTGGCTCAAGCCAGGGGAAGCCTGTGCATGCTTCCGCCCCTGGTAAATACCAACTCTCACCAATAAATGAACATAATTTTGATTATGAAGATATTTGTTATGCTTGTATTAAACCAAGTCTTATGACTCGATACTGCAAGGATAACATATGTTATTAATAATGCTTTTCAAGCTATGTTAATGTGAATTGAAAGCAAAAGTAATACATGAATACTCCTCTCATTTCTTCTCTCTCCAAGAAAAAAAAAACGTTTTTTCTCTGTAATTCAATCCTCCTAAAATCTCTAAAATTTTAATCCAAATTTGTCATATTTGATCTGAAATCTTCAGATCTTTTAGCAGATTTGGTATAAATATTACTATCTATTAGTATTAAATAAAAAAAATCACTTTTTAGTGATTTTAGGGTTTGTAAATAATGTTTTTATTCTGTTTTCAATTGATTTCATCCCTTCTGATGGCTTCTATGTGCTAATTAGATGTTTCTTATAGCCTTAAGGGCGCTTTGTATGTGATAGACACATTTATGTGTCTATTTTGATCTCAATTATGTGTATTGTTAGTGCTCGATTTTATACTTATTTGATTATTTTATGTTTTTGTAGGTGTTTTTGGAGAAATAAGCTTTTGCGGGAAAATTGGCTCGAAAAGTGGTATTTGCGCTCGTGGGAGAAAATTACTATTCGGACCCCCATTTTGGATAAGGGTTGACCAAATTACTAAGGGGTAGCCAAATTGCTACCGGCACACCTGAACCTGTTAAGGGGACACCACCTTCTTCTCTGTTTAAATTCAGTTTTGGCGGGAAAGCGACTGGCAGAGTTTGGATGAAAAATTTGGACGTGACTGAATGAGATTCAATCACAAATATTCGTCGGGATGGACTTGAATGGAGTTAAAAGAGCTGGTACAAGTGTTGTATTGGAGGAATTGGGGCTGGATATTCATTTCACGATAAAACAGGGGAGGTGAAGAATGGTGTTTCCTGCGAAACTCCTGGAGAAAGATTTGGAGAGTTTTGTTCACGGAATTAAATGGTTTTGGATTGGTTTGGGCTTGGTTTATCAAAACAGGTCAGGTAGTTGGATTATAACCCGAAAATAATGAAGTATCCATATAATCTCGTCGAGACAACGTGAAAAGAATTTCTCGGGTAGTTGGTGTAAAACAGGAATTCGCGTGGGGCTGAAGAGAAGATATATTCTCAGAAATATTTGTATCTATCAGAGGGAAGTTTTGAGTATACAGGGAAACTCAGCAGACGAGTAAAGAATCGAAGAAAAAAAAAGGAAATATTCCCAAGACTTCCGGTGAAAGAAAGGGAAGATTATTTGGAGAATAAGAGGCGATGTTTGCTATATAGGGGCGGATTCGAGTCCCAGGGAGTGAGTCGAGACTTTGGGGAGAGTTTCGGGGACTGGGAGAAGCAGCAGAGGGGTGATCGGGAAGTTGCATGAAAGTACCCTGCTGCTGCTGGTGAAGAAGGAGCTGAAGAACAAAAGCCTGCGGAAGACAGTCGCAGAAACCGTGACCTATAGTTTCAAATTCTAAAGCTTTGCAACAATTTTCCAACAATTATTTTTAGTTTGCAACAGCTCTGTTAGGGTTCTTTGTAACAGTGAGTTCTGTAACAATTATATACGTTACAAACTCGATTTTTCTTCAATAAAACACCTATTGACCATGCGTTATTATTTTGAGCGTGTTTTTGATATGAGGAGCTAAACCCCAACACTGGGATGACGGAGGAAGCCATATTTCATGCATGTGGTAATTATATTTAATTCTTTCATGACTTTTTGCATGGATTGTTAATTGTTTTATGGGTTTTATTGAATGGTTGTGATTTCAATTGATGGGTTATACTTAGGTTAAGTCTTTTGATATCCCATGCTTTAGATATACAGTCATTGCTTTTCAAAAATCTACCTTGGCAAAACATAGAGTCAATATTTTATTATTTTTTGAGCTATAATTGTCTAGAATAAATATATGAATCGCATGAATGAATTTTATGGTGGAATCCGAAGCCCCAGTTCTCTCGATTTTTGTGACAAACTTGTGAATATATTTTCTTTGTTTTTAGTATTTTCTTAAATCAAACCTTTACAAATCTGAGTTGAACGAATCTCTTTCTTACCACTTTACAAACAACTTCGAAATCACACCAATTTTTGGCGCCGCCGACGCGGACTTGTATTTAGGTTTTAGGTTTTAAAGTTATTTCTATTTTTATTTTTTATTTTTATATTTTTTGTTCTCTTTTACGCCTTTGGTATTTTTTTTTATTCTTTTCAGATTTGGAGCGAAGCTACAAGGAAACAAAAAGTGCTATAAAAGGAAAGCATCGCCAAAGAAGGAAAGAAAAGAGGAATCCAAAAGGAGTGAAGAACAAGATTTTGTATATAGCTATTTTTTATTTTGTTTTATTTTTATAAACTGTAAATAGGGTTGTATTTTTGTAATTTTTCTTTTTATTTTCGGACACTTTTTGGACTTTATTTTTCTTTTGGACTTGGACATTATTTTTAAAACCCTAAGGAAGGGTTAAAAAATTAAATATAAATTGTTTGCAGGGAAGGACGACAGTTACGATACTGTCTCGGCCCCTCGGGTTCGTACACTGACATCGGAGTCGGTGGCCTGAGTCGACTTCAACGGTTCATCGCCCGTCTGGTACGGGAGGTAAGACTCTATCCACCCACGAATCCCCTGTCAGTGGGTTTTTATTTTGTGTGACAACTCACACCCCTTCCATAAAATGTCGAACTGGTATTACAATAGCCAATACAATGAATATCCGACTGAGTTTCAAAATGGACGTTACTACTTTGACCATAGTGTGAATAGTGGTTGGGAACATCAGCCTTTTCAAGGTTATGGCTCATACCATGATGAGCCCAATTACTATCCACACACGCACGGGTCATACGAGCAAAATTCCTCTCTACTAGAGTCCGTACGTAAGTTAGATGAGTCGGCACAAAAGTTACTTGAGTCGACACGTAGTTCACCTGAGATGAATAACTTAGTTATGGACGAAAGCAATGCAACGTGTGAACCTTATTTCCTAGATAAAATCAGGAAGTCATGTGAGTCGACTCAGAAAATGTTGTTAGAGGCCCAGGAAAGAACTGCTCAAGATAGTTTTAATTTCCAATATAGTGTTTCCAATAGTACCTTTGAAAATGAGGATAGTTATTTGCATAATCAAGATGACGAGGATAAAATTGGTAACACTACTTGTTTAGATGAGGTTCAACCATTTTCATGTTATTACAATGATTATGATGAGGATAGTGTTGATGAAGAATTTGAAATAAGTAGGCATAGTGATCAGGAATTTGTTACTCCAACTGAGCTTTATAATCAAGATAATGTTATTTCTAGTTCGAATCCAAATAATTTTAATAATTATTCACCTATTCAAAAGGACGAGGATTTGACTAGAGATACCCCCGTTTTAGACAATGTAGTATTTCCTTATGATTACGAAACTGATGATAGTTTTGAGGAACGAGTTTCTTATGAGAATATTGTTTTAGAGTCTAGCGATTTAAAAACATTAGTCTTAGATAAAGAAAATGAACTCGTAGAGATGAGTGAGGATGAACCCGAATTAGAAGTATCAATTGACCATTTTCAGGAATCAGATGACCTTGAAATTAGGGAAGTTGTGACTAGTCTTTCTAGAGACACTGAAAACTCTAAGTTTGGGGGTGATTATCATTCTTCATGTGCTTTAACTCTTAGAAAGGTCCCTCACTTGGGACTTGACATATGTGCCTCAACCATTTTAAAAGATTATCTTCATACACGTTTTCCTGAACCTAGTGTTGTCCATAAGGAAGTTTAGTTGTTAGGAACCCATCCTCTGGTTGATGTGGTTTACCCAGGCTATGATACCCAGATTGATTTTGTTTTCCCACCAAATATTTTTCTTCCAAATGTGGGAACGTATAAGTTTCAAATGTGTTAGTTATTAAGTTCTGAGACTGAGCCTAAGTACTTTAGGAAATTAGTACCGACACATTTTCTTATGATTGACCGCCAGTTTCATCGTGGTCAATTGTGTGAGTCAAAACTGATTGACTTTAAGGATCCACAATTATTCAGGTTATTATTATGTTCTTCTAAGTTCTTATTTGAGTTTTCACGAGTTTACAACCCGAACCGGATCTTAGCTACGAGGAAATCCAACCCATGAAAATATTTTATTTGGACCCGGTTATAGAGCTTGAACTTTGAACCACGGCTAGATATAGTTGTCTTAAACAGAAACTAGACAAGGGTGTGCTTTATTTGTTAATTTTCTTGGCATGTTCCAGATTCCTTTTACTTGTGATAGCTCTATTTGGTTTTGATGACCCACAGAAATTCCGGCTATTACTTTATGATTTTATTAGGTGACTAATCCTTTCTTAGTCTGGCCGAAGACTTTAAACTTAGCACTTCTTGGGAGGTAACCCAATATTCATGCGACACGGTAATATCTTTCCTTAACTCTTTTACTTCAAATGGTAACAGTTTCTCCTTGTTCATGCTTTTAATTTTATCTTTAGAACATTGAGGACAATGTTAGATTTAAGTTTGGGGGTATGGGAGAAACTTTTTAGTTGCAGTTGCATTATAAACTCCAGAGCCTAGAAATTTATGCTTATTAAGGATGGCACTAACCAATCTAAGTGGATGGAAGCATTTTGGTTGTAGGAGTTGAGGAACCAATCTGATTAGGTGGAAACATCTAAAGAGTCTATTCATAAAAGCACAGAGCTCAGGTGTTAGAATTAAAGAAAAAACATGGTAGTTTCGCCATATGTCGTTGAATCCTTTTCACTTCTATTTTTTGTTTGTTTTCTTTAAAATATGTTTGTCTAAGTGATTAGGTGGGGCTCACGATTCAAGTTGTTACCATTGCTAGAGTGAAATAGAGTGATTGAGATTCCAAAAAAAAAAAAGAAGTTGAAAAAAAAAAAAAAAAAAAAATTGAGACCAGACCATCAGACCAACCGGAATAAATTCAATAAAGTCGACCACTGGAACCCTTGTATATGCCAGCTGAGTTGACCTAGAGTTAGGATTATCGACCACTGGAACCCTTGTATATGCAAGTGTGTTGATATTAGTCCAGACCAGTATCTCAGTCCATTAGGATATGTTCATTTTGGCAGTGGCCTTCAGACAGATATGAGAAACACCATTCACCTTAGTCAACATCAAAACCATCTATGTTTTTCTATATCCCTCTCATAATCTATCCATGTGATTGGTTGACTCCGGTTATGATATCCAGAAACTATCTGAGTAGAGCTCTGTGACTTATATATGAATTTTAGTATGCTTGAGTGCAAGCTCGTGTACATCAATTGGAATTTCGCATCAGGGTACTTCCTCCTGTAATCAATAAGTATGCCAACCAAGGAGATTCTTTAGTGCCTTCCAAGGTTCTGTGTAGATAGCTAGGGTGCTGGAGTGTAAAGGTTTTGTGGGTACACCTGGTAAACCCTCCCGAGACTATAACTCGGCCACTAGGGCCACCTAGGGGTTTAAAGGCTTATTGCATACGCTAAATGCAATCGACGATGCCTGCGACAGTGAGTTAGGATTTTATTTTGTAGATTTTATTTGCTCGGGACTAGCAAATAATAAGTTTGGGGGTATTTGATAGACACATTTATGTGTCTATTTTGATCTCAATTATGTGTATTGTTAGTGCTCGATTTTATACTTATTTGATTATTTTATTTTTTTGTAGGTGTTTTTGGAGAAATAAGCTTTTGCGGGAAAATTGGCTCGAAAAGTGGTATTTGCGCTCGTGGGAGAAAATTACTATTCGGACCCCCATTTTGGATAAAGGGTGACCAAATTACTAAGGGGTAGCCAAATTGCTATCGGCACACCTGAACCTGTTAAGGGGACACCACCTTCTTCTCTGTTTAAATTCAGTTTTGGCGGAAAGCGGTTGCGAGTTTGGATGAAAAATTTGAACGTGACTGAATGAGATTCAATCACAAATATTCGTCGGGATGGACTTGAATGGAGTTAAATGAGCTGGTACAAGTGTTGTATTGGAGGAATTTGGGCTGGATATTCATTTCACGATAAAACAGGGGAGGTGAAGAATGGTGTTTCCTGCGAAACTCCTGGAGAAAGATTTGGAGAGTTTTGTTCACGGAATTAAATGGTTTTGGATTGGTTTGGGCTTGGTTTATCAAAACAGGTCAGGTAGTTGGATTATAACCCAAAAATAATGAAGTATCCATATAATCTCGTCGAGACAGCGTGAAAAGAATTTCTCGGGTAGTTGGTGTAAAACAGGAATTCGCGTGGGTCTGAAGAGAAGATATATTCTCAGAAAGATTTGTATCTATCAGAGGGAAGTTTTGAGTATACAAGGAAACTCAGCAGACGCGTAAAGAATCGAAAAAAAAAGAGAAAATATTCCCAAGACTTCCGGTGAAAGAAAGGGAAGATTATTTGGAGAATAAGAGGCGATGTTTGCTATATAGGGGCAGATTCGAGTCCCAGGGAGTGAGTCGAGACTTTGGGGAGAGTTTCGGGGACTGGGAGAAGCAGCAGAGGGGTGATCGGGAAGTTGCATGAAAGTACCCTGCTGCTGCTGGTGAAGAAGGAGCTGAAGAACAAAAGCCTCGCGAGAAGACGATCATGGAAAACCGTGACCTATAGTTTCAAATTCTAAAGCTTTGCAACAATTTTCCAACAATTATTTTTAGTTTGCAATGACTCTGTTAGGGTTCTTTGTAACAGTGAGTTACGTAACAATTATATATGTTACAAACTCGATTTTTCTTCAATAAAACACCTATTCAGCCATGCGTTATTATTTTGAGCGTGTTTTTGATATGAGGAGCTAAACCCCAACACTGGGATGACGGAGGAAGCCATATTTCATGCGTGTGGTAATTATATTTAATTCTTTCATGACTTTTTGCATGGATTGTTAATTTTTTATGGTTTTTATTGAATGGTTGTGATTTCAATTGATGGGTTATACTTAGGTTAAGTCTTTTGATATCCCATGCTTTAGATATACAGTCGTTGCTTTTCAAAAATCTACCTTGGCAAAACATAGAGTCAATATTTTATTATTTTTTGAGCTATAATTGTCTAGAATAAATATATGAATCGCATGAATGAATTTTATGGTGGAATCCGAAGTCCCAGTTCTCTCGATTTTTGTGACAAACTTGTGAATATATTTTCTTTGTTTTTAGTATTTTCTTAAATCAAACCTTTACAAGTCTGAGTTGAACGAATCTCTTTCTTACCACTTTACAAACAACTTCGAAATCACACCAGTATGATTGTTACAATCTTATCAAATGTATCATCGGTGGAAATTTTTCGGAAGTGGTCATGGTTTTACGATTATTTGAAGATCAATGGCTACAGAAACCGCAAATGCAGAAAAACCCCGGGAGCTAGTCCAGATTGAACACCACACTGTATTAAGCCGCTACAGACTCTAGCCTACTACCAATTAACTTCGGACTGGATTGTAGTTGAACCCTAATCAATCTCACATTGATTCAAGGTACAGTTGCGTTCCTTACGTCTCTGATCCCAGCAGGATATTACGCACTTGATTCCCTTAGTTGATCTCACCCACAACCAAGAATTGCTACGACCCAAAATCGAAGACTTGATAAACAAATCTATCTCACACTGAAAAGTATATAGATTGAATAAATGTATCTCCCACCGAAATACCCAAGAGTTTTTAATCCGTCTTTTGATAAATCAAGGTGAACGGGAACCAATTGATAAACCTGACTTATATTCCCGAAGAACAACCTAGTATTATCAATCACCTCACAATAATCTTAATCGACTAGCGAAACAAGATATTGTGGAATCACAAACGATGAGACGAAGATGTTTGTGATTACTTTTATCTTGCCTATCGGAGAAATTAATCTCGAGTCAATTATCTCAATTATACTCAATACGATAGAATCGGGCAAGATCATAACACGCAACTACAAAGAAAATAGTTAGGCCTGGCTTCACAATCCCAATGAAGTCTTTGAAGTCGTTAACCTACAGGGTCTCGATAGAAACCTAAGGTTAAAGGAGAATCGACTCTAGTTATGCAACTAGTAACACACATGAGGTGTGGGGATTAGTTTTCCCAGTTGCTAGAGTTCTCCTTTATATAGTTTTTAAATCAGGGTTTGCAATCCAAGTTACCTTGGTAACAAAGCATTCAATATTCACCGTTAGATGAAAAACCTGATTCAACCAAGCTAATATCTTTCAACCGTTAGATCGAACTTAGCTTGTTACACACAAATGAAATGTACCCTCATTTGGGTTTATGTAACCGTACCCAAACGTGTACACCATGTTGGTTCACAAATAGTTAACCGAGGTTAGCCATATGATTACTCTCATATCAACCTTATTCATCTTAACCATAACTAGTTCAAATGACTCAAATGAAACTAGTTAAAGAGTTGTTCAATTGCTATATTCTCATAGAATTATACAAGAACACAATTGAAGCGAAATCGGTTTGATTCACTCGAATCAATCATGAACATTATAGCCATGGTTTGCAAAGATTGCATTCCTTATTATATAAATGTTTATGTTCATGTTCATAACCGATTTTAGAACTTTAACCTTCAAGTATGCGAACGTGTACGCATACTTGAAATACCTGGACTAAGATTGGGTTTCGCCAGTACGCAAACCGGTACGCAAACATTAAATCCAGCATAAATTCTCGGACATGAACATGTACGCTAGTACATAAACGGGTATGCATACTTAGGTTCCCGGATTTCTCAAACCAACAGGTACGCGAACGGGTGCGCATACTATGGTTCCCAGACATGGATTACATATGTGCAAGAGTGCACAACATGACATATCCAATAATGGTTAAGTGTTCTAAACTCTTATTTCAATCATTGAAACTTTCTTAGAGGATGACAATTTTCACACACTATTAGCATCAAAGCAATTTCCAAGATATTGAAATAATCATAACGAAACATTCCAAGACTACACCAAATGTTTGTATCACACAAACCATGTAAGATGTTACTCGGCAATTTTCACATGATATAAGACGAACTTGGTCGAAGCGAAAGCTTTCCAACACATATTTCGAGAAATATGTAAGCGAGATAAACTCAGCTCGAAATCTCAAATGTGTATATAGAAAACTATATTGTAATACAACTTATGTCTCAATATAGGATATAGAGTAGAAATAGACTTTCCAAGTGATAGATGAGTTTAAGTCTCCACATACCTTTTATCGATGAAGTTCCACAAGCTCCCCTTAGTAGTTCTTCGTCTTCAAATGATGAACGTCGTGAAGTCTAAGCTCAACTACACAATTTATGTCCTAGTCCGAGACATCTATAAATAGGCTAGAAATCAAGACTTATAGTTTTGATCACTAACATTGACAAACATGCTTGAGATAACAACACATGC
Source organism: Papaver armeniacum (assembly GCA_023531295.1). Classification (NCBI taxonomy): domain Eukaryota; kingdom Viridiplantae; phylum Streptophyta; class Magnoliopsida; order Ranunculales; family Papaveraceae; genus Papaver; species Papaver armeniacum. The sequence continues at coordinate 17,039 of JAJJWW010010713.1, forward strand.
GAGTCGAGCTAGATGATATGAGAGGCCAATGTGCCGCAATCATCTCCCCAAAAGATGATATGAGCGACAAAGTGCTGGACTGGCAATGCTGCAACTCATTGCGGATGCCTACGTACCCTTCCCTACTCTAAAGGGATCAAGCACAGACCGTAGTTCATCCTCGAAGGGACAAAAGCTTAACCCAACTCGTTTGCAATGTCGTGGCCTATCAAAAATAGTAATGTCCTGGTCCGTATAGGCCGTTTGTCAAAATGCACAATGATTATGCATTATCGGGTCCACGGCGTGGCATAATGATGCCTTCGCATCATATGCCCCATTGGCAAGGCTAAGGAGCTATAAATGAGACTTAGGCCTCATTTATACTCTTCCGTCTAAGCTATGAAGCTTACTTGGTGCATGGTTCGCATATGCACCTTCAACCAACTACCCCTCCCTATATATGTTAACTTGCAATTTCTACAACTTAGAAAAGGGGAGCAAATTGACATGCTTGCTTCAATATTCATGGTCGTTGCCATGTATTTATAAGTAACCGACAATGATTGCCGAGTTCTATTATGTGATGCACAATGATTGCGCACCACTCGGTCTGTCTATTGCACAATGATTGCGCACCACACGTTCTGGCTATTGCACAATGATTGCGCACCACTCGTTTTGGATGTTGCACAATGATTGTGCACCACTCGTTTTGGATGTTGCACAATGATTGTGCAATATTGGTCATAGGACAATCGTCCGCATAATGCCCGATGTTTGTGCTGCATCGTCCAAGGCCATCTACCCAACTGGCCTAATGCATCATGATGATGCAAGATTTGGCCCTTAGACAAATGTCAAACATAATGCGTCATTTTGGCACGATATTGGACTTAAGCCAATCTACCTCTTACCAACCAACGGAAGCTTTGGATGAAGATTCATCTCAGGCCATGGCGCATCTTTTAGCATGCGCTATGCTAAAAATTCGAGGTGTTAAAGTAGTTGAGCTTTAAACTTCACGACGTTCACCAATTGAAGAAGAAGATCTACTGAATAGCTTGGAGGAACTTCGTCGACAAAAGGTATGTTAAGACTAAAACTTATCTATCACTCAGAAGTCTATTCAATTTTATCTTCTAATGAGACTAAGTCGTATAGCTATATAGACTTTGTGTTATACACATTTGAAATTTCGAGCCGAGTTTATCTCGTGTATATATTTCTCGAAATACAAGTTTAAAGCTTAGTAGACTTCATCATATACTTGACAGGTTTAGTTGTAAACAATTTATTTGTAGAAAACTAAATATGAAGTCAATATGATCATGTAAAAATTACCTTGAACATCTTACATGATTTGTGTGAGACAATTATTTGATGTAAGCTTGGGAAGTTTCGTATTGATCAATCAATCACTTGAAGCTAGTGGTATGTGTAAGATTACCATTGTTGTCTTCCAAGGATTTTTCAATGATTAAATGAGAGTTTTAGAACTACTACCAATGTATGGATACAACACAGTATGTGTACATAGTATGCGAACTGTGAAGTACTATTTCAGGTTCAGAACTCTTGTTTCCGAACTGTGTTTTCGAACAGGTTAACCTATGATAGGTCCGGCACTGTGGTTTGCAAACAGTATTTATGAAAGACAAGACTAGGAAAGTCCGGAACTGTGGTTCGCGTACTCAATTTGCAAACACAATGGTTAGGTTCTAAAATCGGTAAGTATGACAACTCATACTCATGAACTCAGGTTCGTTTGCGAACTAAAGTCCCTCGAACTTTAATGAATTAAGAAATGCGAACTTGACTTGAAAATCGTGGAAGTATGTTCATGAATTGGTTCTTGTATAAGTACTTTGTACAATTACAGACCAAACCGAATATGTTTCAAATTATTCATGGATATTTCTATGAGATAGTGAACATTTGAACAACTATCTTAAAACGCATTTAGATTCATTTGACTATCTATCATGGTTGATTGATTATCATATTTGATCTAGAAGTGCTAGATGAATATGGCTAAGCTAAATGTGTTTGTATGGCTAACTTCGGTTAACTGTTACTGAGCCAACTTGTTATACACGTTTAGGTATGGTACTACTACGGTTCACCCATATCTAAATATATGTATATTTCATTTTTGTGTCTCAATCTAGTACTGTTAGATCATAGCTCGGTTGAACCCTCCAAGCGTTGGTATGTCAAGTTTGGTTGCCATATTTTAGTGAACCAAAACTAATTCAAAGAGTCGCTTGATTATGTACTAGAGTCAACTTCGTATAGGTTAGCTTGAAAGTATTAGGATATGAGACATTACAAGTATTACGCGAAGACTTGAAGAAGTGAAGAAGTAAGGAGCTACAACGACGACATCATCCTTCCACTTGAGGTTAGTAATATTTGAGTTGAACTGTTTCATTCCCTAACGTATCTTTCAAGTCGTGCATATTGAAAACAAAACTGCGAAGCTATGAATGATTACACTCTAGTTAGACGTAGTATTAAGGAATACAATACAAAGTATAACGCTTATCTTTTGAACTTCGTATATAAGACATCGACATATTTGTTTGAATGCTAGTGTGATTATGTATGGGTATGAGGTGAAGATTTCATCCTAGGAAACAATGTTTTACATTCGTTTAAAGGAAGTAAATTCATGAACATGTGCAGTAACGCTTATCTTTTATTGTTCAAAGATATTCCTTAATAGCTAAAGGATAATCCCGGATCGCAAATAAATTGAGAATATTTTAATTAAGGTTTTTAATTTTATTTTGGAAAATGAAAATTAGTAATGTGCATTTACTAGTTGGAGATTTTCTAAGAGATTTTCGGTCATTATTTGGACAAAGCATTTCCAGGAATTATGGAAACCGAATTTGGAAATATATTACATATCTTGAGAATATTTTCGGTTTTGGAAATTCCTTGGTGTCTAAACTTCCTTGGTCTATAAATATCAAAGTTTGCATTTCGAGCAAACTAATCCTCAGAGCCAGCAAAACTACCTAGTTGTGTTGTTACTGGTGGAGCCGCCTATTCGTAGAGGAAAGTAAGGTGAAATCTCTTACGGCCGCTCGGTTTAAAGACTTCTTTGGGATTGAGAAGCTCTATTAGTACCGTTGGTGGGAAACTAGATAATTGCGGTTTATTATTAGTTTTCGATTGATTTTATTGACTAACGGTTGTTGAAATTTGATTGCACCTAGTTTGTTTATGCTTGAGAATCTTCTCTTATGATATAAGATTCACTCAAACTAGATCGAAGTTTCGACGGGGATATTTAGACTGTTTGTAGATCTAAAGACGTCTTGTGATAATCCATTGTTAACAGACTCCGTTCTGTGTGTGATTGATCACAAGAGATTCAAGTTGATTGTTTGCAGGTGTTTATTGAAGATCTAAGAAGATTTGAAGACGAAGAAGATTTTTGATTTGGGTTCATAATCTTTGGTGTGCACAATACTTGTTTCGGTTAAAGAGGATCCAACTATAATCGGTTTATCCTTGTGGTAGATTGGATTTATTAGTTGAGTAGATCGGCATAAATACAATTCTTTGTGACTAAAAGTATTGATTGCAAAATCTTAACAATTACTTTGGTAGTTGTTATTAGATAGATCTAAGGACATGACAAAGGAGTTTATCGGGATAAATGGAAGAGCCTTTTGTCGAACTCATATCACTTGGTTGAAAAGAGTTGTTACCAAACAGATTTGTTGTTCCTTTACTGTTTGGAATACGAACAAAAGGAATTGTTCCAAGTACGTGACTTATTACAAGTTGGAGGCATGGGAACACAGGCAGAACTAGGTGAACTATAGGTTTAGTTGCTTGGTCTCAACTATACGAAGTTGGTTTGATTTTGTATAGCGGCTTAATCCTGAGAGTATTCAATTCTGGACAAGGTCCCGGGGTTTTTCTACATTTGCGGTTTCCTAGTTAACAAAATCTTGTTGTGTATTTTACTTTTCTATTTCCATAATTATAATTGTTTTTATTATAATTATAAGTAAAATACACAAACTTTAATTCCTATTTACTTGATAGTAATCCTATTGTGTTTGGTTAAGTCCGAACCTTTTATTAAGTAAACATACTTCGTTGTTGTATTGTCTCGATCTTGTATCCATATTCAATCACACAAGTTATCTTGTTGTCGTATTGTCTCGATCTCGTATCCATATACGATCACACGAAGTGTGAACCGATTAGTTGTATTGTCTCGACTCGGTCCATAGACAATCACTTTCGGAGAAAGGACTTATAGGTGGAAAAGTTTCAGATTGAGGTATATTTGGGTACCCTCGTCTTTTCAATTGGTATTAGAGCGGGCAAACATGAAAATATCTAACAATCTGTGTTTGGTACGATCCAACCTATAAGAAATTGAATCAGATGAACGATTCGATTAACTTTTTAAAGATTTTAGATGGTCTGAAAGAAGACTCTAAAGAATATTTCTCTGTTCTTGTTAAAATGTTAGATAAAGAGATTGAACAGAACCAGTCACATACTGATGAAATCAGTAATATCATGATTGATAGAGAACTGGTGAAAAACACATAAGATTCTAAAACAAGAGATTCTCAAAGATGTTCAATTCTTTCATCCAGACATCTTGAACAGTCTAATAAGAGTTAGACCAGGAACCGTTTTCAAAAGGGATGGAATTGTTTAATTCAGAAGATTTGTTTTACAAAATGTCTGATTAACCATGTTAAGAAACTTTTTAAGAACTTAACAAACCATCCTAAATCTGGTGAACAATGTCTTGGAGCAGTTTCACTTAAAACAACTTCACCATTCCAATGGTTTATATATAGTGGGTGTAGTAGACATATGATAGATGATCTTTCTTGGTTTACAAAAACAGAAGACTACAAAGGAGGATCAGTAACCTTAGGAGATGGAAGCAGCTGTCTTATTGATGTGAATCAATAATGTTGTAGTAAATAAGGTTCGTTGAGACTTGTGAAAGCAATAGATTTCAGACTTATAAAACTTAAAAACAAACGAAACTTAACTCAAAATTTGATTTCAAGATATTAGGAATAACCAAGACACTAATTCCACTATTACACATGAATAAATTATGGTAAATAATCCAAAACTCTAATTATCTTTTAAGTCCCTTATTTCTTAATTCACAAATAATCAGGCAAATTCTCAAAAATTAATTGTATCCCCTAAGCATAGATTATCTAAACAAAGCATAACCTATCTAATTGAATCACAACTAATGAAGAAAATTTTGCAAACAATTAAAACTCTGCAAAAGCAGTGATTGAGTGAATATGAATTATAAATTTGAGAAATTAAAATAGTTACCAATTATCCATGCGTGAATAGCTTCCTCATTGCCTTGGTTGTGGGAGAATTAGCTCATCATCATGTTGGAAACACACTCAAATGTTGATTTCATTTATGCTCAAAAGTGGTTACAAATGATGAAAAATGGGAGAAAATGATTAAAACCGGGTGTTTGCAACGCTTATAATTGTTGCAAACACTATTACAAAAGAACGATAACTGATATGCGTCACTGATACTGTATCTGTGTGACCCACAAGTGATGGTCGTTGTTACTGTTGATAAACGACGGTCTTCAGAAGTGTTATGTTCTTCGTGTTCTTCCTTCACAGCAGCAGCAGCAGCAGAATTCTCTAACTTGATTTCTATTGCTCTGTTCTTCTCCCAAACTCTCTGTTACACCTCTATGCTATCTCAGCAACTATTTATAACCCAACAACCCCGAAATATCTCGCCATAACTTCATATAATTCTTCATTACTCGGCAATATTCTTCACGGCATGTTTTAGGAAATAATCTCGATTTTTGATTTCTCCACGGGATATAAAGCTGCCAAATTGCCATATTTAACTCCTTCACACTCCAGATAGTTGTTAGGGTCTTCCAGATACGTGCAAACACCTCTGTTGCTTGCGAAATCCTGTGAATATCTCCACCGGTGTGTGTGTTGCCCTGTTTTTCCTCTCGCGGAAATTCCAGCCAAACTGGATCGAAACCAACACCTCTACCATCCCTGTCTGGCCCATATAAGAGTACCCAATCAATTCCAGCCCTTTAGTCTCACCGAAACAAGCTTAAATTGTCACCCCTAAATCTGCCAGGCGAGAATATTTTTTTCCCGCCAAAACCAGCAATTTGAATTGGTGAAGATGACCTCCCCCTAACAGCGATGGGGGTGCGAATAGCAGCTTCCTTAAGGGGTGTCCTGGGGTGCCCCTTAGTAATTGAGGTGCCCCTTAACCGAAATGAGAGTCCGCATAGCACATGTCCTCCGGGGGGTGCTCCGCATAATTTTTCGAGCCGATTTTTCCAAAAATGTTTATTTCCCAAAAATACCTACAAACACACAAAACACCATAATAAGCACAAATTCGAGTACCAACAAAACAGAAAATTGAGGACAACCTAGACACAAAAATGTGTCTATCACTTATTAGCAAAAATGGTACTATAAAACTTCCAGGTATTCCCGAAATCCATGATGTTGTTTATGTTAAAGGAATGAAAGCTAATCTTATGTCTGTTAGTCAAATTTGTGATAAAGGTCACAAAGTTATCTTTAATATGAGAGGTTGTGATATTGAAGATAAGTCCGGAAAAGTAATTTTTCGAGGACGTAGAAGTATGAATAATTGTTATCTCCTTGATATACAATCCAATTTATACTGTAACTTGACTAAGGTTGAGTCAACTCATTTGTGGCATGAACACTTTGGTCATATCAATTACCGAATCCTAGGAAAGCTCATTAATCATGAACTTGTCAAAAGCGTTCCAAAAATAAACACTAAAGTAGAAGGTGTTTGTGGTGCACGCCAAAAAGGTAAGCAAGTAAAAATTCCACACAAACTTTCTCGAGAGATAGCCACTCGTGCTCCTCTCGATCTTATTCATATGGATCTATTTGGTCCAATCCAACAAGCATCTGTTGGAGGAAATAAGTATGCTTTAGTAATGGTAGATGACTACACACGTTTCACATGAGTTGCTTTTCTGAAGCACAAGAATGACACTCTTGAGAAGTTCAAAATTATTGTGAATAGAATTCAAAATGAACAAGGTCGCTAGCTTAAGAAGATAAGAAGCGATCGTGGTACAACAAGGATACGAAAGTATATGAATATTGCAATGATCATGGAATTACTCATCAATTCTCTGCACCTATTACACCCCAGGCAAATGGTGTAGCTGAGAGAAAGCATAGAAATATTCAAGAAATGGCAAGAGTAATGCTTCACAATAAAAACCTACCATTAACTTTCTGGGGGGAAGTCGTATTTACAGCTTGTTATCTTATAAACAGAGTCTATTTAAGATCCAAAACTCTAAATACCCCATATGAATTATGGTATGGAAGAAAACCTAATCTGAGCTATTTAAGGGTTTTCGGAAGCAAATGTTATATTCTCAAAGACAGAGAACATAGAGGAAAATTTGATTCCAAAAGTGATGAATGAATTTTTCTTGGATATGCTTCTGACAGTCGTGCCTTCCGGGTATACAATCTCAGAACCAAAGTCATGATGGAATCAATTAACGTAGTTATTGATGACATTAGCGACTTTTGTCAAGACAATCACACTGCAGCAGAGCTTCCTCCCTCTGAAACTGTTATTAAAGAAAAACAGACTGAAGAAGAACCATCAGTTGTTCCTTTAATTAGTGACACAGATGATAAAGATGATAATGAAAGTATTGTTGAACAACCCAATGATACTAAAAATATTTTCCAAAAACCTGCTAAGTGGGTACATCAAAGACACTCTACTGAAGACATCATTGGAGATGCCAATGCTAGAGTTATGACTCGAAGAGAACTTCAGAATGTCTGTCACTACTCATGTTTTCTTTCTTCAATAGAACCGAAAAATATTGAGGAAGCACTGAGTAAACCTGCTTGGGTAAACTCAATGCATGAAGAACTTAACCAGTTCAAAAGACAAGAAGTGTGGGAACTTGTTCCTAAGCCGACAGGAGTAAACATCGTTGGAACAAAGTGGATCTACAAGAACAAATCAGACGAATTCGGAACAATTGTCAGAAACAAAGCTAGGCTCGTTGCTGAAAGATATTCTCAAATTGAAGGTATTGACTTCGATGAAACTTTTGCTCCTGTTGCTCGTTTAGAATCAATAAGAGTGTTACTTGTTTATGCTTGCTATCTTAAGATAAAACTTTTTCAAATGGATATTAAATCGGTATTTCTGAATGGGGATTTAAAGGAAGAAGTATTTGTTGCTCAACCCAAAGGTTTCGAAGATCCATTATTCCCAGATCATGTCTTTAAACTCAAAAAGTCCTTGTATAGTCTAAAACAAGCTCCAAGAGCTTGGTATGATAAGTTGACATCCTTCATACTTCAAAAAGGATTCTCTAGAGGTGGTGCTGATAAGACACTCTTCACCAAATGGAGTGGAAAAAATGTTCTTGTAGCACAAATATATGTAGATGACATCATCTATGGATCCACCTCGAAATCTCTAACAAATGATTTTCTGAATGTTATGAGTGGAGAATTTGAAATGAGCAATATTGGAGAATTATCATATTTTCTTGGCTTGCAAGTACAACAACAAAAAGACAATATTCTTATTTCTCAAGAAAAATATGCAAGGAATTTAGTTGAAAAATTCGAACTAAAAGGGGCAACACCTATGGAAACTCTGATGCCAACTACTGGAAAACTTCAATCGAATCCAGGAGAAAAATCAGTTCATCAGAAATTATACAGATCTATGATAGGAAGCTTGCTATACCTAACTGCAACAAGACCAGACATTGCCTTTAGTGTGGGATGTTGTGCTAGATTTCAAGCCGATCCTAGATAAACACAACTTAAAGCTGTAAAACGAATCATTAGATACGTTAATGGTACACTAGATTATGGTTTATTATTTTATATGGATACGAACAACAGTCTTGTTGCCTATTCAGATGTTGATTGGGCATGATGTGTAGAAGATCGAAAAAGCACCTATGGTGGTTGCTTCTACGTTAGTCAAAATCTTGTAGCTTGGCATAGCAAGAAATAGAATTCACAGTCCTTGTAAACCTGTGAAGCAGAATATATTGCTGCTAGTACATGTTGTACCCAACTATTGTGGATGAAACAAATGCTCATTGATTATGGAATAAATATTTCAACTATGAGCATACTTTGTGATAACTCAAGTGTTATTCGATTGACTGAAAATCCAGTTGAACATTCTCGTACTAAACACATAGATATCAGACATCACTTTATTAGGGAATTATATGAGAATAGTGTTATAAAATTAGAGTATGTTCCATTTGAGCGTCAGCTAGCTGATATTCTCACTAAACCCTTAGATAGAGCGACTTTCGAAAATCTAAGGAAATCCATCGGGATTGTCAAGGTACATTAGTACCTTGTGCTTCGGGTTTCAACTTTTTCTTTGCAATTAGTTAAAACCCGGTTTGAAACTTTCTCCGGTAAAGTTTGGTTGTTGTTATTCTTTTGTTTTGCATAAGGATGACAACATAATGATATTTCGATATCAATTCTCCCTGGAAATAAAAAGATGCAAACATTATTGGAGAAGAGGATGCGAAATTTGAGGTAACGAATTTGTTAGTTAATCGTTTTCCTGTTTAAGAAAAGCCTGATTTTATTGCGTATATTTATTGCTTTTGCTTAACAAAATTTCGGTACAATTGATGTTTTATTCCATTATTTGTGTATGGATGTGTGTGTGATTCAATTGTTTCCGGTTAAGAAAAACTATTGTTATCTTGCTTTATTATTTGGTATCAATCGTTTAGGCTTACAAAATTTCGGTGCAATTGTGGTGCTTTAATGTCCATGTTGTTTCAATTGCTTCCGGTTGAGGTAAATAATTATGCAAGTTGATTTATTTGGTTTGTATGAATTGTTTATGGCTTAACAAAAGAAAAGGTTTTTGGGATAAATTGTTTAGTCCAATTTGATTCCGGATAAGAGAAACTAAGTTAATTCTGATATTAGTTTGACTTATCAAAGTGAAGGTTTCGGTTATTCAAGTCTAATCGAATGCCTTAACAAGAAATGCTAGTTAACTAACCTAGTACTTGTCTTGTTTAAAAGTGAAATGTATAAGTTATATGGATAATGGGAACCTGATGATAAAAATGGAATTATCTTTATTTTGGTCTTATCGAACAATCGATTGTATTTGTACAATCGGTTTAGCAAAGGAACTAAGGTGCTTAGTCGATTTTTGGTTTGCTAAACTATTAGGGAAAATTGCTTCGGGCAATTGTTTCCTTGGTAACATATCAAAACAAAATTACTTTGTAGTTTCGGTTTTGATATTGGTTATCAAAAATGGTGTGTGGAACCCTCGTGCTTAACTCTTATAGGTTGCTAGTCTTGTGAGATTTGTAAGATCCTTTCGGTTTGTCCTTTATTTGCTCGTACCTTTGTCATTTTGTGACAAAAAGGGGGAGAAATATATGGAGTAAACAAGTGATATTGGAATTGATTTATATTGATTGATATCACTAAGGGAAAGGACAATGGTGCTTAAACGTTTATTTAACGAAAGAGTAAAGCATAGACTAAGGGGGAGTATCATATCATATGATAATGGAAATAACAAAGACGTGCGGATTGAAAATCTACCTATCTTACCTTTAGGGGGAGTATTAGCTTTTATTATAATGTCAACATCGACATTTATGGATTGAATGTATACAATTTATTGTGTTGTTGAATTTGGGAATCTAGCGTATGTGTAATGAATTCTTGTAATTTGTTTATCCATATGATGTAAGAGTTTTGTCACTAAAATTGACAAAGGGGGAGATTGTTAGAGCATAGCTCGGTTGAACCCACCAAGCGTTAGTATGTTAAGTTTGGTTGTCATATTTTAGTGAACCAATACTCATTTAAAGAGTCGCTTGATTATGTACTAGAGTCAACTTCGTATAGGTTAGCTTGAAAGTATTAGGATATGAGACATTACAAGTATTACGTGAAGACTTGAAGAAGTGAAGAAGTAAGGAGCTACAACGACGGCATCATCCTTCCACTTGAGGTTAGTAATATTTGACTTGAATTGTTTCATTCCCTAAAGTATATCTCAAGTCGTGCATATTGAAAACAAAACTGCGAAGCTATGAATGATTATACTCTAGTTAGACGTAGTATTAAGGAATACAATATGAAGTATAATGATTATCTTTTGAACTTCGTATATAAGACATCAACATAATCGTTTGAATGCTATTGTGATTATGTATGGGTATGAGGTGAATATTTCATCCTAGGAAATAATGTTTTACATTCGTTTAAAGGAAGTAAATTCATGAACTTGTTTTGTGAATCGAAAGGGAAATCGCTAGGCTTATTGGTATTGTTATTCATTGTATATATTTTGAACTACCAATATGTGTGATTAGTATAACCTCTCATGACTTGTTTATGTTCTTGGTAAAACTATTCACAAGGCCTGACTTTTGTATTGGTATGACTTTTGTTAGTGAAACCGATCTTAAGTAATCACCTGAGATAGTATGATCGATTTGTTGTAATTGGTATGACCAACTTTAGGCAAAGTGGAACCGATCCTAGTAAGAGGTGCAACCGATCACAAGAGGGGAATCGATCCTTGTAAGAGGTGCTTGCAAGTTTTTAGATATTTGGAATCGATCCTATGAACATGTGCAACACGTTTTTAGATATTGGGAACCGATCCCATGGACATGTGCAACAAATACAAGTTAGATACCATATATATGTGGGAACCGATCCTAGTACCTAGTCAACCGAATTTTGGAACGCTAGTGTGACTAATTCCAGTACCCACATGGAGGTAGAACCGAAACTTGTTTTGGTAGAACCGTGAAACCCATGTTTGGTGATTTGATAGGATAATCAATCACATAGTTCTTGGAAGTCAGATGAACCAATTCTAATTAAACTTGTTTGGAAGTGTGGCAAATCGATTCCAAAATAAAAAATATGAAAGATGATTTACTAAGTTAAGATGTCGACATACTTTGAACATGTGCAATAACGCTTATCTTTTATTGTTCAAAGATATTACTTAATAGCTAAAGGAGAATCCCGGATCGTAAATAAATTGAGAATCTTTTAATTAAGGTTTTTAATTTTATTTTTGGAAAATGAAAATTAGTAATGTGCATTTACTAGTTGGAGATTTTCTAAGAGATTTTTGGTCATTATTTGGACAAAGCATTTCCAGGAATTATGGAAACCGAATTTGGAAATATATTGCATATCTTGAGAATATTTTCGGTTTTGGATATTCCTTGGTGTCCAAACTTCCTTGGTCTATAAATATCAAAGTTTGCATTTCGAGCAAACTAATCCTCGAGCCAACAAAACTAGATTTATATCGGCGGATAATAGTGCAAGGGATCTACTCGCCTACCAGATTTTTGTGATAATCCCCTCTACTTTTTCACATCGTAATCACTACGAAGAAACAAAACATTGAAATTTGCTTTTTGATTCCCTACAACAATATTTGAATCCCCAAATTTAAACGAGATAAAATGAAAACCATGAAATTATTTACATGTTAAATCCCTAAAATATTTAACATTAGAATCAACCCATAGGCCCTAATCAAAACTAGATGAAAAGGAAACCACGAAATTGAAAAGAGAAAAGGGTTTCTTTAGAGATCAAATTGAAAAAAACACCAAAACTTAAAAATCAAATACACCCTAAAACTTGAAATCAAATACATCCTAAATTAACACAAACAAACAAAAATTCTTATATTTCAATACTTCTTATTCTAATCAAAAACACAAAAACCCGTAATCTAAGACGAAAAATTAAGGAAAATAAGTATAAACAAGAACAGATCTGAATAGACAAAAGAGATTGAAAGAGAAAGAAAAACACAAACCTGATGATGTTATCAGGGTCATACGGATCCAACTAGGAATGCGTCTGCTTAGTCTCATCTATCTGCTTAGGATCATAAATGACGCATGGGAAATATAAAAACCAAAATAAAAATCAAAATCAAACTATTGAATTACTGAAGTAGAACCAAAAAGCAGAGATTAAGTGACAAAAGTAAAAGGGAAAAGAAAAAACGTTGAAAAGTTACTATTTTCATATCTAGTTCATATGTCAAAAACTTAGAATACAGAAAGAAAGCATTCCAGATCAAAGAAATCAGAAACCATAAATGGGTCTTTTGGGATTGGGATTTCTCGATCTCGTTTGAGAGTGTTAGAATATGTAGATTTACTTTATTTTGTTTTACTACCTTAGTTTCGTTCATCCAAATTATGTTCCCCGGTCACGTTTCACTTCCTTGTCCCCGACCTACTCAACCAACTCCACCTGGTAGCAACATGTTTCTAATAACACTAACTCCAGCCATAATTAACCAAGACCATATTAGACAGAACCCAATAAATATATCGAGAAGAAATCACCACCACCGCCCGCATACACCATCAACGAGACTCTTCAATTCAACCAAATCTCCACATAAAACCAGCCAATTTAATTCCTTGCTCCTCTCAGCCAATTTCTCAAACACTAGGTGTCCACTTGACTTGAACCAAACAGCCCATCTAGGATAATCAACAACATTCATAGCAACCCGGAGGTATTTAGCGGAAGCTAGATGCTACTATTAGAAAAGATGGGTTTCAAATCTAATTTTGGAGTAGCAAGAGTTACAGATCTGAGATGGGTATTCAGATAATTAGATTTTTGAAGTTTTCAGTAGAGCTGAAAAGGTTTTAAGATGATAAATAATTGGGGTTTTGTACGTTGATTAGATGAGTGAAAGAACTTAGGGGTTGGTGTTGATGGTGATGAAATTGCAGCAATTAGAGATGTAGAGATTGATGAAAGGGTTTTTTTTTTAATAAGATTCGAGAAAAACTTATGGCTGCTTGGTTTTAGCAAAAGCGAGAGAGATGGAGGCGGGCGGCGAAGGGAGCGGCGGACGGAGAAATGAAATTAGGTTTTAGCAAACAAAGTTGTGTGGTAGTGATAGAAAGTGAAGTGGATAAGGATAAGGATAGCTAGTCATACGGATGAGGCTGAGGGATTACCAAAAAAAAATAAAAACGTGGATTACTAAAAACTTTTGGACGGTGAAGATTTTGTCTGAGATTCTCATACGGATTGACAAAATGTGTGCTTTTTTTTGTGCTAAAATGAATTCCTTCGTTCGATTTATTTATCAACCTTCAATGCGAAAAAACTTCAAAGAATATTATATAAATTGAAATAATCATGGATGTTGTTATCAACCATCGACTATAAATAAATTCGAATATATACACAAGAAAGAATTAGAAAAATGAGAAATGTATTCGATGATTGTCTCTGACTTTTGAATAGAATAAGTTTTGAAGTCTAATGATGGTAGATTTCGGGTTCCAGCGGAGATCCGAATTAGGGTAAGAGTTCATTAAGGATAACACGACAAAAATATGTAAATACAATGTATCGATGAAGATTCTGACTAAGACGAAGAAGTCATTCAGAATAAATTGACGAGAATACGTAGATTTAGGGTTAGAATACATAGATTTAGGGTTTATATATGATGATTCTATCTTAGTGGAAGAGATCATTAATCAGTATGAATCAGAGAAATGAGAAATCGAATCGATAATTTATGATGAATCCTAAAATGCACTTGAAGTAAAATATGACAACACGTGGTATGTAAATGCTCAAGCATACTTCATAAGATCGATTCAATTCTAAAATTAGATTAATTTGTCTTGAAATCATCCTTTGAAAATCTCCGAGTAGTTTTTAATGCCACGTATAAGAATCGTTAAGCCATAATGGTATATAGCTTTGTTTCACTTTGTATGCAATAGATACAAACCCCCAATCCAAAATATAATGCATAACTACTCATGGAAAACCATCAAACCATGCATATAGTCGAAGTAGGCTCCTACTACTTGATTGATCCATTTTGTCTAGTTGTAGTGACTAGAGGTTTTTGACTTCTAGTAAACTTTACAATTGCCAAGTCATAAACACTAAAGCCAAATAGTAACACCATGGATTTAATAATTGGAATAATTGTCAACCAATGGATGTCTTGGTAGCTAAATTTATTGGCTAGAAGTATTCAACCTCTAAAGCAATCTTTAGTGCCTAAAACTAGTGGTTGAATGTTGATAAAGAACGTTAACAATCTTCTAGTTGGTACGGGTGTTTAGCAAGATAATATTTTGGTGGCTCGGACTAGTGACCACAAGTGTATAACTTCTGGTGTAAATTTTGGTTGGATAGACATGGTTGTTGAAAGATAATAGTTGCACATAGTCATTCTTGAGTTGTTGAAGCATTGTCGCCAAAGAATTGAACCTTGTTGTTGCTAAAACGGGTGGGTAGAATTTTCTAGCCACCGTGGTTATTTTGAGTTACCAGAAATAGTTAGTAAAGTATTTTTCCAACTACAGTTGGTAAGAAAATAGTCGTTAAAGCCAAGTTTTCTTGTAGTGATCCTTTCGGTTTGTCCTTTATTTGCTCGTACCTTTGTCATTTTGTGACAAAAAGGGGGAGAAATATATGGAGTAAACAAGTGATATTGGAATTGATTTATATTGATTGATATCACCAAGGGAAAGAACAATGGTGCTTAAACGTTTATTTAACGAAAGAGTAAAGCATAGACTAAGGGGAGTATCATATCATATGATAATGGAAATAACAAAGACGTGCGGATTGAAAATCTACCTATCTTACCTTTAGGGGAGTATTAGCTTTTATTATAATTTCAACATCGACATTTATGGATTGAATGTATACAATTTATTGTGTTGTTGAATTTGGGAATCTAGCGTATGTGTAATGAATTCTTGTAATTTGTTTATCCATATGATGTAAGAGTTTTGTCACTAAAATTGACAAAGGGGAGATTGTTAGAGCATAGCTCGGTTGAACCCACCAAGCGTTAGTATGTCAAGTTTGGTTGTCATATTTTAGTGAACCAATACTCATTTAAAGAGTCGCTTGATTATGTACTAGAGTCAACTTCGTATAGGTTAGCTTGAAAGTATTAGGATATGAGACATTACAAGTATTACGTGAAGACTTGAAGAAGTGAAGAAGTAAGGAGCTACAACGACGGCATCATCCTTCCACTTGAGGTTAGTAATATTTGACTTGAATTGTTTCATTCCCTAAAGTATATCTCAAGTCGTGCATATTGAAAACAAAACTGCGAAGCTATGAATGATTATACTCTAGTTAGACGTAGTATTAAGGAATACAATATGAAGTATAATGATTATCTTTTGAACTTCAGATATAAGACATCAACATAATCGTTTGAATGCTATTGTGATTATGTATGGGTATGAGGTGAATATTTCATCCTAGGAAATAATGTTTTACATTCGTTTAAAGGAAGTAAATTCATGAACTTGTTTTGTGAATCGAAAGGGAAATCGCTAGGCTTATTGGTATTGTTATTCATTGTATATATTTTGAACTACCAATATGTGTGATTAGTATAACCTCTCATGACTTATTTATGTTCTTGGTAAAACTATTCACAAGGCCTGACTTTTGTATTGGTATGACTTTTGTTAGTGAAACCGATCTTAAGTAATCACCTGAGATAGTATGATCGATTTGTTGTAATTGGTATGACCAACTTTAGGCAAAGGGGAACCGATCCTAGTAAGAGGTGCAACCGATCACAAGAGGGGAATCGATCCTTGTAAGAGGTGCTGCAAGTTTTTAGATATTTGGAATCGATCCTATGAACATGTGCAACACGTTTTTAGATATTGGGAACCGATCCCATGGACATGTGCAACAAATACAAGTTAGATACCATATATATGTGGGAACCGATCCTAGTACCTAGTCAACCGAATTTTGGAACGCTAGTGTGACTAATTCCAGTACCCACATGGAGGTAGAACCGAAACTTGTTTTGGTAGAACCGTGAAACCCATGTTTGGTGATTTGATAGGATAATCAATCACATAGTTCTTGGAAGTCAGATGAACCAATTCTAATTAAACTTGTTTGGAAGTGTGGCAAATCGATTCCAAAATAAAAAATATGAAAGATGATTTACTAAGTTAAGATGTCGACATACTTTGAACATGTGCAATAACGCTTATCTTTTATTGTTCAAAGATATTACTTAATAGCTAAAGGAGAATCCTAGGATCGTAAATAAATTGAGAATCTTTTAATTAAGGTTTGTAATTTTATTTTTGGAAAATGAAAATTAGTAATGTGCATTTACTAGTTGGAGATTTTCTAAGAGATTTTTGGTCATTATTTGGACAAAGCATTTCCAGGAATTATGGAAACCGAATTTGGAAATATATTGCATATCTTGAGAATATTTTCGGTTTTGGATATTCCTTGGTGTCCAAACTTCCTTGGTCTATAAATATCAAAGTTTGCATTTGAGCAAACTAATCCTCGAACCAAACAAAACTACCTAGTTGTGTTGTTACTAGTGGAGTCGCCTATTCGGAGAGGAAAGTAACCTAATTAGGCGAAATCTCTTACGCCCGCTCGGTTTAAAGACTTCTTTGGAATTGAGAAGCTCTATTAGTACCGTTGGTGGGAAACTAGATAATTGTTGTTTATTATTAGTTTTCGATTGATTTGATTGACTAACGGTTGTTGAACTTTGATTGCACCTAGTTTTTTTTATGCTTGAGAATCTTCTCTTCTGATATAAGATTCACTCAAACTAGATCAAAGTTTCGACGGGGTTCTTTAGATTGTTTGTAGATCTAATGACGTCTTGTGATAATCCATTGTTAATAGACTCCATTCTGTGTGTGAATGATCACAAGAGATTCAAGTTGATTGTGTGCAGGTGTTTATTGAAGATCTAAGAAGATTTGAAGATTTATGATTTGGGTTCATAATCTTTGGTGTGCACAATACTTGTTTCGGTTAAAGAGGATCCAACTATAATCGGTTTATCCTTGTGGTAGATTGGATTTATTAGTTGACTAGATCGGCATCAATATAATTCTTTGTGATTAAAAGTATTGATTTCAAAATCTTGACAATTACTTTGGTAGTTGTTATGAGATAGATCTAAGGACCTGACAAAGGATTTTATTGGGATAAACGGAAGAGCCTTTTGTCGAACTCATATCACTTGGTTGAAAAGAGTTGTTACCAAAAAGATTTGTTGTTCCTTTACTTTTTGGAATACGAACCAAAGGAATTGTTCCAAGTACGTGACTTATTACAAGTGGGGGCATGGGAATACATACGGAACTAGGTGAACTATACGTTTAGTTGCTTGGTCTTAACTATACGAAGCTGGTTTGATTTTGTATAGCGGCTTAATCCTGAGAGTATTCAATTCTGGACAAGGTCCCGAGGTTTTTTTGCATTTGCGGTTTCCTCGTTAACAAAATCTTGTTGTTTCTTTTACTTTTCTATTTCTGCAATTATAATTGATTTTATTATAATTAGAAGTAAAATACACAAACATTAATTCTTATTTACTTGATAGTAATCCTATTGTGTTTGGTTAAGTCCGAACCTTTTATCAAGTAAACATACTTCGTTGTTGTATTGTATCGATCTTGTATCCATAGTCAATCACACAAGTTATCTTGTTGTCGTATTGTCTCGATCTCATATCCATAGACGATCACACGAAGTGTGAACCTATTAATTGTATTGTCTCGACTCAGTCCATAGACAATCATTTTCGGAGAAAGGACTTATAGGTGGAAAAGTTTTAGATTGAGGTATATTTGGGTAACCTCGTATTTTCAAGTACCATCTAACGGTGGAGATTGATTGCTTATTTTCTAAGCAGACTTAGCTTGAATCTTAAATCGGAAGTTCATCTAACGGTGAATATCAATTTCTTTGTTACTTAGTTATATTAATTAACTTTGATTGTAAGCAACCTTGATTTAAAATAAAAGACTATATAAGGGAGAACTCTAGCATCTGGGAAACCTAATCCCGACACTCTCGTGTGTCCTAGTTGCAAACTAGAGTCGATTCTCCATTAACCTAGGTTTACAGTTCTTCTGAAAACCATTATTAGGGTTAACGACTTGAAGACTTCATTTGGGATTCGTGAAGCCAGGTCCAACTATTTTCTTTGTAGTTGTGTATCCTGATCTTACTTTTCTTATCGTATTGAGTTTAGTCTTCTCTAAGATTTTCTCGAGATTTTTCTCCGATAGGTAAGATATAAAAAGTAATCACAACAGTTTTTCGTCTCAGACTCTTGTGATTTCGCAATAACTTCGTCTGTTAATCAGTTAGGTTATTGTGAGGTGACAAATAATTCTAGGATGCTCCTCGGGAGTATAAGACCGGATTATTAATTGAGTTTCCTGTTCACCTTGATCTTTATCTTAAGATGGAAATAACAACTAGAATAAAATTATTTGTGGGAGAGAGATATGTTTATAATTCTTCGACCTTGGGTCGTAGAAACTCTTAGTTGTGGGTGAGATCATCTAAGGGAATCTAGTGCGCAGGGTCTTGCGAGATTCAAGAGGTGTAAGGAACGCGACTGTACCTTAATCGGTGTGAGACTTGGTTTGGGCTTAACTACATTCCAGTCCGAAGTTAACTTTTCGTAGGCTAGAGTCTGTAGCGACTTAATACATTGTGGTGTTCAAGTTTGGACTAGGTCCCGGGGTTTTTCTGTAATATCACAGGTTGTGCGTAGTTCAATCACAGTTGATAAATCCGACCTTGTTTATTTGATATGACTTGATTGACACTCGGCAATTGGTCTTTGGTACCATCCGAGTTATTCTCATAACAATTAAGTTCACGGATTTCTATCTGTCTGATTTACTGATTGTGTTGAGAAATAGATAAAACTCTTTAATATATATCCTGATTGAGACTCAGTAACTTGGTGCTCTCAGAATAATATTGGAGTTTAGTCCATACAGATTTCCAAACGAAATAGTAGGGTGTGGTTGTTGTACCCCACGTTTTCAGTTTGATTTTTTTGTACTGGGCCTAAACTCTTAGCTTCATGAGCCCAACCTTTAATAAGTAGTAAAACCAAAAGATTTTGGGATTGAGAGGAGCTTGGGCCAGGGTAAGCCCGTCCTCGAATTCCTTTTCTTGGTTCTTTATATACCACTATTTTGATATTTTTGCAGGTGAAAAGTCATTACTCCTTTTCCTTTTTATAAAAATTCTAAAACGAAATATAACGATTTACAAAATTTACTTGGATAAATTTTGGTTTTACCTATTTACCACCCATATATTTCCTATTTCCCACCCACATGCAAATACGAAAAGTAATATCACTATTTTTAACGTGGGAAAACAACACCCACTATCATTATACTCCATACTCATTGGAACCGTCACTTTTATCGGCGACCGTCAAATCCCTCTCAAATCTCAACCCTAACTAAATTGCCGCCAAACAACATCGTTTTGTTTACTACCATCACCATCATACAATTAAAAGGATCATCTCCATGGGTATAAAAATGTTCTTTATTAAAAAGGAATTCAATCGCAATGTCAAATCTTAGAAAATCCATCTAAAGGACATCGTTTACTTGATCATAAATCATCAGGAGTTATTTGGTGGATCTTTTGGGAATATGATAATAAGCAATCATTGTGATTGATTGCTGGTTTTATGTTGTAACGATCCAAAAGTAGGTTGGGAGAATTAAACTTAATAGTCAGTCGCCTATAATTTGATTCTCCTGCTTCCACTAACGCCCACAAACGTCGCCTATAATTTGATTCTCCAGCTTCCACTAACGCCCACATACATAACTAATACAGTGATGGTGTTCTTGGTTCCTGTAGGGGAGTGGGTTTTGTTTACCAGAATCAAGTATAGTCACATTATTTTTGGTTTTTACATCATGGGTGGGACATAGGAAAAGTATGGGTGGTGAATAGGGAAAACCTAAATTTTCTCTAATTTTGATCGAATTCAAACTATGATATCCATTTATTAAAAGAAATTAAAGAATGATACCTGGACCTAACGGTTGACTGCTCAATACCCAATTTGACCTAACTTGTTTTACTCTTCTCATAACATAAATCTTGATCTCCAGATAGACGGTCGATAACAATCAACAACCGGAAAGATTATAAAAAATAAAAAAGAGTTACAAATTGATTTCTGATGATCAACACCTACTTAATCAAGATACCATCTCTAAAATTTAAATAGCTTACTAACAAATTCAGATTCCGCCAAAACCGATTGTACATATTCTTCTAAAAAGTGCTTATTCAACATTTTCATATGATTAACAAAGTAGTTAACTATCACATCAGTATCACAACAAACGTATTTAGAATCTCATCTCTATAAAACCCCATATACCAAAAAAAAAAACCACAAATATCCGTTCTATTACAAATTAAATTTTATCTCATAATCTCATGCATATCTTCACATCACATGTATGAGTCATATCCCACAAATGACAATCAAACAAGTGAACGGTCCGATCACTACAAATGTACATTTACACACCAACACGTGGAGTATGGAAAGTATAGTGAGATGGCCAAACTCAATTCTCCACGCATGTGCTTTCAGTTTCTAGGGCATTTCTTTTCTCTTCTGAATAAACAAATTCGAGCATCCCATCCCCCTTTTTTCAATCTCGTTCGTCTCTCTATAAATACCCAAAGGCCATTACCCTTGTAGTCTTCTCTTCCCTTCTCAGGGGTGTTTTTGACAAGCAGCAGAAGAGAGAGAACAGAGAGATAGAGAGAATTCTTCATCACTGCGTATAACTTCCGAACAAAAAACCCAATCAAAAAGGGGTCTGAAGAAGAACAACAGCATTAGAAAACCCAAACACACATACCCAAAGAGATTTTTTTGATTGTAGAGGTAGTGGGGTTGATTCATTCTGAAGATCTTCACAAAAAAATTTAAAATTGATTAAAAAAAACCGTGTTTTTATTTAAGATTTTTTCACCATTTGACGTGATTTAATCGAGGTTTAGTGTTGATTTCATTGGGTTTTTTTAGTTAGGGTTTTGGTAGACAGTGGTGTGAGTTTTAGCTTGATTGTGTTTTTATTTTTATTTTTGGGAATTTTTTTAGGGTTTGGGGGCTGGCTGGATCGTCTAGCTGTATCCAACTTGTGGTTTTATGAACTGTTTGGGTCAAAATCGGGGTATTGAATAAGGAACTCAATTGGATGATTATTGAAAAGTATTGTTGTTATTCTTCAGACTACTGTATTCAAGATCGGGATTGGGTTTTGGGTTCTAAAAGTTGGGATCTTTGTACCAGTTTTGGATTTTAAGTTTGGGGTATGTTTTCAGACTTTGAATCTTGTTATTAGAAAGAGAGTTTGAGAGAGGAGGGAGATGGTAAAGATTTTACCCTTTTGGTCATGGAAGAAGATTGCACTTTAAAATTCAGTGAAGGAGAATTCCGGTCGATTCAGAATTGAGTTTTTACAGTGATTTTCTACGAATCTGGAAATGCCCATGACATTGGTGATATTCCTATATCGACCTACAAGATCAGAGTTTAGTATTGGCTGTTCTTTGTCGCTTAAGAAACCGTTTGGATTGACTTAAGTTTAGTGTAATTTTCATTCTTAGAGTAGATAGATTTGATTTGTCTCGGTGTGTGAGTTAGGTAGTCGAATTCGTTGAAAATTCTGAGTTTACTTCTGTGTCTGTGATTCAGTATAATAAGGAAGACAAAATTGAGAGTCTTACTGAAACTGGAAATGAGTGCGGGGACATGGTGCATGGACAAGAGCAACGTTGGCGGTTCTGTATCTTATTGGTACTAAACCTAGGTGAAGATTATTTGGTCGTCAAGGGAAACCCAAAGAGTGTTGATTCCTTGATAACCTGCAATGTCTCGCTGCTTTCCATTTCCTCCACCAGGATATGAGAAGAAGACTAGACCTGACGATGTAGAATTACTAACAAAGGTGTACTTCAATCTCCCATTTATTATCTTTGCTTGTTTTAATGCATGTGAGTGTTGCTGATTTATTATGAGCCCTTAGTTCGTCCTCGGTACTTGAAAATCTTAATTACTGGCTACTCGATATAATTTGTGTATGATTCATGACTTAGTGACCTTACTGATTATGTTATCCTTACTAAGATGTGGATTTGTTGGAGTTGCAATGAGTGAAGTTGGGTGTTATCCCTTAGTTATCCACCGAACGTAACTAAGATGAATGTTTCTGCAAGTCATCTTAGTTATAGTTACGGAATTGGCTTCTCATAGGATAGACATAGTTTGGGGTCTGAATGTACGAATTGATCAGGCACATGCTAAAATGATAACAGTTAAGCGGTCGTCAAGTAGATAATGGCTGTATCTGTTTGCCGTCATTTAGAATTCAAGAGGGATTTTAGTTGAATTGTAATATAAAAGCAGCCCGACTAGCAAAATGAAACATCTTAAACTCACATAATTCATGTTACAAAATCGTTTCTGTAAGACTGGCTATACCTGCAAGTGCTTACTTGAGATTTTGCTTCTACAGGCATGATGTTGTAGTATTTCTTATTAACTTCCTGAGAGCTGCAATTTTTTTTTCCTAACAGGAACTGTTATCCAACTGAATTCGACTTTTTTGTGCTTTATTGTTTTGACTGTTTGTTCTTAATGTGATAATTTTTGCTGCATAGTTAGTACCTCACACACGAATTCTCAAATATATCTTTTGCATAATCCCAAGATTTGTTCAATGCTCTTTATACATGTATATACTGTATAGGTAACCAAATGTCATTATTAGGAAGTTCAAAATTGGCTGGAATTTAGTTTACCAGTGTACCAAGGTCCTAATATGCTAAATTTCACATCTGGGTCTCACATTGTATGCTCATGGTCTGCTCTTTTTGTCTAGCTATTTATCATGATTGGAATCTAGGTCAAATTGGGTCGCTTCATTAATGATTGAAAGTTACTCTCTTCATATTGTTTACATTGTCAGAGGCTAATTCTAGATATCATCAGGCTTTGAATTGTTTAGCTCTTCGTTGGTCTATTGATCAACACCAAGTGATGTTAATTGGCACTCTAGGACCCTTACTTTAACTAGTTGGTGATCGAACCATGAGTAGTTACAAATTGTTGCGAGCATGGAGTTGATTCCAAATATTAACCCTTAGATACATATGATCTTTTTTAATCACTTGATTGCATATGATTCCTTTTACTTTTCTAGTCTTCTTCTTTCCTAATTTCCTAAGCCTATGATGATAGTGAAATTCCTAGGTTGTTATCACCAATGCACTGTAGCATAGTCAATTTCCATTCTTTCTCTTTTTAGGTATTTAATCTGTTGTCTGTGATATTTACACATCATCACTCATCAGAGGCACATTCAAATCTCAGACATATTTTTGTGGAAACCATGCTTCTTAATATACTCTGGTAGTATTTGATGATCAGAGGATCAAGATTTTTGTGGAGTCAGAACCATGATTCTGACGAAAACACTTGGTTATTTCCAAATTGACCAGAGTAATTCATTGATAAGAACTCCTTATTTGCACTTTACCGCGATAAGGGTCATGTTTTCATATTTGTTCATCCAGTATTCCTGACACTCCTGTTCCGAGGAGAGGATCATCTGTGGCATGTGAATGGTGTTAGCAGATATAGTCTAGTCCATACAATAGATATAACTGCTAGTAGTTATGTATTGGAATGTATAAGAATTTGAATCAGAAGAAAATCAGTATGATTTCTAGATTTACTAAGGTTGAGCAGTCTGATTAAAATGCGTGATATTCTCTTGTATGCCACAGCATTCAATGTTCTGGGCAGTTTGTGTATGATTTGCAATAGTATTATGTGCAGTCCATACAATACATGGCAAGAGAGGAGGAGATCTTATTTATTAGATATGTTACATGTTACATAGGTTTAAGCCTCATGTTACATATGAGGTAAATCTTGGTTACATATAACTTATATATATATCTAATGAATTAGATCTCCTCCTCTCTTGCCTATCTCTCCGATCTTCTCTATTTTAGTTTTTGGCCTATCTCTCTGATCTTCTTTATTTTACTACCTCAAATAGAAAAATGTCGTGATTATAGTTTCATTTCAATTATTTTATATAGTTGTCATGTGTACATAACCATGTAGCAAATATCAAATAGCAAATATTGGATTATCAGAAATGACTGCTGTTCTCATTAAGTAATATAATCGGATAGTCTGGCTTCATGTTTTTGCTACATGAGTTGTGTTTGATCGATTGCTATGTGTGAGTTCTTTCACATGTTGGACCACTTCTGTGTTTAGAATCAAGTTAATGTTTCACTTATATTTGAAGTGATCAAATGTACAGTAATGAAATAACGTATGTTTCTTGATTCCCATTCACTTTGCTTGTTATGAATTTGTTGTGTGGATTCGTTTGACTTGGCTCACCATTGCGTCTTACGTCTTTCTGAAGCATGCTTTCTTAAGTCTATGCTTGTAGTATATACTGTCATTCATATGGAGCAATTTGTGTTTTCGGTTAGCTTTTTCTAACTGTTATGCTGTACAGGAGAAGCACAAAGAGAAAAAGCACAAGAAAGACAAGAAGGATAAGGACAAGGACAAAGACAAGGACAAAAAAAGAGAAGGTAAAGAAAAGAAGGATAAAGAGAGAAGCAAGGATAAACATAAAGAAAAGAAAGATCGGAAGGACAAGGACAAGGACAAGGACAAGGACAAGGACAAGAAGAAGGATAAAGATGGAGATAAAGATAAAAGCAAGATCTTGGCTGAGAAGAAACCTGAAGGGATACCTGAGGGTCACATTGGAGGGAGGCCAGTTGAAAACTTCCAGCAGACGTGGGAGATTAAGAACCCAAAATCTGTGGAGGTTTTGGACAGGGGCATTGGTGATGAAGAGAGGCGGACAGGAAACCACATGGTTGAGACTTTCAATGGGAACGATAAGTGGCGCATTGAAGGAATTAGCAGAGTGGCGGAGAAGGATTTTGAGAGAAGAGGTGAAGCGGACAAGAAAGTTTTTAGTAAGCAACCAGATGGGCAAAGAAAAACAGATGTGGAAGGATGGACTGGTGGTGCAACGGTCCAAAGTTTCTCCAGGTTGGACCAAAAAGGAATGGGGAAAGATAACAATGGTGATAAGGGCCATGATAGAAAGGGTATTGGACAGAGGAACTTTGATGGGAAGGAAGTTATTGGAAATGCAGTTGTCCAAAACTTCACCACCGGAACAAATGAAAAGAAAATCGAAGGAGTGGCCAGATTGATCGACAAGGATGCTGAGAAAGTGAAAGAAAAGAGTAAGAGCAAGGGTTCTGATGATAAACATAAAAAGCGGGAGAAGAAAAGCAAAGGAAAGGACAAAGACAGGGATAAAGAGAAAGAAAAAACTAAAGAGAGGGAGAAAGCGAAGGAGAAAGGTGGTTCATTAAATAACAAACAAGATAAAATAATAGGTAGTGGCAAAGATATTATTGATACCCTAAATCCCCTGCCATTGCCAAAAGACATCAATAATGGTGCTAGTATGGAGGGCAGTTCCAGGAAAAGGAAGGAGCCAGAGGCAAATGGGGTTTTACATGGTGAGTCTTTTGCTTTTACTGTACCATAGATGTACCGGGGCATTCTAGGCGTCATTCAGTGGGTGAAAACTTGAGCTTCTTGTGCTCGATGAAGCCAAGTGCCGCGTACATCTATGATGCAGTATTTATATCTATCCCTTTTCCACCTGCATTTTTGAGCTCACAAATTGGAAATGTATGTTATTTCTGATGTTCTTGGTATGGGTTAACATTGTTATTGCAGCATATATGATGCCTCTTCAGATATAATGTATGCTCTGTTAGCTTCTTATTAGATTACTGGAGCTTTTATGCTGCATTTTTTTGAATTTTCTTACAGAAAATGAAAGTCGGCCTAATAAGTTGCTGAAACCTGTGCTTCCCGTTCACCCATTCGTGGAGAATGGACTTCCAGAAAATGAAAGTCGGCCTAATAAGTTGCTGAAACCTGTGCTTCCCGTTCAACCAACCGTGGAGAATGGACGGAAGTTGGAGCCTTCTCAAATTGCTACCCAGGGTGCTCCTGAAATTAAGCAGGGGCCAGGCGATAACCTTAAGGTGGACAATAAGGAACACAAGGTTAAGGAACACAAGGTACACAAGGTTAATGGTTTAACAGAAGCACAGCCAACTTCTATTAATTCCACAAAGTCCTCGCTTGTCAGTTCACAAGCTAGTGAGAATGGTGTAGCATCTACAAAACCGCCACATCCAGACGCCAAGTATCTAAGCCAAATTCTTTCGATTCCTAAAATGGAAGAATGGTCTGATTTTGATGACCAGGATTGGCTGTTTGGTGAAAACACTCAATTAAAGAAGCCCCGTGATGGATCTTTTGGGGTTGAGGAGAGACCGCAAGTGTGGGCAGAAGCTGTACGAATAGAGTCTGCTGATGTCTGTGCTTTACCGTACGTCATTCCTTACTGATTGGTGTTCAAAGAATAGTGGCAATACAGTTATCTTCACCATTCCTCGGTGTTGTGGTAAGAGGGACCCAGTACCTACCTTTTGAGCAGGTAAAGCAACATCAGGGTGTCAGGATGGTTAGTTTCTCCCGCTGCATTCTCTTGTCATATTCCCTGTTCTTTTCAGTTATCAGGTATGGAATTCCATCGACCTTCTATTGCAATAAGTATTGTTTCGTGACATTTGTCATGAAATTTGCTTTTATATGGAATCATCTTCATCATATCTGTCACACACAAATTGTCTGGAAAGTAGGGTCAACTTGGATTAGGGAGCGGGCTTTTGCTTCCCGATCTGTGTAAGTAGTAACCAATTGTGAACACTCTCGAAGTGATCCCTGGAAGGATAAATGTTACATACTACAAAATCAAGTCCCTATAGCAAAGTTGAAAGAACGGGGGAAACATGATTGAAAAGGGGATGCTTAAAGCTGGTGGCAAAATTTTCATATTTCTCTTTTATGTAGAAGCTTTTCTAAGATCTCTTTAAGTTTAGATTTTCAGAAAAACTCGAGTGGTCTTTGCTACACTACCGACACAATTTTGATTTGTATCATATGAATCGTTAATCAGAAAAACATAAATTACAGTAGAGTGAAAAGGAAACCCCCCCAAAAAAAAGAGTAAGGTGCACTCATTCAATTTATGGTGTTGTCTTTGATCAGTCTTGGTCTTTTTAGTATACCTTGTTTTTTATTCTTTCTCCATTCTTACTGACATAATCTGTTGCAGAATTATGTATTGTTGATTCTAAATACTGTATACATTGTTGACATAGATTACTAATACATCGAATTAATCTCATCACTTCTGATAACATAACTGTTATTTCTTAGCTGTATGTTCGAGTGAATAGACATGTTGTAAATATGTAAATACTTTAAGGGAATGTGAGGTGTTATAAGATTCTTTCTGTTTGCCATCCAGTTGAGTAAGTTTTTACCTGTCTTTCTTTTCTTGGAGAACTCTTGGGAGTGTTTGGTAGCTCAGGAGCCTAGATACCATGTGGAATTATTACCAGGAGGTCATTTCATTTCATCTGACAAACTGGAAATAAAATAAAACCTGGTACTATAAGTAGATATCGTACAGTTTTTGGAAGCGCCTGAACTCTAGGTTTGGTAGCATTATATTTGTAGCTGGGTTGACTTGAATAGAAGCATTATGTGATGAGGATTCTTATGAGCATGAGCTACACAAGATGAATAAGTAAGTTGGTGGGTCTGTATTATTTCAAATAATTTCCAAATCTAACGGTGGTGCAACGCCAAAATCATTTCCCTGCTTGTTCCTAATGCTTATTCTTCTCGGGAGGATTGGATGAAACGCTTAAACCTTTCCTAACTTTACTTGGCATCACAAAGGATATATGCCAAAAATATAACTGTATCATTTTCGGTGATTTAACAGAAAATTTTGTAACTCAAAAATATGAGTTTTTTTTTGGATGCAAAACGGTGAGATTTATTGCTTGATGAAATAAGAGTACAGAGTTTTCTGCTGGCTTATTATTTCTTCTCCTAATAAACTTGCATCTCCATGATGGATGATTGCAGAGTTTAGACCTAATTTGTAAAATGATATACTGATTCTCCCAAGCTGCTTTATCCAGATCTTGAGTCACTGCCTCTACCACAACTTGCGCACCCAGTTCAAAACATAGAACATACGTGATGTAAGTTTAGTTCTTCTGCCCATTTTATGGCTTGCAGCAGTCCCTTACATTCAACATGCTCCACATCTAGGTATCTGTTTGCATAGGTGCACTTAGCTTGTTCGAAGTGTCCTGCAAAATTACGGAGTATTAGTCCAATGCCAGAGTGATTCATATACGTTTTTTTTAAAAGCTGCATCACAACATATGGAAAAAAAATGGATTGTCAGGTGTGGGGCCCAATGTGTTTGAGTTGATATGTTGCTTATGGCTATCCTATTTCCGCAAACGACCTGCTTTTTCATCTTCCTTCCCGTAACTTGGTTGAACTGCTGGATATTTCTGATTTCTGTGATTGGGTTTGGCTTGATATCATTAAACACACACCTACATCTTGCCTTCCATATCTCCCAGACCATATTGGCCATCTTAACCACCCATTCATCATCTAAAGCATTCATCTCATCTACAAACCAGCTGCTAATCCATTCAATAACAAAATTATTAGCTCTTTGTATACTTCTGCTAGCTTCAGGAGTGGAAAGTAAGATCGCCCTTGAGAAAGAACATTCCATCAGCATATGTGAGGTAGTTTCTACGCTTTGCTGACAAGTTTTGCAATGTTCACCACTTTGCTGCATTGGTCTGGCCAACCTTTCATTGCTCGGACAATATCATTAACACACTTCCAAATGAAGTGTTTAACCCGAGGTAATGTATCCATTTTCCATATTTTCTTGTACAGTTCAGCTTTATCCTCGTCATATATGTCCTGCATGTTGGTCTTTATTTCGACCAATTTGTTGTATGCTGATTTGACTGTGAACTTTCCATTACGAGTTAAGGTCCATACCAGTTTATCTGAATTCAACTCCACTATTCTGGTGTGAAGTATTTTATCATCATCAGCTTGTGTGAAGAGTCTTTGAATCAAATTAATTTTCCAGCTACTGGTTTGCGAATCAATCAGATCACTGATCTTAGCATAATTCTGAGCCTCCTCCTCACTGACTGCTGCCATAGGAGGATTATTCACATCCTTTGCCCAGTTATCCTTCCAAGTTTGAATACTTGTCCCATTGCTTACAATCCAGAAACTGTGCTTTCTTACAAACTCCATGTTACTTTGAATGCTTTGCCAGGCCCATATATAATTTATTTTCTTCTTAGCATGTAATGTTGTTGTGGTTGAGAAGTATCTTTGCTTCAAGGCAGAAGCCCATAGTTGGTCTTGTTGCTGACATAGTCTCCATGCAGCTTTGCATAATAGTGCTTGATTAAAACAAGCCATGTCTCTAAATCCCATCCCACATGTAGCTTTATCTCTGCTTATATTCTTGGCTAGGAAGCAATGTAAAGACCATCACTCTCCTATTTTTTCCACCAGTAATCTCTTGTCCATTTCCTTGATGTTTGTATTTGGTATCTTGAACACTCCCATATGGTGAGATCGCAATGCATTCAGGACATGTATGATAATAACTGATCTGCCAGTTGATTTACAAGCTTCCCATGATATTTCTTCAGTCGATTTCTCATATTGCTGACAAGGGAGGAAAAAGATATAGATTTTTTCTTCTTAAGAAATAAAGGAATTCCCAAGTATTTCTCTTCCAGATCCATCTTCTTCATTCTTAATCTTTTCAAGAGAATTCTGCAGTGCCTTCGTGGAAATTATTTTGAGAAGAAGATTGTCGATTTCTCAAAATTTATTTGTTGACCTGAAACTTCACTGAACTTGTTGATAGTTTGAAGAAGATTATTTACGTTGTGCATGTCTGCTTTGACAAAGAGCAGACAATCATACGCAAAGAGTAGATGAGAAACCTGAGGAGCATTCCTTGCAATTTTTATTCCTTGTATGTCGCCTGAAAATTCTGCCCGAGCCAAGGATCTTGTGAATACTTCCATTGTTATCAAGAAGAGATAAGGTGATAATGGATCACCTTGTTGAATACCTCTTGTTGGCTTAAAAGATTGACAAGGTGATCCATTTAGAAGTACCTGAATTTATGAAGTTGACATGTGAAAAAGCAGGGGTCTAACAACCTCACCCAATATTTCGTTTAGGAAATCTGCATGAACAAACTCCAATATAATTCTAAGAGCACCAACTAATAAAGCGATCTCAATCAAGAAATATATCCAAGAGTTCTATCTATGTTTCACAACGTAATCAGCAAATCAAACAGATAGAAATCCGTGAGCCTGATTATTATGTGAAACAACTTGAACGGTACCAAAGACCAATATTCAAGTGTCAATCAATTTATATCAACAACCAAAGGTTGGATTATCTAATTGATTGAACTATGCACAACATGTTATATTTCAATTATATAAACAAATATAATGCGGAAAAGAAATAACACAGACACCAGAAATTTTGTTAACGAGGAAACCGCTAATGCAGAAAAACCTCAGGACCTAGTCCAGATTGAAAACCACACTATATTAAGCCGCTACAGGCACTAGCCTACTCCAAGTTAACTTTGGACTGGAATGTAGTTGAGCCCTAACCAATCTCACACTAATCAAGGTACAGTTGCGTTCCTTACGCCTCTAAAACCACGCCGGATTCTGCGCACTTGATTCCCTTAGCTGATCTCACCCACAACTAAGAGTTGCTACGACCCAAAATCGAAGACTTAATAAACAAATCTGTATCACACAAAAAAATCTATTGAATAGATAAATCTGCCTCCCACAGATATACCTACGAGTTTTGTTCCGTCTTTTGATAAATCAAGGTGAACAAGAAATAATTGATAAACCAGACTTATATTCCCGAAGAACAGACTAGTAATATCAATCACCTCACAATAATCTTAATCGATTAACAAAACAAGATATTGTGGAATCACATACGATGAGACGAAGGTGTTTGTGACTACTTTTAAATCTTGCCTATCGGAGAATAAATCTCGAGCAAATCTTAAAGAATATAGTACTCAGTCACAATAGAAAACAACAAGATCATAACACGAAACTACAGAGAAAATAGTTGGGTCTGGCTTCACAATCCCAATGAAGTCTTTAAGTCGTTATCCTACTGGGTTTTAGAAAAACCTAAGGTTAAAGGAGAATCGACTCTAGTCGTAACTAGTATCACACAGGAGGTGTGGGGATTAGGTTTCCCAGTTGCTAGAGTTCTCCCTTATATAGTCTCCAAATCAGGGTTTGCAATCAATGCTACCTTGGAAACAAAGCATTCAATATTCACCGTTAGATGAAAACCTGATTAGATTCAAGCTAATATATTTCAACCGTTAGATCGAACTTAGCTTGTCATATACAAATGAAGTGTACCAACATTTAGATAAAGGTAACCATACCTAAACGTGTACACTTAGTTGGTTCAACAATAGTTAACCGAGGTTAGCCATATGAACACTTTGATATCAACCTTATTCATCTCTATCACAACTAGTTCAAATGACTCAAATGAAATTAGGTAGAGAGTTGTTCAATTGTTTATATTCTCATAGAAGTATACAAGACACAATTGAAGCAAAATCGATTTTGATTCACTTGAATCATTTCATGAACATTATAGCCACGGTTTGCAAAAGATTTCATTCCTTAATTTATAAATGTTGTAGTTCATGAACAAACCGATTTTAGAACTTAACCTACTCAATTACGCAAACGTGGACGCATACTTAAGTAGCCGGACCGAGTTTGGTTTTGCCAGTACGCAAACGGGTACGCATACTTACAACCTCAGTTGAATTTCCAGAACTTGGACTTATGCCAGTACGCGTACGTGTACGCATACTTAGTTCCCGGACTTCCATTAACCAACCAGTACGTGTACGGGTATGCATACCATGGTTCCCGGACTTGGACCTTACACAAATGTGAATACACATATTATGTTTATATCCAATCATGGTTACATGCTCTAAACTCTCATTTCAATCGTTGAAACATTCTTAGAAGACAACAATAGATGTCTCACACAACTATTAGCTCCAAAGCAATTTTCAAGTGATTGAATGATCAATACGAAACATTCTGAGTCTACACCAAATGATTGCATCATACAAATCATGTAAGATGTTACAAGACGATTTTCACATTATCATCTTTTGACTTTCGTCAAGAATAAAAGATGAACTTGGTTAAAGCGAAAGCTTACCAACACATATTTCGAGAAATAGATAAGCAATATAAACTCGGCTCGAAATATCAAATGTGTATAATTGAAGTCTATATAGCAATACGACTTTTGTCTCAAATAGAAGATAGAGTAGATATACTTTTGAGTGATAGATGAGTTCAAGTCTCCACATACCTTTTGTTGATGAAGTTCCACAAGTTCCCTTGAGTAGTTCTTCGTCTTCATTCGATGAACGCCGTGAAGTCTAAATCTCAACTAAACTTTCTATCCTAATCCGAGACTTAGCTATAAGTAGACTAGAAATTAAAACTTATAGTTTTGGCAACTAAACTTGACAAACAAGCTTGAGATAGCAACGCATGCGAGTTCGACCGAGCAATGCTCTAACAACAGGCACTCATGAACCTGTTCACACTATTTAAACCTAAAACCAAGCTTTAACATTATGTCATTCAGAAAACTCCACTCCACGCGATCAAACGCTTTGCTCATATCCATCTTCATGCCAAAGTAGTGTTTTTTGTTCTTTTTCTTCTTCATATAGTGAATCAACTCATGTGCCAAAGTGATATTGTCACTTATTTGCCTGTCAGGAACATATGCTCCTTGCATAGGGGAGATGAATTTGTCAAGATGAATCTTCAACCTGGTTGCCATTATTTTTGTGATGTATGTAGAGTTGCATAAGGCAATCGGTCTATAGTCGCTCTGTGTGTGTGGAAGATTTGTTTTTGGGATGATACACAAATTAGTTTTGTTCATTTTCTTCAAAAGTTTTCCTGACATAAAGAAGGAATGTACCATTTTGATTACGTCTTCTTTCACAACTTCCAATTAGGTTTGAAAAAATCCTGGAGGAAATCCATCTGGGCCTGGTGCCTTCCATGGTTGCATACATTTTAAAACTGCAGTGATTTCCGCCTCATCTGGAACTCTTGTAAGCGCATCATTATCAGTATCAGATATACACTGTGGCAGGAGATCCAGTAAAGCGTTATCAGTTGAAGGATTAGAAGTACTCATAATAATTTTGAAATGTGAAGTTAAAAGATTTTCAAGGTTGTTTCTCCCAATGCATCAACTTCCATCAGGCTTTTAAGTGTTTCAATTCTATTTCTGGATATTCGCTTGTTAACTTGTAGGTGGAAGGACTTGGTATTTTGATCCAACTCATTGAAAAGAGTCTCTCTAGATTTTAGTATGTAAAATTCTTCTTCTCAAGCATGCCATTCTTCAATTTCTCTTTCAACTTCTATCACCAGCTGAGTATTATCTTTCCCATGATGTGGTTGTTGAAGATCAGAGAGTTGTTGCTACAGATTTTTGATATTTTGTTGAATATTACCATAAGTTAATTTATTCCATTGTGACAACGTTCTTCTGGTTTCCGATAACTTCTCGTCCAAGGTGAAACTAGTTGACTTATTGAAACTTGTTGCCCAAGCATTATGTATCTCAGTTGTGCATGTACCATCTCTCAGCCAATACTCAAAGAATTTCCAATTTTTGGAGTTGTGAATTTCATTAGAAGAAATCTAGAAAAGTAGGGCGATGATTTGATCCCAAAAATGGTAAGTGTTTAAAACAAGAATCTGGAAAAGAAATAAGCCAGTCTGGGTTTACTAGAGTTCTATCCAATCTTGTCCTAATTTTACCAGTGTCATGCTTGTTGCTAGTCCAGGTGTATGGATTACCATGGAAACCTAGGTCACTAGGCCCGTGTCATACACTGTTTGAGCCATAGAAGAAGCATGTGAGGATGATCCGTTGCTATTTGTTCTTTCATTATCATGTAAAGTGAGATTTAGATCTCCTATGAGAGCCCAAGGAGCAGAAATATCAAAGTTATCACAGATGGATTGAAAAAAATTCCATTGTTCTTTTTTATCTTGAGGGTATGGTGATCCGTAGATACATGACAGAAGCCATTTAGGTTTAGATGGGTCACTATTTATAAGACAATGAATCATGCTTTTGTCATGATAGATAATGTCTAGGTCGAATCCATCCTTCCATAAGAGACAAATTCCTCTAGCCCTTCCTATAGATGGAACATATAAATGGTTTGGGAAGTTTAAAGGTTTAATAAACCTCAAAATCTTATCAGAGTCTATTTTGTTTGGGGATTTTGATAAAGTACTCTTGTTATGAAATGTGCACAAAAAAATGCCCCCGTTTTTTCAAAATCCCCTTTTTGTTTCTTGCGGAAAAACAATATTTGGGTTTAGCATTTTATTAAAATCGTAAACATATTTCTTTGTTTCTTTATTAGCAAAACCATTACAGTTCCAAGCTATGATTCTCATGGCTATAGTTGTTCTAATATGAAGATAATAGTTATTAAGAGAGTGTAAACCTTTAAGAAACTTTGAAACTAAAAGATTGAATTTTAAAAACACAGAGAGGGTAGTGTTGTATACCTGAGCAGTATCTCCTCGATCCGTAGTCACTTGTGGGTTTCAGTTGTGGCATCCCCTCATCATTGCATTCCATCTCAGTCGTGCTGATTCATACTAGTAGGTATGTCATTTCCTACAGTGCTAGGAGCAGTGACATAATGTTATGAGGGTTCATGGATGGCTCTTGGTTCAGTGCTGATTTTCTCATTCTCTTTGACTACCTATGATCATCTGCTACTTCCTCTTCACCCATTTCCTCAAGAATCGAAGTTGTGCCTCTTTCATCTTCATTAGATTCATAAACATCTGCCTCCTCTTGCATAATGGTCTCATATTCCTCAGTTGTCAGACTATCTAAATATAATAAATACGAGGTTTGAAGGCAAGTGTTTTCTTGATGATCTACGAAAAAACACTTATCACAAATATTTTTTGGGTGTAAATCCCAGTGGTACCTAATCCAAACATCTTCACCAGTGATAGACTTCCACTATCCTCCGCGATGCAAAGGTTTCTTTAGATCTATCTCTAATCTTGCCTTCACAATATTTCCATGCCTTAGCCTACAATTCCCCGGCTTAGTCCAGATCCTCTTCCCCATAAAACCAATTGCCTCATCAATCACAGTTCTATTTAAATGCTCCATTTTTAGATATTTGAATTGGATGTTAAACTCCTGATGGGTGAAAGCATAATCTTTGACTGCAGTGCCAGCAACAAACTTTTTGAATGTGAATAAAGCTTCTCCCACGATCCATGGGCCATTGCTAATAACTTCATCCTGTTCCTCTTCATTGTTCAGCCTAACCAACATCAGGTTGTGTCCCATGACTCTTATCTTTTTATTTCTATACTGCCTCTATAAAGAGTTGATGTCCTCTTTGATAGTTTTCATTTCAATCTTTTACTTGTGCATAAGTTTCCCTAGCAAAGCATATGACCACTCCCCTGCAGCTGCATTAGTGTTAGTGGAACCACCAATCACGCTTCTTCTTTCAGTTGGTATTTCAAGAGACGCATTTCTTAGTTGTCTTGAGAGTTGAGTGATTTTGTTGATTCGACTGTTTGAACTTTCTGCTATTGCAATGTTTTCTTGTGGAACACAGTGAGATCCACAGAAATGAGGATGAGTTGCGTTGAAATGATTTTTGAGAAGATGTATAAGGTATTTATTCCTCCCAAATATCTTCAAAGATAATTCTTGATCCCTAAAATAACTCATAGTATCTTTATAAGGTGGTATAGAGTGACAAAGTGTTTGGTTTTGGCAAAATAATCTGTTAGGAGAATAATCTGCAATAAATGTCATACCAGTTTTGCTAATATTTTGAGCATAAATATAGGGTAATTGGGAGGCATTTTTGAATGGCGCCGCCTCTTTTTTCCTTGAATATTTGAAGAGCGATCTTTAATTAGGAAAGGATTGATCTTCGAGATTTTGACAAGGAAGGAAACTGATGTATAGGTAATGTTTGTGTTACTTTAGCTCATTTCGCCGTTAAAATTGATGTAGCTTTAAATCGCTTCCATTTCTTCATTTCTCTTATTTTGTCTCTAGTATATGCTTTCCTCTTTGTGTATTTATTGTTTCTCGCAAGTTCTTACTTCTGCTTCATCTTTTCTTATTCCTGCACTTCATCCAAATTGTTTATGTTGAATTTTGTCATTGCGACAAGATCGCGTGGGACGTCTTTACATTTTCATGTAATAACCCCTTGATCTTGCCTTATCATTGTTTTTGTGTGGTCTTAATTGTGGGAGAGTGTTTGGTTTTGGCAAAATAATCTGCCTTGGGGAGAGTGACTAGGTTTTTGACAAGTGGAGATTGTGTTGCAGTTACGGGAAAAGTGACTAGATTGATGACTAGTAGAGAGAGTGCTACAATTACGGGAGTTATCAGCCAAAGTTTTAGTGTGATTCTTTCCATAAAATTTCCATTTTTGAACCTAAATTTTATAGATCTAAATAAAAAGTATGAACAAGTAAAAAAACTAGTTTGACGTTTTCTTGAAAAAGATAGTGTTCAATTTCAAATATAAGTGCTAAAAATATAAATTGACACAAGAATCGATCAATGTGATGATCATGAGGATCATCTAATTATTTGGGGAAGAAGATGATAAAGGCTTGGAAATTGTTCAATGACTGTAACTTCAAGAGAAGCTACTGATCTACTAGGAATAAATCATCACGATGAAGATGATTTGCACCACTGCATTCCACACCACTGTTCCTTTTTCAGAGGCAAACATTCTGAAATTCACCACTGAAAATCCACTACAGGATACCCACAGATGTCTACTTTAGAAGAAACTGCACCAGAAAGAAAATTTATCTCTCCATTACAGGAGAAAGGATTAAAACAATTGAAACAAGGAGAAAAAACAAGAGAGATTAAAACTAAAGACACCAATTATAATATAATGAAGTAATAATCCATGAAAGGTTCCACAAGATTCAAGGATTATCAAAAGAAAAAACTAATTGCTAACAGATAAACCAAGTTTGAACAAGAACATGAAATTGTGAAATCAAATTGACTCATATAACTCAAAAATATGAGTGAGGGGTAACTCAAATGTGCCCGGTCAGGGGTTAGCTGGGGTATTTTATTACCTGACTCAAATGGGTCAGTCAGGGGTTAGCTCTGACTCAGATCACGAGTCAGATCTGAACAGAAGAAAAAGTCTAACACGGACCGAGTTAGATCCAGACCCGAGTCAGCAAAAAAAAAACAAACATTCTCGTAGTCTTTTCTTGAGCCAAACATGCTCTTATACGGTCCGTTGACCACGGAACTCCGATTTGGCATCGATTAAGTTCTTTTCCGTCCAGAATACTGATTCTCATTCTGTCTTCAAAGTGTGAGTCTCCTTGGTGTAGAAGAGAGTCCAAAAGGTCACGAGATGGAAAACAAGGTATGACTCTTAATTCTTCTCTGCTCTTTTGGTTCGTTGATTACTAGGGTTCGGAAAACTGTAGATTGCGGAAAATTTTAGGTTAGGGTTTTTGTTTAAGAGATAATCAACCGCTGGAGAGTTATTATTCATCTTGCACACAACACTTTTACAATGGCTGACCGTACAACTGAAAATTCTATGGAGAAAGCAGCAAAATATCTCATACAGAAGAACAAAATCTGTCTCAAGTTTTATACTACCAGTGTCAGGCTCATATCTCTAAACACCCAAGAGATTTTTTATAGTCTTGTTGGAATTTATGCTAAACAATTCCGCTCACAATGGCGGGTCTTTAGAGATATCCATGATGTGTTTTATCCGCATTCTACGGACGTGACTGCAGCATCAGAAACCCTTGCCAGAGTCTACATTTCTCATTGGTTCGTCGACTTGTACGTTTCTATCAGAGATGCCTGCAATCTCACTCCGCCATCACCGTTTTCGGAATCAATTGTAGGAACGGCAAAGATGACCCATTACTCAACTGTGTATGATGCATTCTTGAGAGAAGTCAATGCTTCCATAAGACCTACACGCATCATTGGTACAATTGATAATTCGATATGTATTCCAGTTATTGCTGACAATTCGAAGATTGACAATCCTGATAACCCGTTCGCTATCAATGGCTTCATTCTCAATGCAGAGTTTTTCCACGGCATTTTGTCTGCAATGCAGAAGCAGGGAACTGGGTGGAACATGTCTGTTTTATCAACTGAAGCAACTGGTAGGCCTTTCTGGTTACTAGACTGGCACAACTACGACGAAGTATGTGCATGGTTTCCTTTTGGGGAGAATTTCAATTTTGAGGATGTAACCTTAGCTTACATTGTCGGAGTACCATGCACTCCTAATCTTGGTTATAGAGATGTCGATGAGTGGCAACCAGCTTTGCCTGACGAAGACTTCAACCACATCCACCATCGCCGCTACAGTCGCATCCGGTTGCAAACGTACTTTGGAGGATATGAAGTTAGAACAATTGAAAGTAAAGGACACACATGGACTATACCTCACCCATGTCAAAATGTTCTGACAAAGGAAGGAGTAGGTATCAAGCGTCCACGTACTGACACGAGCACAACAAAGGATCTTACTTCAACACCCCTACAACAACAGATGGCCGATTCAGGTAGTTCAGTGAACATGGTTAGTGTGATGAAAAAAGAGAGTATGGTTAGAATCACAGACTGGGTTTACTTCTGCTGCGTCATATTGAAGTTAACTGATGAATCAAGATCAACTTGCTTGTGGATGATTACCATGGACAAAGCTTCTTCTGCCGTGAATAGATAAATTAGTGATTTCTTGTTTTAGTTTAACCGAGTCTACTTGAAACACTGAACGATAAGTTCAGGTGAACAAGTGTGGCCGCTGATTCTGCACAGTGTTCATCTAAACAGGCTTATATCATATAGCTAATCAATTGAAAACTTGTCATGACAATGAAGCTTCTTCATTTATGAGCTTATCAGTTTTTTTTCTTTTTCTTTTTCTTTTTCTTTCAATGTAGAAATTTCTTACATTCATCCATTCATCCATTAAAATACAAAAGGCAAGGTTGAAAACTGCAAACTGCAGGTACACTTACCTGGGAATGACTTCTGCTTCTAATTGCCAACAGGCTCGCGCATAATGGCTTTCACAATTTCATCTTGTTGCGGATATGAGATCCCCTTGCCTTGGCCACTTTTGTGAACACGGAAATCGGGTATGGTCCACGTGATCACAAACAATCTTAACATGAATTGAATACGTGCATTAAAGTGCGAGTAAAGTATAGTATGCCTAGATAGATGATGATTCATGGATTCCAAACCCCGCGAGTTTGTCATGATCTCGTCATCATCCCCAAAGTGATAGATCTGAGACATGAGTACGTAAATGAAACTATACGAGTACTAGAGGTAAAGGAGACGATGGTTTACGTGGTTCGGCACTAAGGCCTACGTCCACGGATCCGGAAATATATACTATAAAGTAAATGGTTACAAAAGTAAGGGAAACGGTGATTTTCGTGGGTTTATGGAGAGATTCTCCATAAAGACATACTTACTTCTCTCTATTCTCTCTCCTATTCCTTAGTTCTACTCTCGACCCCTTTTCTCGTGGAAGGGGTATTCATATATATAACTAAATCAAGTGGGTCCACCGACAAGGAGCCGTGGAGACCTTATCTTCTTTTGTGCTCAGTGCATGGTCCGCGGACTTCCTTGTCACTCCGCGGCTTCTATAGTACCCACGCTCGTTACGCTGACCTATCCTCGCTTCCTTCGTGGGTTGTCTGACACGTGCCCTCGGAGCAGCATTAAATACGAGTGGTTGGGGCTATCCAGTCCGTGCCAGACGGTGTCAGTCCTCCCCTGTCACGTCTGTGTCAGTTGGACTATCCCCAACCGTTGATTACATCTTACCTCGTGATGGGGTAGAGTAACTCATTGGTGTTGTGTGGGATCATCTACTTTGGATGCTCCCTCATCTTCGACTGTTGGTCTTGACAGATGGCACGTTGTCTAAACGCCATGGATGCCCCTATGTGTCATCCCTCTTTGAGACATGGCTTCCACGTGGGCTCTGCTAGTACACGTGGCGATGGAGATAAATAAGTGTACTTACAATTTGCCCCTCTTCTTGTGGATCGGGCGTTTAGCTTTTGTTGGAAGAAGAATCGTGTGGTACGTTTTTATCTCCCTCCTCATAACTTCTCCTAAAAAGGTGCTACCCGCATTTATTGTGCACGTTTCCCATGTCCACCATAATCGCCCTTTGGGTAGTGGACGGTTTCTCTTGGTCTTATAAAAAGAGAAGAATGAGAGAATGTGAATTTAATTCACATTCTCTGTTTTTATTCTCTGTTCTTTTGTCTTCTTCATCTTCTTAACTTCCTCTCGACACCATTGTTGTTGCTTGCCGCCATCGCCGTCGCTTATTCTTCTTCTTTACTCTTTGAGGTTCGGTATGATTTTTATTCCGTTTAATCACCATGCCTAACCCTGTTGAGTTCTTGATTTTCTTGCGATGCGTTGATGATGAATTTAAATTTATGTATATCCTGGGATTTGAGAGTTGACGCCACTGAGTCATATGTTTCATTGGTCATGCTTTAATTTTATCTTTCTTCTTTTGAGTTGGAATAATAGCTTGAGAGTTTAAGTAGTTGTAGACGAAATCTAGGGTTTTCTTCACGTTTGCTGTTGTTCTTGAGATTTTCTCACTTTTCGATCTTCCTTGCCTCTGACTTGCACTTTTATTCGTGTTTGTGCTGCCAGACATGTCCGACCATCCGCGGGTCCCTTACCAAACTCCTCCGTCGAGTCCTCACGTGTCTCCTGAGTGATTCCAATACTAAGGGTGGAGCCCCGCCTTCGCTACCCAGGATAATCCTCGGGATGGACGAACATCCTCGTCCCTTGGTCGAGATCTTCGCCGAAAAGGGGTGATCCACCGCAGGATCTAAATATGTCATGAATCGCCCTAGAGGTGAGTCTCCCGAGCGAGCAGAATCCGCGACCGAGCCTTTAAATGTGCAGCCTCTCCGCTCCAAGCCTCCACCGCGGACTAATCCACCTCGTGCCTAGTTCGAGCAAGTCAACTAAGACTCGTCTTCGAAGAGAAAGGTCATGGAGATAGAGTCTTCGGGAGATATAGTTCTTCCTAAGAAGAAGGTCGGGTTCTCGCGGAAGATACTACGGGAGATGCTTTCGAGGAAGACTCGCCGTTACTTTCCGTCCTTTACCTTTGGGTAATAAGAAGTTTACCTTCCGACACATTGATCTTGAGGCCTTCAAATTGAAGCATGGTCCTCAGCACTTCCAAGTTCGTTTTTATGCCTCTGATAAAGATATAACTTATGAGATGGTTACCAATTACAAGTATGATGCCTTTCATTTGCTGACGACCGTGGGTGCTTTCGAGGCTGGTTTGATGTTACCCTTGTATAAAGCCGGTGATGATTTCTACTACCGGGTCTTGTCTAGCCGCGATACTGCCAAGAAAAGTCATAATCGCGGGGTGCAACAGTTGACAGGAAACTATCTTCGCCATCTTCGTGAATGCTATCTTCGTAGTAAGGGGCAAACGATGATGACTTGCTATGCCCCTAAATTAGAAAAGGAGAAAGGGTGGTATACTCCTGAGAATTTCAACAAATCCTTTGGAGATTATGTTAACAGGAATACTCGTAAACCGTGGTCCATGAGTCATGGAATATTGCTTTCGCTAAGGGGGAAGTTCGACTTTTGAGTGAGGTAAGTGATTCCAATATGGCGAGGGTTCCTGGTGCCGAAGGTCTTCCTATTCCCGCTGATGAGAGGATTAAGCGTGATCATGACTATGAATGGTCTGCCACTGTTCTTGAAGTCGTTGGTCCGTGGGCCTATGGTTGGGTCCCTGGACCCCATGGTTGGCAGCCTACTGCTGACAGTCCTCATCGCGAAGCTTCTCCCGCTCGTTATGCCCATTACTGCCCTTGGCAGATGAGTTTTGTAGGCATGGATTTTGCTTATAATCGCGATGTTGACGACGCGGAAGACGAAGATATTCCTGATGCTAACCTTCTTTCGCAGAATATTGATGTTGCTAAGGTGTGTTGTTTGTTTTCTATGTATATATGCCCCTTCGTTTTCTTGAATAATATTGATTATGCTAAGGAAAGGAGATGCCGATGGCTCTTTTATCATTATGTGTGGTAGGTGCGTAGAGACAAGAGGATCAATCCGAAGCAGTCGTCGAATTCTCCCACCGAGGGTTCTACACACTTCGAGGATGTGAACAGTCCCGTGGATGGTGATGAGGATGTTTCCGACGGGGAAGAGCGAATTGAGACTTCTCCGCCCATTCAAGAAGTAGATAGTATTGCCGGTGGGAGCGTTGGTGGAGGTGGTGGTGGTCGGCCACTGGTGGTGGTGGTAATGATCAGGCTGAGGGGGCTACCAAGGATGGGGATGGTGGTGACAAGGATGTTGTGGACAAGGGTACTGGGGATGTTGGAGACAAGGGTACTGGGGATGTTGGAGACAAGGGTACTGGGGATGTTGGGGACAAGGGTAAGAAAATTGCTCTTGATAGTGGTGACAAGGATGGGGGGTGCTTCTCATGAGTTTTCCTTTGGTAAGGTTTTATTCGGGAGCAATCATTTGACATGGCCACGTTATGGGGCTT
Source organism: Papaver armeniacum (assembly GCA_023531295.1). Classification (NCBI taxonomy): domain Eukaryota; kingdom Viridiplantae; phylum Streptophyta; class Magnoliopsida; order Ranunculales; family Papaveraceae; genus Papaver; species Papaver armeniacum. Next base: position 60,837 of record JAJJWW010010713.1, read on the forward strand.
GTCTCTGACTTCAATCTGCTTCCCGATGGTGATGACTGGAATGTCCTTAAGGATAGTTGCGGGGGTGACCCCACACGTGGATCTGATGCTGGGTTTTGGCAGTGCATCCCGAGGTTTGTGTCGGCACCTCCTCCACTGCTGGTGGGGTTTTGGCGCTAAGTACTACTGGTGCCTCGCTTGGTGGGACGTCCTTAGACTCTCCCTCAGATGACTTCACGCGGTCCTTGGTCACGGATGGTGATGATGCTGTTTTGGCGTGGCTGCAAAAGAAAAACTTGCTTGTCGTGCCTCGCCCTGCCCCTGTGATTGAGGGGGAAAGAGTTCGGACTCTTTTACTCGTCGGCATATGGAACTAACCCGAGGAGGAGGTGGTAGATCGAGTGTGGGGCGAGAATCTTGTGACCAGCGGGATTGATCTCGTGGTGGATCCTCCCCCTACGGTTCTTGGCATGATGGCCATTGTTGATGGGTACCGAAGACAATTATCCCCAACAGCTAGTTATTGGAGGTTTGTCCTACTCTTTCTTCCCCGATTTTGCTTAAATGTGTTGTGAACTAATTTCCCTTTTTGATTGATAGATGATGAGGAGTGAGTATTGTAACCATCATCTTTACCGGCTCTTCAAGGCTAAGTCTCTCAAGCTAGAAGGAAGCTCCAAGCATTGTGAAGAAACGCTTTGGGCGTTGAAGCTTCTGTCTCCGCTAAAGATGAGGAAATAAAGCAGAGTCAAGGGTCCTTAAGCGTAAGGAGTAGCAGGATGCGGAAGAGGCAAAGCTGCGTTCTGAGCTGGCCTCGGTTAAGGCCAAGTTAGCGGTTGCTGAGAAGAACTCCTCGTCTATTTGTGTCCGCGCCTCCTCTTCTTTGGTAGTTTCCTCGCTCCTTATATGTTCGAGTTTTCTCCTTCTTCCCTCCTCCCGCTCGTACTTGTCTTAGTGGGTGGAGTCCCCGAGTTGTTGTGGCTTCGGAATGAGAGAACTCGTCAAAAAGGTCGCATTGCTGAGTTAGTTGAAAAACTTAAGAGTGAATCGGCGAAATGGAATGCCCGCGCGGATGTTCATAACGCTATGGCCGAAGAATGGCGTAAGAAAAAGCTTTGCTTGGTAGATCTGCAAAATCGAAACAACCATGACCGCCACTTGTTCAACGGGGCTCTTTTATGGACGCGGATAATCTTGGGAAAGCCCGCGGTCAGATTTCCTCTTTAGAAATTAAGCTTAATGTTATGGAAGACGAGCTGCGGCGAGCGCGGTCTTCTCATCCCTCGGATGTGCGGGCTTATATGCAGCGTCTTGCTAAGGAAAGAGACGATGCTAGGGCAGAATCTAGTGCTCTCAGTAGTGCTTTATCCGCGTCTCGAGCTGATGTGGCTCGTCAGGTTGAGCGTGAGAGAAACTTAGAGGTGACTATGTATCGCCTTAACAAGGGGTTGGAATCGAAGAATGATGAGGTTAATCGATATCGTCATTCGGACTCGATGCTTCGAGATGATCTAAGCGCGAAGTCAAGTATGCTCATAATCTTCGCGGGTAGATTATGATAGGTTATCAAATGAATATGATTATGCCGCGAAGCAAGGGATTCCGCGGTTGATCATTGTGAAGGTATACGTTTTTATCATCGAGTGTGCTTTGTATTGTATTTGTTATAACTGTTCTTTTTCTATTATCCGCAGAGCTCAGGTGGCTTCGAGTCTGCGGATGACAAATTTGCCGAAGCTCAAGGCTAAGGTAGTTCAATTGGAGGGCCAAGTCAATTACCATCGTGGTAGGGCCTTGTCTCGGAGGAAACGTCAAGCATGCCAATCAAAAGGTGGACCTTCTTTCCACTTCCCTAAGTCAGGCCGAGATGAAGAGTGTAGCCATAGGCTTCGTGGATCGTAAGGGTTGGCGAAGAGATTAATAGAACTCTTGGTGAGATTGAGTTGGATCTCGGGAAGAACCATGGGTTAAACAAGAATTATGCTCATCGTTCGTTCCCGCGCTCCCTTCAGCTCTTCTCGGGGCCCTCCTCTCGGTGGTAGTGTTCCTTCCTCGCCGAAGGACAAACCCGCGGATAACGCTCCTTCCAAAGTAGATCATATCTAGTATGCTAGGGATTAATCTCGCTTGCTTATCCTTTTTGGCGTTTTTTCTACTCTTCTTGCTAGGCTTGTAATCAACTGCCATGTACTAGATCAAACTTTGGTGTTTAAATCTGGATTTGTATTTTGTTGAATTTGCATCTATTGTCTTTTCAAATAAGTTAACGTAATGCGTACTTCCGTAGTATTTACTATCCAAGGATGTTGATCTTTGAATTTGAGAAAGTGTATTGTTTGCGCCATTCCGTAGGTTGATATCCCCGGAATTGTCTTGTGACCTTGCACCCCGTCCAGCGAATTCCTTGGCCAGGGGATTCCTGAACGGTGGGGGTCTGGCCGACGTTCAAGGATATATTCCATTGAGTTCGCGGCTTGTAATATTGCTCGGGTATCTCGTTCTGTGGGAAGTCGCCCCCTGGTCGTACACTTATAGACGCTTACGGGGGAGTTCCACGAGATTGCATGTGTATGCTCCGATATATTGCATGCGTGTGCTTTGTATGGGATATTGCCCGGTATATTGCAGTGGGTAAGATCCACGCTTTGTGCGGGATATCCCTCTCACTAAGTATAATGTCAATTCTTAATAATAGTAATTGCACAACGATTTACGTGGTTCGGCCTTAAGGCCTACATCCACGGGGTAACAATAGTATCGATATTTTATTAAGGTGTGACATGGTTTTCAATGTACATTGTGTAAGTAGTATATACATGTGGTTCATATGGTTTATATACATTGTGTAAGTATGTGTTCCATATGGTATAGGTTGTGGGTTTTGAATAAATTGAAATGCGCGTGGGTAATGAATGGGATATGATACTTGAAAATGAAAGCTTGGATTGATTGAAAAGTTAAGGTGCGTTACTCCTTTGTCGAGATAGAAACATGTGGACTTGCAAGTCCGTTTTTTCTTCGAAATGCACACGCAGGTGGTTGGTCATGGGTAGTATGGCTTGAGGTATTTGGCATTCCACGGATGCATGAGGATTTTTCCTTTCGATTGCGCAGATAGTTAGAGCCATTTCTGCGATGTCGTGTATTACGTAGGGTCCTCCCCAAGTTGGTGCTAATTTTCCCCACTTCTTTCTCGCTGGTATTGGGGAATGGTCCTCAACACATACCGCCCTTCTACAAAATTCCTAAATTTCACTTTTTTGTTATATTCTCTCGGCCACTGCGTTGGTAGTTTTCCATTCTTTGCAGTTGCCGCTTCTCTCCTTTCTTCGAGGTCGTCGAGCTTTTCCAACATCATGTCCGTGGTGAGATTCTTTTCCCATGCTTCGTCTTTGTAGTTGGAAGTAGAATTTCCGCAGGATTATCGCTTCGCTCCGTAGGTGAGTAAAAACGGGGACTCTCCTAGTAGCCGATCTTCGAGTCGTCCTATATGCCCATGAACGTTATGCAACCGTTCACACCACCGCCCCTTGTACTCGTCTAGTTGTTTTTTAAGAATAAGTGCCAAAGTTTTGTTTGTGGCTTCGCTTGTCCATTGCTTTGTGGGTATATGGGGTGGATTTGTTTTTTCGAATCTTGAAGGTGTCGAAAAAGCAAGTCAATATTCTTTCCTTGTAGTCATTTCATCGTTGTCGGAAACTATCTCTGTGGGGATGCCAAACCTCGCAGATGATATTTTGAAAAATAAAAGTAAAGACGTCTCGAATCCCGAATTCTTGCCAGTGCCTTTGCTTCTACCCACTTGTCAAGTAATCCGTTGCCACTATTAGGAATCTTTCTTTTCCCTGTCCCTCGATACGAGTGGGCCTACTATGTCGATCCCCATTTCCCAAAGGGCCACGAACTGTCCACGTAATTCAGTTTTGTGGCTGGGGCGTGGATTCGTTTGCCAAATCTTTGACATTCTTCGCACCTTTGCGCCATTCTAGCCGCGTCTCGGATCATGGTTGACCAGTAGTAGCCCTGCGTCTTCGCCTTATCTGCAAGGGATCTCATTCCACTGTGATTCCCCGCGTCTCCTCTATGGATGTCTTTCAAGATGATATGTCCCTCTGATCGAGACAGACAGCGACGAAGTGGCCCGAGGAATGATTTTCTGTATAAGGTTCCGTCTCTTAGCTCGTACATCCCTGCTCTGGATTGTACTTTCCCTAGCCTGTTTGGTATCCTGGGGGAGTTTCCCTCTTTTAGGAAAGAGTGGATTTCGGTTCTCCAATCCGCTTCTTGATCGTAATCGTCGTCCCTCATCGCCTTGTCGCGTGATGTCATCGCCGAAGTCGTCGAAGATGTGGTCTCCGACATCATCATCGAGATATCTTCCTCCTTAGACTTGCGTTGGTTAGCCGCACATGTTTCTTGGGGCTTGATGGATGGTTCGTACACTCTTGTTATCTTGATTGCTTCGACATCCTCATTTTTAAGCATGGGCTGATATATATGCCGGGGCATCTGCGTGTCCGAGCTCCTTCCTACGCAGATGTCGAAATTTGATTTTTGGTATTTGGGAAACCAACGTTTGTACCGAGCCATGTATGCCATCGGTGTCTCGTCATACACATTGTATTCGTAGCCTATCTCGCCGTATGATTAGTTGTGAGTCACTTGTCAACCGTACTTCTTGTATCCCTAATTCAATTATCAAGCGGAGGGCATGGACCACTCCTTCGTATTCTACGATGTTATTTGTATGGCCTTCAAATTCCAATGAATGCATGCACGATCCTATCCCCCGTGGGCGTGGTGATGACGATGCCAATCCCCGCGCCCTCTCTATTTTTGGAGCCGTCGACAAAGACCTCCCATTGTCGTGGGTTCATTGGTTCAAATATGTTATTTGGCTCCTTTTGTTTTTCCATTTCAGGGGCACCCGCGGCCCTCCATCCTTGTATGCGCACCTCTTCTTCGTTGTCCAAAGGTAGGTCTGCTAGAAAGTCCGCTAACACTTGCGATTTCTGAGAGTGTTGAAGCTCATAGTGGATATTGAATTGGTCGAGGTATGTGCTCCATTTCGCTATGCGTCCTACCTTTCCTGCCCATTTGAGGATGGCTTCTAAGGGCGCTCGGCATGGGATACGTATGTCATGCGTTAAGAAGTACGTCCTCAGTTTTAATGTAGACCATACGATGGCTAAGATGAGTTGTTCGATTCTTGTGTAGTTTCTTTCTGCGGAATTCATAGTCTTGTTGACATAATAAATCGGCTGCTCCTCCTTTGTGTGGGTCCCGACAAGTACCGCGCTTCTTCGTATCGTACGTTCTTTGTAATGTATAGTGCCAAAACTTCGTCGTGGTCTGGGTTTCAAGGATAGGGATCTCTCGCTAGGTACCGTTTGACGCCTAGGAAAGCTTCTTCGCATTCTGCCGTCCACTCAAATTTGCACCTATCCGAGGATCTTGAGATGAATCTTCCCAGGGCTGCTAGGGATCCATTGAGTTTTTGTACTTCTTTTAGGTTCTTTGGGGATGGAATGTCTACTATGGCTCGGATTTTTATGGATCTACTTCAATGCCCCTTTTTGTCACCAGTGTACCCAAGGAATTTTCCGATGTTACTCCGAATGTGCATTTTTAGGGTTGACCTTCATATTGTGTTCTCTCATAGCTTCGAAGATGTCCTCGTGTCCTGGTGGTGGTTCTTCCTCAATCGCTCTTGACGAGCATATCGTCAACATAGACCTCTAGGGTCCCGCCAATCCACGGCTTGAAAATAGCATCGACCATCCTTTGGTACGTTGCTCCCGCATTCCGAGTCCGAAAGGCATCCTTACATAGCAATAGAGACCGTGGGGGTGTGTAAAATGTATGTTGCTGATCTTCTTTCGCTAAAAATAGTTGGTTATACCCTGCAGTATCCGTCCATAAATGATAACTCTTCGTATCCTTCTCACTGCGTCGACTAGCCGATCAATGTCGGGTAACGGATAACTATCCTTGGGGCATGCTTTGTTCAAGTTGGTGAAGTCGATGCGATTCTGACCCTCCATTCTTCTTTGGTACTATTACCATGTTAGAGATCCAAGTAGGATATTTGACTTCTTTTATAAAACCGGCCTCCAACGACTTTCGCGAGCCCGTTTCTCTTCGCTTTGTGATACTCTGTAGCCACCTTTCGTATCTTTTGTCGTACAGGGGTGTGCCAGGTTTAATGCGCAGCTCATGTTGCACTGTCTTCGAGTTTATTCCAGGCATATCAGATAGTTTCCATGCGAAGATGTCCGCGTATTCCTTTAATAGTTTTATTAGTGAGGCTTCGCGTTCTCCGCCCATTAGAGTTCCTATCTTGATCTTTCTTGGGTTCCCGCTCCGTCCCCTATGTTAACTTCCTTCACCGCCTCCAAGGATGTAAACGTGGGCTTCTGGTTCCCCAAGGTGGGGGACTTTCTTTAATTGCTATTTGGTAGGCTCAGATTCTTTGTTTTGCGAGAGCGCCCGGTTAGCATTTGATGTTGATGCCTCCGTGTTCCCTACGGAGTTCCCCTTAGACAAGTTTTTTCCCGAGATCTCTTCCAAGTATTCGCCGATGGCTTTGTCCTTGGATATTGCTTTGTTCCGGCCCTGCGGGTTCTTCTTTTCTCATCTTCTTCATTGTTGAGCCGTATTTGCATTGCCTCGGCATTCCTTTGCGGAAACTTGATCACCCTTGATTTCCATCACCCCTAAAGGAGTAGGAAACCTAAGGTATTGATGGTAGGTGGATGCGACTCCCTTAAGTTTGTGGACCCATTTTCGTCCAATAATGGCATTGTAGGGTGAAGGCGTGTTCACCACACCTGAAGCGGGCGTTAACTTTCATGGGACCCGCGTCTACTTGCAAAATAATATCCCCGATAGGCCGTAGCCGTGCCATTGAACCCGTAGATGGTGTAGTGCGAGGTCAAGAGTTGCTCGTCATTAAGCTCCATACGCTTGAAGGTATCATGAAACAGACGTTTAAGGAGCTCCCTCCATCAATGAGTATTTTCTTTATGTTGCATCCTCGCGATTGGCAGAGTGAGGATCAAAGGGTCGTTGTGATCTTCCATGTCATCCTCAATGTCCTCGGCCTCGAAGGTTGGGGGTGCGTTCATCCATTCTTCGTGCTCTTCCACTTCTTTCCGTCTAAGTTGTAGAGCTCACAATAGTCTTCAAATTGCTTCCTCAGTCTTTTCCCTATCTCGTGCGGTTAGGGTTGGTTCTTTGTTTTCCGAGCAGGATATAGTGTTCAGTGTACGGTTACCCTCTGGCAATTGGACATGTTTGCTGCGTTTGGTTCTGTCCTCCGTTCTAGTCTTTTCTATATACTTTTTGAGATCCCCTGCATCAATCAACTTTTGTATCGCTATCTTAAGATTTTTTCACTTCTCAGTTGGGTGCCCGTAGAAGCAGTGGAAATCGCAATACTCTTTGGATTTCCGCCGAGGCCGGTGGTTGTTTCCCCTTAGACCAAGGCGCCTAAGTCTTCACGATCCTTGATCTCCTTTAAAATGCGTGAGTAGCCGGGCATTGAGCTTTGTGTAGACTCGGTCTTCAAATTTTCTTCCACCCCTTTTGTGGTCATCTTTCCGATCCTTTTGGCGTTCGCTTGATCTCGTTCGCTAGTTCCGCGGAATTGGTCCGTGGGGGTCGTTGAGCCCGTGCTCTCGGGTTCTCTCTTTGAATTTCTTCCAACCTTGCATGTTTTTCGATGATTATGCTCAAATCTCCCTCTGTGGTTGGAGAGGTACCGTGGATTTCAACAAACAAAGGGCTCATCCTGTCAAGTCCCCATTTGTAACAATTAATACTCACTACGGGATCCACATGTCCTATGGCTTGACATATCTTGTGCCACCTATCCGTGTATTCTCGAATGGACTCCTTGTATTTGATTGCAAGTGAGAAGAGCTTGTCCATCCCAGTGTTTACAACCTTGTTGTACATGTAGGTAGCCAAGAATTTTTCCGTGAGTTGATCATACGAATTGATGCATCCAAAGCTTGAGGTTATCAAACCAAGATAGGGCGGATCCTTTCGAGCTTGAAGGGAAGTATCTCGCAAAGTATAGCTTCGTCGTGGTCCCATCCGGCCATTACCCCGTTGTAATATCGTAGGTGAGCAACGGGATCGGTGGATCCGTCGTAACACTCAAAGGATGGGACCGGCACTTCGCAACGGTATGATAGCGGTGGCCAACTGTTGTGCGAGTGGGGTGGTGTTGGCTTCCTTCATAACCTCATTTCTAGTCTTCCACCTCCTGTCTCGGTCTTGATTTGATTGATCTCGCTAACATCTCCGCGCGAGACTCTCCATTGCCAAACAAGTGTTATTCTTGAATGGAAGGGCGTGCCTTCCTTGTAGGTTTTGACGTCGTGGCCTCCTCCTCATCATAGTAGTCCGACGTGTCCAGGGTGATAGTCCGCGTCGGGCCTTCTATTATTCCGCGCACCTCTTTGGTTGACTATTGCGGGTGCGTTCTCGAGGATCATCCTCCGGTCTCTATTCGCACCGCCGAGTTAGCCTCGTCCTGCCGATTCTCTAGCTCCGCGCTTTGGAGGATGTTCTCTCTTAATTGCCGGTTCTCTTGGGCTAGTAAGGCCACGCGTCCGCGTATGTCCGCTCGATTCCGTTTTAGTTCTTCTAATTGCGCCAAAATCGCGCTTGATTGGTTTGATGCTTGATTTGTTCCTATCTCGAACTCGAGCTTGTCCCTCTGGGGCCGCGGTGTTGATTTCCAACGCTATCTCATCTACCGGCTCTATCATTTCGTAGGATCCGCGTGAAGTTGTTCGTTTTGCTCGTTAGTCTGCGGCATCCCATAGGGGGGGTTCTGGATTACTGATTCTGCCACTATTTCTCGAGGTTCCGTAGGCCTGGTTGTAGCTGTCACTTTGGAGGCGGCCATTTGAGAAGTTCCTTCGGTAGGTGTAGCAGCCTTTGCCGCCGCGGCCTTCCTTGGTTCCATTGCGATGATGCCCGCATCTGAAAGGAATGTGCTTTCCGCTCCATTCTGCGTCTTGTCCCCGGCTGTGAGTCCCGCGCCCTTTTGTTTGCTCCTTGTTACTACCGGCGTAGTCTGTGTGCCTCTTTTGAAGGTACCTTTGTCTTTCCGCATCTTTGTTCCTTTCCATTGCAATATTCTCGCGCAGAGAACATGGAGGTAAACCGAAAAACAAAAAGTCCACGGGTTAGTGTTAGTTCAAACTTGATTTCATAAGCTCGATTTCTAGTGGTAATGAGTGTACTCAGCCGTTAATTTGGCGAACAATACGAAAAACATAGATGGATGCGGATTTAACCTTAGGGATAAGGTCCATGGGTTGTTGTTTGCAAAAAGTCTAAATCTCTTGGTGGAAATTATGTTTGAAATATCGATTAAAACCCGGATCTCGTTGGTTTAAAGGTTACGCAATGCCCGATTTGTTGGTAGAAAATACAATGAGACGTAAATATATGCGAAAAGATAGCCCCAAACTCGGATCCGCTAGTTAGAAGTTCGTAAAAGGCCCAGATCAACTGCTAGATAGCACAAAGAATACGGATACATGTGAAAAGTGAGTTTAAACTGAGATCCGCCTACGTTTAAACAAAATTTTTGAGTTACCGTAAAATCACGGGGAAAGATAAATCTTTTCTGGGACAAGGTCCCTGTTTCTAGCGCCAAATTGTGAACACGGAAATCGAGGTATGGTCCACGTGATCACAAACAATCTTAACATGAATTGAATACGTGCATTAAAGTGCGAGTAAAGTATAGTATGCCTAGATAGATGATGATTCATGGATTCCAAACCCCGCGAGTTTGTCATGATCTCGTCATCATTCCCAAAGTGATAGATCTGAGACATGAGTACGTAAATGAAACTATACGAGTACTAGAGGTAAAGGAGACGATGGTTTATGTGGTTCGGCACTAAGGCCTACGTCCACGGATCCGGAAATATATACTATAAAGTAAATGGTTACAAAAGTAAGGGAAACGGTGATTTTCGTGGTTTATGGAGAGATTCTCCATAAACACATACTTACTTCTCTCTATTCTCTCTCCTATTCCTTAGTTCTACTTTCTCGACCCCTTTTCGTGGAAGGGGTATTCATATATATAACTAAATCAAGTGGGTCCACCGACAAGTGAGTGTGAGACCTTATCTTCTTGTTTCGTGCATGGTCCGCGGACTTCCTTGTCACTCCGCGGCTTCTATAGTACCCACGCTCGTTATTCTGACCTATCCTCGCTTCCTTCGTGGGTCGTCGACACGTGCCCTCCGAGCGGCATTAAATACGAGTGGTTGGGGCTACCGGTCCACCGTGCCGAGGCGGGTCGGTCCTCCCCGTCACGTACGTGTCGGTTGGACTATCCCCAACCGTTGATTACATCTTACCTCGTGATGGGGTAGAGTAACTCATTGGTGTTGTGTGGGATCATCTACTTTGGATGCTCCCTCATCTTCGATTGTTGGTCTTGACAGATGGCACGTTGTTCACAACGTCATGGATGCCCTATGTGTCATCCCTCTTTGAGACATGGCTTGCCTGCGGCTCCTGCTTGAAGTACGCGTGGCGATGGAGATAAATAAGTGTACTTACAACTTTCGTATGGTGGGGGCACATAGCACCAACCGGTCATGATAAGATAAACGCTTTTCCAAAGAAAACTAACTTACGTGTTGATAGAATCCAAATAATGAATTAGTAAACGCACCACGTAAAAAGCTTCTTCCAGCATCTTCTTAAATAAGTGTCTGTTTTCCTCGATCCTTACTCTCACTGGAAATCAAGTATCTGAACTTGGCTTGAATCATGGGCGGTGGTGGTGATTGTAGTGAGGCTTCCTCTTCTTCCTCTCTTCTTCAAGGTATCTCTTTGTCTCTCTCTCTGTCCTTTGAATTTTTCTTTTCTAGGAAAAACACTGATAACCACATTTTTATCTTCATTTGCAGAAGAAGTATTGTTGGATCAAAATTTGGATGACCTACTTCAATTCTCATCACCAAATAACAATACCCAAAGGTTGAAAAATGAACAAGTCTTTTTAGCTTCCATTTCTGTATTTCTGCTCAATTTTGATGATTCTGATGTTGGGTTTTTGAATAATTTAGTGATTATATGGGTGTTAAGGAAGGGGAAGGGCTGGATTTCTGTTTGGGTTCTTCTGGTTCTTTGAGTTCTTATGATTCTGAGATTCTAAAGATGAGAAGATTCAAGGCTTACCAACAAATCATGCAGAATTACAATAATTTGGAAGACCAAATTGGAGGTTTGAAAGAAGCCAAAGATAAAATAATTAGGTATTGTTATTTATCATTTGCTTACTTTGACACACTCTATTATGTTACTTACACTTGATTTGAGTTACAATAATAAGTTTACAGCTAAGTTTGTCCTTGGCATGGCATCACTAAGATAACGTTTGTGTTAAATAGGGTCATTTTGGCTGCTTGAGGGTAGCTATATCACAGTTGTCGTCAATAAGAAACCGGATTTGAAGCTCCACTTTGATTTCACATCGAATTGGTGGATGATTCAATCCAGATCAGAATCCGATGACATTCTTATTACATGCATGCTAGTACCTCGGCGTTAAACACCCATTTTTCTAGTTAGAAGTGATTTGTGTTCTATGTACTTCAATTTACAACAACTTGGCTGATTAAATAATTTTTTTTTTTTTTTTTTTTTGATACTAAAAGAGGTTTTATTCATCAACTGTTGTGAAAAATTACATAGTCTTCCTCTATCCATTTAACAATGTCAGAGGGATAGTTATGATCATAACAAAAATTGTGAGCTTCAAGCCTACCCTTTCCAGCTAAAGAATGAGCCACCTGAAAGTTTAGGGGTTGCATGAAATTGAAACTTTATAAATAAAGATGGTTATCATTTTGTGCATTTGCAGTTACTTAGAATCTTAGATAGGAGAAGTGTTTTTCTGAAGAGTAAAAAGTAATCGTTTTTTTTTTGGATGTATTACCCTTTTCTTGGCTTGCTAGAGTTGATATTATTGAATTCATGCAGCTACAAGCCTGGAGCTTGGATTGAAAAGGTTGCTGGTTTGGAAGTGAGTGATTATGATATACCAAAGACAACGACCCTCATGTTAATTGGCCCAAGAGGATCCGGAAAGAGTAGCCTTGTGAATAGAATTTCGAGAGCCATTGGGGAGAACAAGTTTACACCGGAGAGGGCTCAAGTATCATGTGAGACTTGTTCTTTCTTCTGTATTTATTAATTTGACAAGTGAAATCTCCGTCTGTCTAAGTTGCCACTTTAACTTGTGCAGATAATTCATCAGTTGGAGATGGGACCTATTTTCTTCACGAATATATGGTACCCAGAGGTTCAACTTCTTTTTGCTTGTACGACACACGCAGTTTATCAGAAGATTCATGTGACAATTCTGAAATGCTTAAGAACTGGATGACCAATGGTGTTCATCACGGACAACTAGTTATCAGGTTATTGTCCTAACCTTCACCTTTTAAGATGAAGGTTCCTGTTTTTTATTTTTCCTAGTGATATTATTATTATTCTTTCGTTTGGCAAATTGATAAAACAGGAAATCAGATGCTTCAAGTGTGAAGGAGAAATTGAACCACAAAGCACATGGTTCAGGCTGGTTTTATGGAGTGAGGAGGAGGGTTGGCTTTTTTATTTTTGTTGTCAATGGACTTTCAGTTCTGAAATCCATGGAAGATGAAGATAACAAGAAATACACAGACATGCTTGCAAAGACTTTCAGCTGCACTTATTTGTCATTTAAAGGTATTAGCTCTTCGTCATCTTTTGAAATTTCCTCATTGTTCTTAGAGTAGAATATATCCTTATAGCTGCTTTATGGTTGTGTGGATTTCCATAATATCCTTGACTTGTTAATTGCATTTAGGATTGCTGTAGTTGGGATACCTCTCTGTAGGAATTTTTTCTGTGGATCTCACGGAAAATTGACCTGTTCTCATTTTGATGGCATCATTTAGCTCTAGATTGATGAAGTCTGAAAGGTTATCCATTAGCAAGAATGCTGCTTAGGGTGGATAACCATCTCCTAAAACAAGCCAAACTGTGGTCTTATAATCTGATGAAAATGGGGTACGCCAGTTGAGTGTCTCATCTGTTAACTATAACTTATCTGGTATGAGATTCCTGGACCGCTAGGGTATTTGTGGGGATTTTTCTTACTACTAGCCCTTCACAGAATCTTTATGCTGGCCTAAGAAGCAAGAGTTATATTTTTACGTCCCTGAAGAATTATGAGAGATGAACCTCCAGTCCACCACCTCATTTAAAGTCAGTATGTCAAACATATTAATGTTTCCTCAGGCTAGCATGAAGATGAATTGAGGTGTGGATTTTTTGGAGATGTATCAAAGAGAGTATCAGAAATAAATAATCACTAGATTTGAAATTCATATCCCCGTAGAGATTCCAAATTGTGAACTTGTCCAATTCACCATTGTTGTTGTATTTTGTGTTTCCAAAAATTTCACAGTATGGCATTTGAGAGGAAAGATTCATCAAGTTTTAATGAGTACATTCTATCAATAGGCTCATATTGTAGCATGTTGCTTCATATTTGCAGATGATAAACCTGTTGTAGTGATCACACATGGAGATTTTTTGTCATATTCTAACCGTGCTCGTGTACGTGTGCATTTGGGGGAGTTGCTTGGCATTCCACCAGATACACAAATTTTCGACATTCCAGGTTATTCCTCAAAACTATTCACTGTGTTTCTTTCACAGGACAATGCTATTCTGACATTGGGGCATCCTTGAGAGATTGAATATATCTTGTTCATAACCTTGTCTGCAGATAACTGTGATCCATCGACTGAATTAGTAATAGCAGACATGTTAAGATATTCCCTTGAGCGTGCTGACAGAAATCTTTCTTATAAACTCAAGGTGCAAATCTTTTTCTCTAATACACAATTGTTCTGCAGATGTGTTTCAAGTATGGATTAGCATTTTCCTTTATATTGTTCTGACAGTTATTTACTTCGTCGAAATTCGTACAATGGGATTCCCTGAAGAGTATTGAATCTCATGTCATCTTTTGAGGCTGCAATCGTAAATCTTCACTCTATTCATCTAAAAAGAAATGGCAAATAAACATCTTAAACTCGTGACAAATTGGAATTAAGCAAGCGAGTGTTTATTATTGTTGAATTTTTCTGTACTTGCATATCTAACAATGTTTAACTCCATGAATGCAGGTCCCCGAAATATTTATATTTATCATCATGGTGTGTGTGCTGTGCATCTGTTTATTCTATAAATGGAAAGTTATCATTCTATCAAAGGACAAAATAGTTCGGAATGCAGAGCACTATTCCAGTTATAGCTCAGATTTTTTGAAGGCGATGCGTTACTGGATGTTTAAAAGAGAAGCTCACAGAAACTGGCACACAATGAGGCACCTCTGGTAAGGTTAGAATAGCCTTTGCAGTCTTTAGGTTGACTACTCTTCTCTAGTCTGCAGTGTTTTTAACATCTTCTCCAATTGTATGTTATGTAAGTAGTTCCTTAGTTATGTCCTGCAACTTCTGTTTATATGTCCATCAGAATAACAAGAAAGAAAGACAGAAAAAACAAGTGTGTAAATAAAATTCTATTTAGCACCATGTGAATGCTTGTCGGTCTTTTGTAATAATCTGGTGTTAGATAATACCTGCAAGGATTTGGATGATGTTTTAAACACAGCTTGTTCATACTTATATTTTTACATTACCTTTTGAGGATCATTTGAAGAGCATGATCCAAATTTGTGTAAGAGACCACAAACACAAATTTAAGCTGGAGTTAATCTCTGTTGAGACAGAGGCTTCTGGTAATGAGAATTTAGTTGGAGTGGTTCACAGGACAAATTACTAGAAAATACAGGAACTGCAGGCCTATGTGCCAGTGATGAAAAGTAAATTTTTCTTTTTGAGTTTTTCCTTCAGCAACTGCCTTACAATGAAGCCAAATAGGACAAAGCTGATGGTGTCCACACTAATTAATGAAGCATGATAATTCTGCAAATAGCATTGCCTGACCTCCCTTGTTCAGCTTGCTAGACAATAACTAATGCAACAATGTTCTGGATAGTTGCAGGCTTGACCTGTACCTTATTGAGAAAGCACAGGCAGTCTTTAGCAATGTCTTTGTAGATTATGTTCATATAATTCATAACTTGCAGCATCACTGGTTGAAAAATGTAAAAACAGTGAATGAAACCGTTTTGATAAAAGCAGAAGCAGATGTGGAACTGAAAACTTCCATCTCATTTCTTTCAATGGAGTTCAGTTTACAGCGTACTAGAAAATCCAAGACGAAAAAAAAGAAAAATGTTCCAACACCCAGAATCTTATTATCTTATGTTTTCTTATTGAATGTTTCAGCTGAACCCAGACACCGTTCCTTGCTGCCTTCAAGATCCTGTCTAGAACTTCTTTATTCAGGCCATGTCACACACTTGCAAACACCAAAGAAAATATGAAGAAAAAAAACGATCATAGAAAAGAGATTTCCAAAAAGTGAAATACAAAAAAGGGGTAACAGAGGGAAAACAGGTATTGGGAAACTTATAGGGGAGGCGGATCATAAAACTCCTTATTTTCCTCATGCAGCAGTAGCATTTGAAATAGAGTTGAGAAACATAGCTTTTGCCTTCGGGTCATTTGAAAATCGACCTAGCGCAGCTATCGTTGCTGTACTGCTTCCCACCTTTTCAATCCCTCTAGATATCATACAAATGTGGTTTGCTTCAACCACCACCATTACGTCTCCACCTAAAATTGAAGAAACTGTTTCTGCTATCTGCCTTGATAACCTTTCTTGCACTTGAAGTTTACAGCCAAAGAAATGTACTATTGACTGCAACACTGACCTCTTGATGGGTT
Source organism: Papaver armeniacum (assembly GCA_023531295.1). Classification (NCBI taxonomy): domain Eukaryota; kingdom Viridiplantae; phylum Streptophyta; class Magnoliopsida; order Ranunculales; family Papaveraceae; genus Papaver; species Papaver armeniacum. The sequence continues at coordinate 76,712 of JAJJWW010010713.1, forward strand.
CGGCTCCTATTGAATGGAAGTATCCTACATGAACCACACCGTGAAATGGTAAAAGATGATGTTCACATAAAGACTGCAGCTGAATGTTTAATTCAGACCAAAATTCATCTTGAACATGAACAGAACCAAAGCCATTCATTTTCATGTTCATTTCCAGATCACATTTCTTATAGTTCATCAGCCACTGCACAAACCGGTGGGGGGTTCCTGCAAGTTCTTTCCTTGATGGGTCTTCACCAAGAGACTGAATCATCATGGATACTGCATTTTGCATGGCTGGAAGCGGAGATTCTGTTTTACACGATACCCTGTGAATTAAAGGATTTCTTGGCATGGAATGGCCATTGGAGACGACATCAAGAGGTCTATATGGACACCAATGATGATTGATGGACGTTTGGTTACGAGCCTTTTCAACATCTACGCCTCTAAACTTCAGAAGAGAGACAAAATCAGCCCAAAAATCTCCGTTTTGGTTCCCAAGAATTCCTGAACTTGAACTGACCAAAATTTTCTCCCATCCTTCCATGTCATGTTTAGAAGAATTAGAATTAGGGCTTGCAATATTAAGTTCAGCTTCAGGTGAATGGATGTGCCAACACTGGAGGACAACCGCGACACCATCTGGTCTGATTCCGTTCTGCAAACCAGAACATACTTCATCTGCTAATCGCTGTGGACTTTGAAGCCTTTTGGCGAAAACATCTGCAACTCGGGAGAGTTTGCTTAATCCAACTACTCGTTCTTCAGATGGAACATATCCGACATGGCACTTAACTTGGAAAGGTAGTAAACAAGATTCACAAATCGAAAATAGGTTGAGGTCTCGAACAACAACAAGCCCGCCTGCACCTCCAGCAAGGCCAACTGCCTTATCTAAACCAGCTTCAGGGAACAAAGCACCTTGGACAATATCCTTTACGTTTTGCTTGTAACCTGGAGAAAACAACAGATGTCAGCACATGAGTAGATGATCGGTCCAGTCTCAATGAACTCAACGGTTTAAGATCAGATTTGAGACAAGTAGCAAAATATGAGGCACCTTCTATAATGTCTTTCAAACTCTATGTGAAACCTTAACTTATAACTGTCCTGTGTCAAAAACTTACTGTGATCCCGCTTCTCATCTAACTACTTTGTTGGCTAAAGACCCGATAATGAAGCAAATAAACGTTCAAAATGTAGCAATAATTGGCTTAAATTTTATGTAATTTAGCCTAACCTAGCCGACTTGAAAAGATAACAGATGCTCAGAGTTCAATGACTTTTGTCATACAATTGCCTAACGTAAAAATGCCTCCTCTTTTGCAGATTACTATCGAACAAATCAAGATTAAGAGTCTAAAACCAAAACTTTACTCTTTTAACATGCTTCTTAAATCTCTTAAGCTACTTCGCACCTAATTGAGTACGACATACTCTCATAGTTATATACAAACTAAACATATCAAGGTAACCTACCTACCTAATTGACTTAACCAAAATCGGTTATAGAATCAAATATTCTTCTGACATTAAACAAAATGAAACTTGGATTAGTTATAGTTTATGCAAATCATAACACTCGAGATGTAAAGTGCCCAAACATATCTACCACCACCAACCAGACAAACTACGAAACCTGTATAACAGTGTGAGATATATAAATGTATATTTCAGTAGAATATAAGCAGCAGCAGACCTCTGGTTCCTTCTGTAAGTGCTTTAGCAACACGGAGTGGAGTTTTTCTAAGACCTTCTCTATTGAAATCTTCCCCTAATCCTTGTAAAAGAACTTTCACAGCTTCTTTAATGTTTCTAATACTTTCTGATTCTTCTTCTTTGTCTTCCTTAAAACATTTATTAATCTTCACTCCGTTTTCTTTCAATTCTCCATTAAAATGCCCTTCATCTAAGGCGCCCATTGACAGACACCAAATCCCCGCTCTCAATTAACCAAAAAAAACTTCCAAAAATTCAAAGCCACTTCTAAAAATCGAAAAAAAATTATTACTTAAAAAGATTTGAGAGTATGGGGTATTGAAAATGAAAAAACAAAATTGGTTGGCAAAATAACAAATTAATAAAGAATATATAAGAAACCCAAAGAAATAATCTAAAACCCAGGTTTGAAATAATCCTAGATTCAGATTCTGAATGTAATAACCCGAAAAAGGGAGGGAAAAAAGTGAAAGATTTGGGTGGTTTTCAGATGGAGGAGAAAAACAGAGAGCGGATGAAGCCCTTTCTAGATTGGATCAAGGTGGCAACCGCCAAGATGGATGAGGAGGAGGAGGAGGATAAAATATGAACAGTAGCTGATGTTAGTGCAGACGACGGCTCTCAAATCCTCTTCTTCTTCTCAGGCATAAAAGAGAGAGAGAAAGAAGTGAGATTGGATTTGGATGGACGAACAGAGGAGGATGGGGACGTAAGGCTATTATGTATTCCTCTTGAATTGTGTGGACTGGTTTTTTGGTTCCTTGTTTTTTCTGAAAAGAATCATGTTGTTGGTTGTGGGTGGGGGGACCGGACCGTGAGACTGCTTTTCTGTACGTTTAGCGGACTAGATCCGGTTTGGTCAATTCGGTGTACTTTTTTGGTATGTGCACATTGCTTCCCTTGCAAATCTCTAGATTTTATTTTGGGACCACCATGTTGATTGATTCTTATTTACACAACCTTTGTGTGATGATCAACTTTTATGGTGTTTGAAATATCATCATGCCGCAAGACATTGATAGTAGGTAAAATCAGAAAGCTTGATGAACCGAAGGATAAATCAAGGAAAAAAACAGACACTCATTATATGTGGCGCGGTTAACCTAGGAAGTACGTGGCCTCGACTGGGATTACAAAGTTAAAGCATTGAGAGGCGATTTTATTTTGATGTTTTTTCCTCGGTTGATGTTTTTCCTTGGTTCGTAGGAATCGCGGAGGTAAAATATGGTTTGGTGATTTTGGACCATGATGGAATCATTTACAAGGCCAAGCACAGTGGTCAAGTTGCGCATTTCGTTTAGCTATAGCTAATTTGAGCTGAGCAGAGGCGTCGCCGTGAGAAAAAGCGAGAAAAAAAAAGTTTGAGAGAAAAATGCATGATCTATAAAGGGAATACTATTGTTAGCGGGAGTGATACCAATTAAGCGATTCGATGGCCAATAATTATTTATTTTATATGAAATGGTATCACCCTTAAATAATCTTGCTATCCCTCTTTATAAATCGTAAAAAAATGGAGGTATAGTTATTATAATAGAAAAGAAAAAGAGTTTTAATAAAATAAAAGAGTTAAAAGCGAAAAACTAGGAGTGAAATAGAATTTGAAGCAGGGAGGCTGAGTTTATGTGTGATTTCACTTAACTACAACCCGCATCAGGTCTGATCAACTTAAAAGTGTAGTTACGGGATTTAACTACATATAAGCGACACGAAAAACCACAGTAGTTGGATTTCGTTATAAATAAGCTATAGCTAAGCGAAATGGCTTACCATTATGCTTGGCCTAAGGTATTTTGGATATCACAATCACAAATCAATTCCGATTCGAGAAGTTAGAAAGACAACAACTTGTTTCATAACCAAACATATAGTGCGTTTGGAAGATAAAGTCATAAGCAAAAAATTTGTTTCGCTAAAGTCTAGCCTTCTAAGCATATAGCGCGTTTGGAAGACAAAAGTCATAAACAAAAAAATTGATTCTCGAAAGGCTTCGGTAGTTTTAGGGTTTATATTAATCTCCCGAACTAATTATGTAGTTTTACGGTTTATTTTTGCTCGAATAACTAATAAAAGTATAGTTTTAGGAATTTTTTGATTCTAGAACCGATTCTGTAGTTTTTGGGTTTATGATTTTTTGATTCGAGCAAAAATGTCTTTGTAGTTTTATGGTTGATCGGTGAAATGAGTATGACGAAATCCATTTACCCTTCTTTGATTATTGATTTCTATTTCTGAAACCCTACTTTTGAAATTTCATGATTTTAAACCCCTAATTTTGAAATTTGAGGAATTTTTGAAATAACGATTTATACATATAATTACCTGGTAAAAATGATCCATATGATGTTAGATTGTATATAATGAGACGACTATGATGATTCAGGGATGAATATTCGTGAGTATGATTTGTACATGTAAATGACTGGTAAAAATATCCCATATGATGATTCAGGGTTGATTTATGAGTATGAAGAACTGTTTTTATGAGTATGAGGAACTGGTTTATGTGTGTATGATTATGTGGTTGGTGCATGTGCAGAATATTACTCAGGTACTCAATTGATGCACAAATAAGTGGTAATGTGAGTTCAGCTAAGAGGTTGTTTGTAAATAATGAGGATGTATTTGTTGGGAATCAGATGGATAATGTGGATACAATATGGGAACATCCAACTGGATAATGTGGAAGAGGATCTGTGCCATCCAGTTGATGATGCTAGATGTCCATTGTGCTATGATATTGAAGAAAATGATATTGAGGTAGGTACTGTCAGAGAATTTGTCAACAACTACTTTGGAGGTTGTCTTATGGCTGCAACTGATTTAGAACGCACAAAATGGGGTTGTACCATCAACATTTATGGTCTGCAGAAATGAGTGTGCTGAGAATTGACACTTGTTTTTGAAGTAGTTGAAGCCTAAGATTGAATCTAAGCAAGGGATTGAAAGGGTGCTAGAGGATCAAGAGGTGGAAGAGGAGTTGTGCAATAGACTGTCAATGGTGTTGGTTGGTTACAGATTTTGCCAGGTAGCAGGTGTAGAGATGACATATATAACTCGTCACGTGTAATAGATTTCACGTTAGCTGGTATAGTTAAATACCTAGGGTTAACTGTTGAGGGAAGGTTTATGTACTATTGGGTGTATGTGTGAGATGGCACCGTTTTTTTCCTTTGTAAATTTCAGATGGAAAAACTTAACAGGAGCACATATTTTAAATTTTGTTTGAAAAAATGACATATTAGTGATTATTATAATTATAAAGAGGGACATATTGTTAAGAAACCATTTTTCTATTTGATAAATCCCATACGAGGGGTCACAAAAATTTTATTTTTTGATTTTAGTGCATGCAAGGCTAACTCGGAATAATCATTAACTCGTTTTGCTCAAAAATCAGTCCAAATCGGCAAAATCGATCGACTTAATCACTAAAAATTCGGAAATAGATTGGAATCGAAAATCGTCTCGGTCATATATCCTGTAGCGATTACTCAACAAGTAATTAGCATTTGAGAGTGATTTTAACTACATTTGGATAGTAGTCGCAAAAAACTAAATGATTTCTCTGGTTTTTAGACTTTAGATTCCCCTGAGAATGCTTTTACGTATAATTTCTAATTAAAATATTTTAAAAAGATTAATAATAAATTTTACCAAACTAAAATGAAGATGATGATCAAAAATATTACTAGAAATCTTGAATTTTTTTGAAAGTACCAATTGATCTCTTCCCACGAGATTCTCGTCTTCCTTTTAAGTTAGTTTAACCATGGAGTTCACTCGAGGAGGACAATCCTTTGTTAACCAAAAGACTAAGTTAGTCATTTGTGGTTGACCAAAGTCAAATCATTTATGTCCCATGTTAATTACCAAGCATCTTGTAATAATCAAGAGCTAAATCCTTGATAACAATTGTCCGCACCAATCATATTCTTACAATCACAGATGTCAAAAACACCAAGTTCAGTCAGTCTAACCATTACAAAATCAAGTTGTTGGTTGATTACCACCAACCTTTTAATATAAAGTGCAAAACAGCAACTAGATTTTGTTTACTGATTTTTGTCGAAAAAAATATAATCTCTTTTGTTCTTAGCCTTTGCTTTTCCATCCAAATTTTCCCTTTCCCGCCTTTTCAGTCCCTTTCCCGCCTTTTCATTTCCTCATTCGGGTCAAGACGACTAAGAGGCGGCCAGTATGGGTCAAGACGACTAAGAGGCGGCCAGTATAGAAAAATGCAAATTGAGCGTAGGATGATTTAGTTAGTAGCGTACGTGCGTATTCTGATTAAGATGTTCTCCTACTCAAATTAATAAGACTTGGATACCTACGAGTAGAGGTGTAAAACATCTGCTGGCACATGATGGCCCAAGACACTGAAGTCGCGTGCTTCACGTGCCATGTGCCGTGTCTTGTCTGTACAAAGATTTAAACGTGATGTGCCGTCTTGTGTCTTTACTAGTCAAAAGCTAGACAAAGATACCACGCACACAAGACACGAATAAACGTCTGGCGTCTTTACGTCACGTCACATGCGTCTTTATAAACAATTTGAAATCACTTAATGTATAAATTAAGTCGGACGTTATCACAAGAATTTAATTAGACAACATATCATTGAAATTACTTCAAGTAAAATTAACAAGTTTATTCAATAAAAGAAATAGCCCATCAAATATAAAATTGGATTATTGTCATGTAAATTAATGTTCTAGTTAAATATAGGTGACGACATTATAACAACGATATTGAAATATATTTTCCAAATATTAAGGTATTATATGCGTTATTATAAATAAGCCACCATAAAATGTTAAAAACTAGCTAGAATAGTGACTCTTTTGTGAAATATACAAAAATGTGATGTATTATGCCTTGTTATATGGTGTATTTGTATATGTTATGGCGTGCTTCTTAAAAAAGAAATCCGTACGCGTCTTTGTCTTTGTCTTCATCTTATAAATTAGTAAAACCCAGACGTCCCATTTAACTAACGTGATGTGCCGTCCGGGGGCTAAGTCACGTCTTTGGGTTTAGTGCTCAAATTTTAGCGTGCTGGGCTGGGCTGTGCTCGTGCTGGCACAGCCCAATTTACACCTCTACCTACGAGTCCACAAAACGTGTTTTTATTTTATTTTTTTGTTACAAAAAAAAATCAACCACCTTTTTTCTTCTTCTAAATATAGTCATTACTCATGCAAAACTCTCACTAGTGACTAAACCAACTGATTACCGACTATTGTCTCTCTGTCCGACTACTCGGATATTGCAGACTGATGATCAATGGAAAATTCATAGCAATAGCAAAGTACGTACTTATGAGTTCATAGAGTGTATACCTCTGGTGCCATCTAAGAGAGCTTTCGCAACCCGAAGAGGAGTCTTAATAAGACCTTCTCTGTTAGAATCCTCTCCTAATCCTTCCAGTAACACCTTCACGGATGCTTTAATGGCGCTCATATTCTCTGGTTCTTCCTCTACGCTCGTATTAGTAACGTTTACTATATTCTCTTCTAGATATTTGCCATTAAAACTCATTTCATCCACATTTCCCATGGAAAAAAAAAGATTAGATCTCACGACAGAAGTATATTCAGAAATAAGAAGGAAGCTGAAATTGGTGGTAGTATGTGATTCAAACAAGGTCCGGACGGGCTCTTTATATAGATAAAATGATTGCTAGATCCATATTTGTCTAGCCAAAAAATATATTAAAAAACTGAATCCATTTGGTGTGGTATGGTCCTCGATCACATGAACTATATAATATTGCATGGCAAATTTATTATTTTTATTGCCAATTTGTTTTTGTTTTTGGTTTTTTTTTTTGGGTGCTTATCAGTTGGCTCTTCAGAACTTCATCCAGGTATGTGGATTTCCGTCTTCTTATTGCGTCGATAGTACTACCCCCTCCATGCACTCCCTGGCAGTTACTTATTTCGATGCAATTAAGAAGAAAATCCCAGACCAATTTTCTATGTCTGCAAGAGATTCCATTTTGTGGCAATGTAACCAAGTTAAGCATGCACAGGATTATTTGTTAGCCTTACCGATTAGTGGGCTTAACTAATGCCTAGGGCCGGGCAGGTTCGCAGTTGTCCTCTCTACTAGTCTTGGTATCCCATTGTTTGTTGAGAATGGTTTATGCTCAAGTTGCAACAAATCTATTGATATCTTTGTGGATCACGCGCTCCATTGTGCTAAAGATGTTGGGATTAAGTTCCGTCATGACTTTGTACGTGACATTGTTGCTGACATTTGCTACAAAGCTAGTGTATCTGCCCGTAAGGAAGTCTCTCTTGGGTTTCCGTCGATGATGACAAAGGCTTAAGGCCCGCTGATATTCTCGTCCTTAATCGGGAAAATGGTCAAGATGTATGCATGGATGTTCAGGTGTCTCTCCTTTTACGGTGATGGTATTAAGCTCTTTCGTTCGGGGAAAGCTATATCTAGTGTCCATTTCGCATAAACGCACTAAATACCCGGACAAGTGTGTCTCTCATGGATATGGTCTGGATGTTCTAGCTTTTTTCTACTTTAGGGAACTTGGAGAGGATACTTTATGTTTTTTCAAGCGTCCTCAAGAATTGTTTAGTGAACAATGACGCAAGTAGTGGTTTTGGTAGTTTCATTTTTCATAGGCTAGGTATTGCTATTCAAAAGGGTGTTGGTGCCCAGCTTGTTGCTAGGTTGCCGCCCAAAGCTTTGTAAACGTTTTTGTTTAAAGATAATAATAATAATTAAAAAAAATGGAGAGGGGAGTTGTACCTTTTAAAAAAAAACAAATAATATGATATTTAAAATAATAATTAAATATAATTTTTTAAAGAAATTCAGTAATTTAGGAATAAAATTACCAGCAAATAATATATTAATAAATAAATATTTTGAAGAAATAAACATTTGAAAAAGGAGAATGATGCAATTACCAATTTCATTAATAATCACGCCAAACATATAAATTTAGAAGGATGGAATTCAATTTCTAGGTGATTTGAATTCTAGGTAGTTGGAACTCCATAGAATTCAAACTCCTTCCATGCCAAACGTGGCCTTGAAATGCTCCTAAGCATGGACTTGGCTAACCTGTCTGCTAAGACATTACATTTCCGATTTACATAAGAGAAAGAAGAACAAGCAAAAAACCATCTGAGACGTTGAGTTTCAAGTAAAAATTGTTGCGCTCTCCGGTCAACAACAAAATCGTTCGTATCTAATATAACTCATAACCAGCTGGTCATTTCGTGGTTCTAGAATATTCATGAAAGTTTTTTCTATTTTTAGTAGTTTTTTTATAAGCAAAAAAATGTTGGGAAGAAAAGAAACACAAAAAGGATATCTTTGTATTCTCAAAGAAAACTTAAAAGATAGGACTGCCATTCCCTTTCCCAGGGACTGTCAAAAAAAAAAAAAAAAGCAATAACAAGATGGGTCATGGTTTTTTCTATTTTAGGTTTTTTTTAACCAAAAAAGGGAGAAAAGAAACACAAAAGGATAAAAAGAAAATAAAAGATGGTTTGAAAAAGAGATGGAAGAGTAGGTTTTAACCACCGGTACGAAATGTGGTTTGAAAAAGCATTGGCCGCAATAGCATGAGCTGAACTATTTGCTTTTTTCTTGCTAAACTTGAAGGATAGTGATAGGATATTGGAAGATCTAGCTTTAATTCAAGAATGTTAATGGGGGTACCGTTTTGCTTGGAGGTGTATCAATATACATATTGGACGAAAAAACAATTGCCTTTGGGTTGGTACACCCCAAGCAAAATGGTACCCTATTAACAGCCTTGCTTTAATTTGCAGGAATATATAATTGTCTAGATCTCCAAAGGAACCTGCTGTACTTCATTGGTTAAGTATTAGTTAGGTGCACATGAAATGGGAAATGCGAATCTCTAAAGATCCAGCAAAGTTTAGCCGAATGGGAAAACTCTAACAATCCTTTTTAGTTTTTTTAATTTTCCCACGTTATGTCTCGTTTTGATATTTGGCTTTTATAGCCATAACTGTGGACGCTCTAAGCTCTGTCATTTTTGCAGATGTGCTGCTGCTGTGTTTATTTATGATATCTTCAACCAAAAATATAGATAAAAAAAATGTAAAATTTTATCTAGTACTTTAAACAGATGTGCAGCTGGATTCGCATCGGAAAATTCACCCGAAAATCCACTATTTTTACCCTAGCGTTTTTAGGGGCCATTCGAAAGGAATCAGGGGCCAATAATAAAACAAAATAGGATCACCCAAACCTAAATTGAGTTCACCCCTTATCAATAATTTTCGTAATGGCAAAATTGCCCTCAAATAATCGGTGGATAACTACACATTCGGTAGTTAGTTTACATTTAGCTAATGTCAGCAGAATTATTTGAAGTTTTTTTTTTGCAGTAGCAGGAACATAATCGGTAGATAAAAATCTATTTTACCTACCGATTATAACTCATTTTCTTAAGAAATGATGAACATCAACCATAATCGGTAGATAAAATGATTGTTATCTACCGATTATTCTTGATTCAAAAAATTCAATTTTTCTGTACTAAAAATTAAACACAATTTGTAGATAATGAACACAATTTACTACCGATTATGGCAGTACCAAAATTCGAAAATTGAAGAATTTTTTTCAAAAACTCGTTTTGGGGCCAGTATACATTCGGAAGTTAAATGTACTACCGATTATGGTAGTACCAAAATTCTAAAATTAAATATATTCGGTAGTATTCTAAGTTAATTAAACTTCCGATTATATACTGGCCCCAAAACGAGTTTTTGAAAAAATTCTTCAATTTTAATTTTGGTACTACCATAATCGGTAGTAAATTGTGTTCATTAACTTCCGATTATATAATGGCATTTTGAAATGAGAATTACCATATTCAGTAGTATTTTAAGTTAATTAAACTTCCGATTATATACTGGCCCCAAAACGAGTTTTTTAATCGGTAGTAAATTGTGTTCATTAACTTCCGATTATATAATGGCATTTTGAAATGAGAATTACCATATTCGGTAGTATTTTAAGTTAATTAAACTTAGATTATATATCGCCCCAAAACGAGTTTTTGAAAAAAATTCTTCAATTTTCGAATTTTGGTACTACCATAATCGGTAGTAAATTGTGTTCATTAACTTCCGATTATATAGTGGCATTTTGAAATGAGAATTACCATATTCGGTAGTATTTTAAGTTAATTAAACTTCCGATTATATACTGGCCCCGAAATGAGTTTTTGAAAAAAAAACTTAATTTTTGGAATTTTGGAATTATAACAATCGGAAGTAAGGTAAGTAAACTTAACTTCCGATTATATAGTGGCATTTTGAAATGAGAATTACCATATTCGGTAGTATTTTAAGTTAATTAAACTTCCGATTATATACTGGCCCCAAAACGAGTTTTTGAAAAAAATTCTTCAATTTTCGAATTTTGGTACTACCATAATCGGTAGTAAATTGTGTTCATTATCTACCGATTTTGTTTAATTTTTAGTACAGAAAATTTGAAATTTTTTGAATCAAGAATAATCGGTAGATAACAATGATTGTTATCTACCGATTCTGGTTAATGTTCATCATTTCTTAAGAACATCATTCATAATCGGTAGGTAAAATAGATTTTTATCTACCGATTATGGTAGAACCAAAATTCGAAAAAAAAAAAATGCTAACAATAACTAAATGTACACTAACTACCGAATTCATGTTTAATTTCCGATTATTAAAGGGCAATTTTGCCATTACGAAAAAAAGGATAAGGGGTCAACTCAATGTAGGTTTGGGTGACCCTATTTTGTTTCATTGTTGGCCCCTAAATCCTTTTGAGTGCCCCCTAAAAACGCTAGGATTTTTATGTGGCATCCTATCAAGTTCTTACTTTTAGATCTGGATTGGAGGTGTTTTGTGGGTACAAAATACCGCACACTCGTTTAGTATGCGAAGAAACTCCTTAAGTGACAAGCGAACACTATCGCGTACAACATATTCAAGATGACGAACCAGATGACGTCACATAATCACGATTAAAGTGTGAAAATCTATGCGGCAGTAAAGATATTGTGCGACAAGGATAAATCCTATGCGTCATCAACGCAAGTCAGATCCGAAAATAGGGGCTTTATTAGCTGTCCTCCACTATGTAAACTCCTATATAAGGAGCCGAGCGCCTTTGTACAGGGAGAGATCCTTTTAGTGCGCTTGGAGAGGAAACTTAGGAGAGAGAAAGTTATTTTCTCCCCAAGTTAGGGTTTCTTCATATATTTGTACTTGACTTAAAGATTTTAATAAAGTTCTTGAGATTTTTATGATGATTTCTTAGATTGTTCTATAGATTTTACTAAGGGTGTAGTTGTGAGATTTCTCGCAACTACATTTTGGCGCTAGAAATCAGCTTGGATGATATACCTTGTTGATAAAATTCTTTCAAAACATGTTCAAAATCATTCATAGTTTTTCTTTGCTTCATCAACAATCTTTGAGAGTTTTATAAGTTTAGATCTAAAAAACGCAACTAAAAGTTCTCAGCTCAGAAAAATATCTTACATTAGCAATAATCTAAGTTCTTTAAAAAAGTACTTTGTCAAGAGAAAATATTGTTCCAAGAAAAACAGATGGTGAGACAAGCATCTACAGCAGAACAAGCGATAGCAACTAGGAGGAGCATAAGAATCGCAGGAAGAAGAAGAAGCGAAATCGTTGAATCATCAAGAATGGGAAAAAGGAACAATCGAGGAAACCAAGTCCAACCTCAGATCCACCGCGAACCAGTAGAGAACAACACCATTGACTATGATCGCGTAAGTGTTCATACTGCAAATACAGATTCAACAGAAGAAGACGAGCAAAGAACTGGAGATGGAGGACCAATAGTAGAAAATGAAGAGAATATGACCATAGAGGAGCTCCGACAAAGACTAGTCGCAGAAACAAGGAGAGAAGAAGAAGCATGCGCGAATTTGACGCGTCAGAATGATGAACTAAGAGAAGAAAATATCGGATTACAAGAGCGGAGGTCACGAAGTACCACGCGTACAAGCTCAAGATCTAGAACAAGCGGGAGCACATCAAGACGTAGCAGATCTAGCCGCAGGGATACTAGACAAGAGCAGTTTGTAGATAACAACATTGTTGAAAATTTTCAAGTAGGCGATAACATACAGGGTCAGCGCGATGAGAATCGCGTAGAGCAATGACCGGTTGTCAGCCGACACAAATATAAATTACACTTTCTTACTACTCAAAATATATAATGAAGCAAGGGCAAGAAAGGATCGTTCCCACAGAGAGGTCTTGGTTGTCAAATTGTTTCGGTTCCCTATAAATAACACCGGGGGTTTTGTGATTCTTATAAAAGTATACTAAAATAAAAGCAAAGCAATAAAGGTAAAAACGCAAATCAAGGATGAGAAAGTATTGGTCATGGATTTCGTTTTCATTCACAAACACGTTTTCAACACAATAACTAGAATTGATATTTTAATCTCAACTTTTATCAAAGGCCCTAGAATACCTTGATCGCAAGAATATCCCGCTAATCTCCTCTTGTCATCAACAAACACATTAAAAGATGCGAATATGAATTCTATCTAAAAGAACAACCTAACGTGTAAAAGCACTAATCAAGTTTAATTCCCTAGATGCATTAGGTTCTATGAAATCGAGACCAATCAAAGCAATCGAACGTGTAAAAGCACTAATCCGATTTAACAAAGGTTATGGTTCACATGTGACTACTAGGATGTATCACTACAAGCAATAATCACAATTATGCTACTTGTAATCAGGAATCTATCACTTTTGCGTATAATAAATCCTAATCTAGCAAGAGAGATGAAAACAAACTCAATCGATTCACGACTCGACTAAACAAGTATTCAAATCATGTAACAATATTAATAGTGAATCATAAACGATAATATGAGAGAAAACTAATTTATTGAACAAAAACTCATGTTTGGAAATCCAATTAATCCATAACCAAAAGAAAACTCTATCTCATATTCATGAAGTTCATAACAAGAAGAAAGAGAAAAGACTTCATGGTTCTAAACCCTAGAACAAAAGTATAGGCAAAAAGATATGAAAGATAAAAGATATTAAAAGTCTTCTCTTTTATATGTTTCACCAATTTCCATAAAGGATACTCCTTCCAATATTAGGTCTTCTCAAAACCCATCTCCAAGTGGTCCACCAAGCCCATGTGTGAGAAATACCCATGTAGAAAATATGTCCAAAATCCGTCACGGAAAATCGGGATTATGAAGTTGTAGGAAAATATATCTCGGTGGTAGGAAAATATATCTCAGGGTGGCGGCAAAGTCCACCGAGCCACCGGTCAACGGGTCAAATCGGTCGGGTCAACGGGTCGGCTCGGTCAAACCGAGACTCACCGAGTCAAAGCGAGTCAACACCGAGTCATCGAGTCATCTCAAAGATTCGACCCCAGGTTGAGTCGTCGACTCATTTCGACTCACTTGGGCTCAGTGCTTGTTTTTCAAGTTCGACTTGTCTTGCCGCACCATGATTGTGCTTCACCACCTAAGTCACAGCCATAATGGCCCTGCAACCTCAGACCCCTCAAGCCAACAACAGTTTCTATAGCAGAGCCTTGTAGCTTCATAAAAACAATGCAATTCCATCTCAGGCAATCACTAATTTACAGTTTAAACTCCACCGTTTCTTTCTCAACTGCAACATCCTTCACCAATCAGCGCAGATTCCCCTCCATTGTATTCTTGACCTCAGCATCACGGTGCATTTCGGTTTAGACACAGACACGGCTAGGGCCAATCTCCATAAAGCTGCGATCGCCTCCATCTCGGTTCATACTCTTCTTGCACTTCCACAAGTCCATTGCACCCATGAGAATCACCAGTTCTTTCTACCGACTGCAACTTGACTACCAAAGCCAACACCCACATCTCTGCCAAGATCCGTCCTCGAGCCTGTCGACAATCACCACAGCTGCAACCTCCATGTCTAGAAAACCATTAATATTCTCTGTAGCTCAGCTCCATCCCTGTCCTAGCATTCATCTATTGTATACATATAATCCATTCAATCATTCCTTGTTGCTTCTCAAACCCATTGCAACTCAGTAGCTCAACTCCTAAGTTCACCAGTTACGCGAGCAATCCCTTCTCAGCCAACTCAGTTCATTCCCCGCAGTGCCATTTCGCAGCCAAATAATCGTATAACCGCATTGACCATTCTTAACTCATCGCAATCCACCAAAGACCGTGCCACCAACTCGACCTGCTCTTAACTCACTGTAAACTCTCGAACATCAACTATGCCATCAAATCCGTCTCTGGCTTTGTAAGCAGCTTCTGGCAACAACATCACTGCCTGTATAACTCGAACTCATCCGCTGCTAACACCAACGTCACAGGCATCATCCTCTCCGTCTCCTTGTCTACAAGCATTCACACTTCAATTATAACTCCACCTGCAACTCTGCTCCATACCAACAACAGCTTATTCCATCTTTACCTCGAGCCATTCCGCCTGTAGCCTTTCAGACCCCTTTCAGTTCATTCCATGCTTCACTCTTTGTAACTGCACTTGCATCTTCTAATTGTACCAGTTCTGCCTTCCTACCAGCATCACCACAATCTCTTCTCATCTCCATTACAGCAGAATCACCAAGAGCTAGAGCACTAGTTCATTTCATCAAGAGAGAACTGCAATTTCCAACAACATAATGCTCTTCCATCATCCCCAACCAACACCAGCTAACTCAGTTGTATAACTGCACATCACCAGAACCATCATATTCATTCTCTCACAAACAACCCATTCTTTCCTGTGTTGCTGCAAAGTGCAATTTTGAACCTTGGCCATTAACAATTCTTTCTTCTCAATCTCCACCACTTCCTGAAAATACCCATGGAAATCAATTCCATCAAAACCCATAATGAATCTATGCCCTAATTCTTCATTTCCGACCCTCACAATTGCACCAGATTCATCACCACGGATAAATTCACCTCCATTTTGAAATCAGACTCAAACCCCATCTCCTCGACTTCATAGTAGCATCATCACCTTCGTTTTCATCTGAATCATCTCAATCTTCGATTAAACCTTGTTTCTCCATCTGCAGTTCGATTCGACCAAACCCTAACCCTACTCTGAGAACCCGTAACATCACAAATTTATCTCCATCAATCTCGAGTTCATCCATGAATCGCCAAACACCGATTCCTCTCTTGTGTGGTTCATATCATGAAGATTTGACAAATAGCTTGGTGAAGATCCACCTAACCCATGGCACCGTGTGGTTAACTAGGGCAGTGGTCTTGGTGCGGTGAGTGAAGAAGAAAGAAGAAAGGAATTCTTCATTTCGATCTAAGTAGTGAGGTAGGATTGTTATTGACACCCAGTATTACAATAAGGGCCAACTAAATTGACAGCCCCTTAACTACAGCTGGCTGCCTCCAATCATGCCTCCAAAAGAGAGTTGCCCCTTAACCTTAACTGGGCTCTAGATAACGTTCGCCCATGAAATGACCTTTTTGCCCTTTCAGCTCAAATTGAATGATTTCCTCTTCTTTTTCTCCGTGCGACTCCAGAGTACCTAATAACTCAAAAACACGCATAAAGTACATAATTCACAAGAAAAATAGCAAAGAAAGCGTAACTACTAGATAGTAAATTAGGTGTTTTAGACACCTATCAAGAAACAACCAAATGATGATCGGTACGTACAAAAAGGCGAAAACTATCGCACGCAAGGAAACCGCAGAGGTGGTAGACATGAGCAACAGGGCAAAGGTAATCGCACACATTATGATCAGGATGGTGAAACTGACGAAGAGCAAGGGAGGATGATATTAAAAGGAAGATAAATGTTGCGAGATCAACGCGACCACGCGGATGAAGCTAAAAGATACAATGACGCACAAATAAATGCAAGAAACGAAAGGAATGAAAGAGAAAGATGAAGAAGAAGAAGAGAGGAGGCGGAAGAACGAGAAATGCAAGAGGCAATGCGTCAGAATAGGCACGACAATAGAGTAAGACAAGCAAGGTTGAAAAGACCAATGCAACAAGATGCAGACCAAATCATGAATGAACAAATCTTAAGAGAATTGGCAGAAGTAAGAGCGATGATGACAACGCGGAGAGATGGAGGCAGGCGACAATTGGATGAGGCAATAGAAGAAGCGGGAAAAACACCATTCGCAACGCAAGGCAAATACAAATGGCAGGAGTACCAACTAAATGCACTCTACCTGTATTCACCAGTATTTTCGATGGAACCACATGCGCGGTGCAACACATAAAAGCATACAACAGATCTTTATTGCAGTGGGAAGATAATGATGCAGTCTTATGCAAGTATTTTCCCGCCAGTCTAACGGGAGAAGCTTTACAATGGTTTGAGGGCCTACCCATGGCAATAATCAGATCATTCAATCATCTACAGACCATATTCTTGGGAGCATACATCAGTAACAACGTGCTACGACCAGGGATAGAGAAGGTGTTTAGCTTGCGAAGAAGAACAAATGAGGGCTTGCGAAACTTAACCACGCGTTGGAGGACCATGTGTAGCAAAATGGCTGGAAGAGTAGATGAGAGAAATCTCATACTAGCTTTTATTAACGCACTCTTTGCAACAGACTTGTTGTATACGCAGATATTCAGGATCAAAGATACCATATCAATGACAGAGCTGCGCTAGTACCAAGAGGAGTACATCGCTCTTGAAGAAAAAGCTAGAAGGACACAATAAAAGATGGTGCGAACAAGTACATAACACAGTATTGGTGTACAGAACAACGCGGAGAGAAGCTATAGGAATGTCACCCTTCTGTCTAACATATGGAGTAGAAGCAGTGTTACCAACTAAAGTTATCATTCTCACAACAAAGAAAGAAGCATGGGAAAAGAATTTGAACACAGACTTGATCTTAACAAAGCTTGATGATCTAGAAGAAAGTAGGGAGATTGCTCTGCAACATATGGAGAATTACCACAAGAGACTAGCCAGAGAGTATAACAAGCGCGTCAAAGAAAGAGAGTTCCAACCAGGAGAACTAGTTTTAAGAGAAATACCGCCCTATCAGAAATGAGGAGATGGAAAACTAGAGAAGACATGGGATGGACCTTATATAATCAAAAGAGTTGATGGGAATGGAGCTTATCAATTAATGGATTGTGAAGGGAGCAACACGGGGCGCAGACTTGAACATCCATGGAATAGAACTTATTTAAAGAAGTATTATCCATGAGTCATGCGGCAGTTATCATACATCTAGAGAAAATTAGTAGCAAGCGAAATTAATGATGCACAAAGACGGACATAATTGAACAAGTCTTGCGGCCCTTGGCTCTAACTAGTTATTATGTATGCGAAAAAATGAAGAAAGAAGACATCAGAGTTTTACTAATCAAGAGTATGAATGAAAATGAAATATTTTTCTTCTTTATATACATCAAATATTACAAAAAGGAAAAAATAAGACTTTATAATAAGACCTTAATAAAAGGCATCAGAAATAAAAGGCATCCAATTGTGGCGTGCACCCTAGTTCGCATAACAACAAGAGGTAAAAATAAGACCTAACGCGCGTCATAATTGGGGAAAACCCTTATTAGCATGACTCGGGTGAAAGCTACACCGACCCTGGAGCCCGAGTCATGGAGATTTGGGGTGAAATAAAAGCCCATCCATGAGAGCGCCTTAGTCGAAAGACTAAGGTAAGAAGATCTCTCCTAAGGAGTGCAGAAACTCGATCAGGGCGCCTAGGTACACGGTTGAGTCAAGAGTGCCTGGGGCGTACCTGACCGCTCTTGGCAAGTCCTGACTGTGATGCACTCGGTCCTCAAGAAACCCCACTTAGGGTGCGGTCTTGTAACTATAAGCCATATCGGCGTAGGGATAAGAGGTCGCGAACACAACTGATGCATCACGAGATGGGAAGAGCCCACCCTAACCCGGTAGGGGTAAGCTTCCTTGAAGGGGCAGTCAGGGGGAATATAAGGACGACACCCTCCATTAGGGAGCTAAATTGTGTCAAAGACGTTAATATCATGAGGCTTTTACTCACGGGACTAATAAGATTCGTCGTATTAACACATCCATACATCTTGCAGAGGAAAAAATACAAGAAGTGATAAGGCAAGATCAATGGGTCATTACTTGAAAGGGTAATGACGGCCTGCGATTTTGCCGCACAATAATATTCTAAGACAAAAATAAGGGCGAGGATTATAAGACCTCTAACTAGGGTGGCTCAATAAAACCTCAATATAAAACCCTAAGATTATTTCAAAATATAACGATTTCTATTTTGCAGGGAAGAAAATCACAAAGAAGCAATGAGAGATAGAAAAATACTTAAAGATTAATTAACGTACGGATATAACCGCACAATGAGGGAATAAGTAATATCTCTAAAAAGGAGGATAATAGAGGCAAGTATGGGAATTAACATAAGAGTGGTATTATCCTCCTTGTTAGAGGCAATCTTACACAAAAGTAGCAGAAATAGAAGTGTGCTTCAAAAATACATATCCAAAAATCCGTAATTAGATGCACAAAAGACTAGAGGAAAATAAAAGTTAAGCATTATTAGAAGGCGCGTCTTGATCTAGTGCAGATACTTCAACATCAACCTCGCTGTTAGGATTAACATCAGAGCTTGGATCTTTGGAAAGACCACCACCAGATCCGTCCTTTTCAGGCTGATCCTCTTGAAGGAGAGTTTCTTCATCTTCATCATCATCGCTCACATAATCATAGTCATTGTCGGGCTCAGGGAGCTTCTCATCCGCATCCACATCAAGAGGTTCCACATCCACTAGAGGAAGTGAGTTGTCAACACAAACTCGATTTGCGAGAATTTGAGCCTTAACATGAGCTTCTTGTGTGGCACTCTTCTTAGTGTTCTCTATGGCAACCTCCATTAAGTTTCCAAGATACAAACACCTTCTATTCGCTCTGTCTCGAGAAGAGGTAAGTGCTATTGAGAGTCTCGTGCGCTCTCTATGAACCTTAGTCATATCAGACCTCAACTTGGAGATGGTAGACTGATGCGATCTCTCAGATTCTGCAAAAAAAGATATCTAATTATTACCAGGGCGACAATTCCGCAACCACAAGATATGAGCAATTAAAAAACATAAGTAAACTGAGGCAGTCAGCTCAATGTGACTACCTTCCTTCTGGGAAATGAGATATTGAGATAAAGCGAGACCACTACTTTTCATATTCTTCATAACCTTATCAAAATCATCACCAACTAAACCCTGAAGACGAGATCGAATCTTCTTTTCATCTTGAGAAAGTGGAGCCTTTTCCTTCACAAGGATATCATGAGACCCCTTTAGCTGCGTATGTTGTTCTCGAAGTTTGTTCATCTTCACAGTCAAATTTATCTTGCTCTGGATGATCTTCTCATTCTTCAAAGTTAATTTCTTCATAGACTCATCATGATGATTTCTTAACGTGCGAATGGATTCCTCTTGATCATCACAAATCTTCTGAAGAATAAGATATTGGCGTGTAAACATCGACTCTTTCTTTAAAAAGGACCGCTTCTCTGCGGCCAAGACCTGATTTTCATCTGATAGAGTTTGATGTCTTAAATCAGCGCTATGCAACAATCCAGAAAGATTGGATACTTGGGAGCCCAGAGATTCATTTTGATTAGCTAAACAAAGATTCTCATTTTTTAGATTATCAATCTGATCAAGTGAGTAGGAATGATTATTAACTAATTGATCTATTTGATTCTGCAATCTCTCATTATCTGCGCGAGCATCTTCAGCAGAAAATTGATAGCTAAATCTTTCCATAACGCGCTTTCTGATTTAAGTCTTAACATACGCACGAAGAAACTCAAAATATGGATGCAAGAACAAATTACTTCTAAATGATTAACAAAAGGAAGAAACACACACCTCTGAGTTCTTGATTCTTATTACGGAGATTTTCAGATTCAAGAATTTGAGCATGGAGTTCCCCCTTTAATTTGGTATTCTGACGAGAAAGTTCTAGTATGGTACTACTAGATTCAGAAAATCCCTCAGTTTGGACCATGCGGCGACGAGATTCCTAAGGAAGAAATAAAACAAATGTAAAGATGTGATAAAATAGCATGAATAGAAAAGTGTAAGCGAAAGAATACTTACCAAGAGATCAAAGGAAAGATGGACGCTTGGATCAAGCTGTGAGAAAATTTTGCTCCTAGTTGATTTGTTTTGTGGAGAATCACATAACAGCTTGACTAGAGCGTCACAAATGCTAAGCTTAGTAGGATCATCAATGGATGAACGAGCGGCATTAATGATATCCGATAAAGTCCGAGTAGCAGAATTTACTCCTTCAAAAACGCTCTTATCAGCATAGGCAGCCTCCATAAGGGAAGAGATAACCTTAGAAGGAAAAGGAGTAATCACATAAGAAGTAATATCCTTGGGAATGGATGTGGATGTATCTTTCGTTGACGCGTGAATATTCGCTGAGGCATGAATATTCACAAAGGTGGAAACAGTGGTAACCACATTCTCAGAAGAGGAGACAGCCACATGATCTACTAAAACGGCTTCCTCAGGAGCGGGAGTTTCCTTTGAAGACGCAGACGCATCCAAAGAAGCTGGGGCAGCGATGCCCTGTGAAGGAGCGTCCATAATGACGTTAGAAGATGCCTGTTGATTAGGGCGGGACTTATAGTTAAAGTCTGGGATGATAAGAGAAGTATTGATCGTGGGGACTTTGCGAACTCTCTTAACCTTCTTCTTCTTCTCGCCATCAATTTCGAACTCAGTATCCTTCGAAGAACAACACAAATAAGAAACAGAGGCAACAATATTGTTTTAAAGAAAAGAAAGTGTTTCTTACTACCTTGTTATGCGAAGGCTTCCTCTTGCGAGATTTATCGTCTTTAAAGCTTGAAGAAGATTTAGGGTTCAAAACTGTAACACGAATGCCAGAGGAAGAACTCTTGCTGCAACAAAACCAATATGGGAATAAGAAGAACATTAGCAGATCAACAATGGCATTCGGAAATTCAAAAGAGAGTCCAGAAAGTCATGCACAGTAATGTCCTGACTCCCGGTTCAAGAGAGTTTGTTTTTAAAATGATAGGATTCGCAATTCAAAAAGGGCTTGCGGCGCAGCTTGTTGCTCGCTTGCCTACTATGTAATTTATTTTGATTATTTTCATTATAGAAAATAGAAGTGAAAAAGATTATATGATCTTTTTCAAAGAGAGAGAAACAAAATTAACAACAGTGGTAACAAAATACACTAACCTTGAATAAGAATCCATAAGATCAAAGAAGAACAACACTTGGAAAATCTCTAAAAGGGAAGAACGAAGACCTCGAGAAGATGAAGATCAAATAAAGAAAAGAAGAAATTATCTCTCCTCACTCCAGTCGTTAAATAGGGAAAAGAGATAACATGTTAACTCAAGACGTGCCGTTAAAAGGGGAAAAGTCAATACGTGTAGACGGTTAAACCTAAATCACGGAAACATGTCGGTCGAGAAGAATGTGAAGAGATGAACTGGTGCGGCAGAATAACAAAATGGAGATTCTCATACCGCTCTCTCTACCAGAAGAACTATATGAGAAGAGGCAAAATGTGGGTACAAAATACCACACACTCGTTTAGTATGCGAAGAAACTCCTTAAGTGACGAGCGAACACTATCGCGTACAACATATTCAAGATAACGAACCAGATGACGTCACCTAATCACGATTAAAGTGTGAAGATCTATGCGGCAATAAAGATATTGTGCGACAAGGATAAATCCTATGCGTCATTAACGCACGTCAGATCCGAAAATAGGGGCTTTATTAGTTGTCCTCCACTATGTAAACTCCTATATAAGGAGCCGAGCGCCTTTGTACAGGGAGAGATCCTTTTAGTGAGCTTGGAGAGGAAACTTAGGAGAGAGAAAGTTATTTGCTCCCAAGTTAGGGTTTCTTCATATATTTGTACTTGACTTAAATATTTTAATAAAAGTTCTTGAGATTTTTATGATGATTTCTTAGATTTTACTAAGGGTGTAGTTGTGAGATTTCTCGCAACTACATGTTTAGCTTTTTTTTACTATAAAATTTGGAATCTGGATCAAATGTAAAAAGAAGCTAATTACAGAGTTCAAGTAATTAATATACATATATTCATCATGCATGCCAATCACCAAGTGGTCTGGTGGTTGGCATGCTCCCTCCCACATCAGAGGTAGGGGTTCGAACCATGTAATTACTGAAATCCACTCCAATTTAAGGAGTTTGGATGTAGCCTAGGGACCACTAGTCTAGGGCATAAAAAAAAAAAAAAAAAAATCATGCATGCACACTCTTTCTCTGGCGAGATTGGGGTATACTCAAACTAATTGGGGTATACCCAATTTTAAAAGGACATTTTTGTGGGTTTTAGGGGGAGGCCTAATGGGTAAGTTACAAAACTACCC
The DNA here is from genome assembly GCA_023531295.1 of Papaver armeniacum. Lineage (NCBI taxonomy): Eukaryota > Viridiplantae > Streptophyta > Magnoliopsida > Ranunculales > Papaveraceae > Papaver > Papaver armeniacum. The sequence continues at coordinate 99,854 of JAJJWW010010713.1, forward strand.
TTACCCATTAATAATCTTAATTACCCTAAATCAGTTTTTATTCTCTTCATTTCATCTTCTTCTTTTCTTCTTCATCTTCATCTTCATCTTCCATCAACCAAAGCCATACAAAAATCTTCAACTTTGATTTTCAAATAATTGTTGACTCTACCGGCGAAAAGAAGACTATAAATGATGTTTAAACTCAAACCCATCATTGTGTTGTGTGATTTGATTGTTATATTAGGTTAGAAATCGAAAATTATGATTTCGTGTCTTACTGCAAGCAAGGTCGTGACATGAATATCTTGCCGAGCTTTTCATAACTGACCATGGTGCGATCGTAAAAATTTCAACGGCCGTAGAGGTATTTTTTGAAGACCTTGTTTTGCCAATCTGCCTTAGGAGGGTATTTTGAATACCTTCTTAGGCCAAAACGGCAGGAAGGGTATTTTTTGAATACCTTGCCGGCCAATAATTTTTTTATGTCATCTCCGTATGTCAAAAAACAAAAGTCGGCAAGGTCTACGATGAAGATCATGCCCGGCCACTTTTGGCTGGGCGAGGTCGACGATGATGACCTTCAGGCCACTTTTGGCGGCGAGTTCGGCAATGAAGATCTTGCCGACCACTTTTGGCCGGCATGATCTTCATTAGTAGACCTTGCTTGAGCTTTTCATACTTCTTCAATCGAAAGTGTTGATTTATTCGTTGATTTTGAGTATGATTTCATATAATGATTTGCAATCCCCTTTTTAGAAGTATTTCGGTTGTGTCTTCATTTTCGTTGCAAGAAATATTCTCAAAAAAAAAAAAAATCATCCAAAATCATCCCACAAATGTTCAATCAAAACAAAATTTCATAACTTTCATAAGTTTTAATCTATTCAATCAATTTAAACTTAATTAATTAATCTAATCAAAATTTTAGTGTAAATTAAACGAGGGCAATTTTGCCATTTTGAAAATACAAGGTTAAGGGGTGGCTTGATTTTACTTCAAAATGACCGATTTTGTCTTATTGGGTATACCCCAATTAATCTGGGTATACCCCAATCAAGCTGAGCTCTTTCTCGAAGAAAAAGAACCTGTTGTTCCTCCCTTTACGGGGCTTTTCGCAATATGAGTTTAACCAAGTAATGGCTCAATAAGTCGGTATTTTAAGTTGTTGTTTAAAGAGAGACCGACCCATCACCCATGACCAGAAATATTGGTACTCCCCGAGGAAGTTTGGTTTGTACATGTTAAGCACTTAAGTTGCTTCATAAGAATAAACTAACTTATCTTTACATTTCGATAATGATGTTCGACTGGATTCGTCTCGAATTTATTTTTTTACTTTTACTCCGGACGTACGGGCTATATAAGAAAAGTTAAATTATTGTTTCCATATTTGTTCACCAAACTCACCAAAAAAAAAAAAAATCGCCTCACCAAAGATAGGATGAAATAAAATAATGACAAAAAAAGCTTAGACAGTCACATAACTATCATCCTCTATCTAAACAATACAAAAAAGAAGGGTAGACCATGTTCTAACCACCCGTCAAAACCCGGTAAACTTGAAAGATATCAATAAAGATCACATGTTAGATCATTTATTTTTTATTGCTATGAGATGTTTTAGCTTAAAATTTGACTCGTCTCGTACACCTGACTCGGAAGTATTTGAGTCATGATACATATCTGGCTCGTTGGGTACATATCTGGATGGATACAAAAGTCTTTTTTTAATTCTACTATTAACTTTTGAGTCAGATCCAGGTATTGTGAGTCGGATTCAGACGAACAATGCTTCGTTGTCCAAATGGGTGTGTAAATATGGAGAACAACATCTAGTCATTTATGAAGGAAAATTATCTGAGAAAAATACGTGGGGAATGCTAAAACTTGGTTAACAAATGAGGTTATAACTACCCATAGCCTTAGTAAGGGTATTGTGAAGTTTAGCAATCTCATCACAAAAAACACTCACTTTGTCAACGAAGGTAGCACAATTAGTTTATTATTAATCCTTCAAAATTTAAGTATACCCACGACTTTGGGGACTTAGTAAAGCATAAGCGGTCACAGACTCACAGTTCAAGAGGTTATCGAAGGGGCTAACTCAAATTCAACTTGAAACTTTAGGTAGATGAAGTGCAAGAAGCTATCAGGTTGGTAGGCGACATAGGAAACCATAATTTATTCCATAGCAACAAGGTTGCAGAACATGGCTTTCCCTACAAGTTTAGGTAAGTTTTCTACTTAGTCTTGCCATGGGATTCAAGTGGAGAATAGTGGTCCGGTAAACTTCATGAATCCAAATTTTATTTTGGAAAGCCATTGTACCATCAAAGGTTTATGAAATGACGAGGGTACAAAGTATATCACAATCTTTTCGTTATCAACCTATAAGTCCGATATCTTGCGTGATCTAGTATGGACATGAACTGTCAAAAAGATAGCAACCACAAGGTATACACTTGGTATATAGTTTCTAGTTCAAACCGAACCTTAAACTATAGGGATCGACCCAAGTGTTTGTGATTAACGTACAAGTGCAGTTACTTTTAATTATAACTAAAACAATAATTATAATTACGGAAAGTAAAAGTAAAGACACAACAAGATTTTGTTAACGAGGAAACCGCAATTGCAGAAAACCTCCGGGACCTAGTCCAATTTTGAATACTCTCGGAATTAAGCCGTTATACAAAGACACTACTAACTGTGTATAGTTGATACCAAGTAAACTACCCCTAGTTACCTAGTTTCCTCAGTATCCCTGCTCCTACAACCAATCTGGCCAACACACGTGAATTCTAAGAATATAGTCCATTATCTTAAGTTGCTTCAGCCTCTATGAAGACTTTGAGCATTCAACCCTTTCGAACATCTTCCAAACAGTAAAGGACTAATCTGTTTGGTAACCACTCTCATATCTCAAGAAATTAATCAGAGATATATTTGTTGAGTGTGACAAAGGCTTTTCTGTTTAAAATCAATTAAACTCTTTTATTAGGTTTAGATCTTCCAAGATCTCGATTATCAAATTAACCTGATCAAGTCAAACAGAACTACCAGATTTGAATATTGAAGAGTAACACTGAAAAAGCGGGGGTCTAACAACCACACCCAATATTTCGCTTAGCAATCTTTATGGACAACTCCAATATAATTCTAAGAGAATCAACTAGACAGTCAGACTCAATCAATGGAAATATATCCAAGAGTTGTATCTCTGTTTCACAATGTAATCAGCAAATTAAACAGATAGAAATCTGCGAGCCTGATTATTATGTGAAACAACTTGAACGGTACCAAAGACCAATGTTCAAGTGTCAATCAATATAATCAACAACCAAAGGTTGGATTTGTTAGAGCACTGCTCGGTCGAACTCGCAAGCGTTGTTATCTCAAGCTTGTTTGTCAAGTTTAGTTGCCAAAACTATAAGTCTTGATTTCTAGTCTACTTATAACTAAGTCTTGGACTAGGATAGTAAGTGTAGTTGAGCTCTAGAATCCACGGCATTCATCATGCAAAGACGAAAAACTGCTCAAGGAACTGGTGGAACTTCATCAACAAAAAGGTATGTGGAGACTTGGACTTATCTATCACTCAAAAATCTATCTAGTCTATCTCCTATCTTGAGACAAAAGTCGTATTGCTATATAGACTTCGATTATACACATTTGCTATTTCGATCCGAGTTTATCTCACTTATCTATTTCTCGAAATATGTGTTGGTAAGCTTTCGCTTTGACCAAGTTCATCTTTACTCGTGACAAAAGTCATGTTGATTATTTCAATAACTTGAAAACCGCTTTGATGAAAAATAGTTTGTGAATAACAACTATATAACATCCTCTAAGAAAGTTTCAATGATTGAAATGAGAGTTTAGAATATATAACCATGATTGGATATAAACATTGTATGTGAACTCATACTTGTGTAAATCCAAAATCCTTGAACTAAAGTATGCGTACTTTACTATTTAGGATGACCGGAGCTAAGTCCGCGTACTGTCGGAAGTTCACATCCCGTGAATTTCTTCTGGAGTTTGTGAACCAAAAACAAACTCAATCCGGGTACTTAAGTATGTGTATAGGTATGCGTACTTAAGTAGGTTATTTCTAAAACCGGTTTGCTCATGAACTAAAACATTTATATAATAAGGAATGCAATCTTTGCAAACCGTGTCTATGATGTTCATGAATCGATTCGAGTAAATCAAAACCGATTTTGCTTCGATTGTGTCTTGTATACTTCTATGAGATCTAAGCAATTGAACAACTCTCTAACTAGTTCATTTGAGTCATTTGAACTAGTTATGGTGAAGATGAATAAGGTTGATATGAAAGTGCTCATATGGATAACCATTGGTTAAATATTGTTGAACCAACTAAGTGTACACGTTTAGGTACGGTTACTCAAACCTAAATGAAGTTACATTTCATTTGTGTATAACAAGCTAAGTTCGTTCTAACGGTTGAAAGATGTTAGCTTGAATCTAATCAGGTTTTCATCTAATGGTGAATATTGAATGCTTTGTTACCAAGGTAACTTAGATTACAAACCATGATTTGGAGACTATATAAAGGAGAACTCTAGCAACTGAGAAATCTAATCCCCACACCTCCTGTGTGATACTAGTTGTATATGCTAGAATCGATTCTCCTTTAACCTTAGGTTTTTCACGAAACCCTGTAGGTTAACGACTTAAAGACTTCATTGGGATTGTGAAGCGGACAACTATATATGTAGTTGCGTGATCGATCTTTTGTTTTATCGTGATTGAGTGCAATCGTAAGATTGGCTTGATATTTATATCTCCATTTCTCGTTTGGGTTTATAAGTCGATTAAGATTATTGTGAGGTGATTATATCAATTGGTTCCTGTTCACCTTGATTTATCAAAAGACGGAACAAAACTCGTAGGTATTTCTGTGGGAGACAGATTTATCTATTCCTGTAGAGTTGCTACGACCCAAAGTCGAAGACTTGATAAACCAATCTGTCTCACACTGAAAAGTCTATTGTATAGATAAACCTGTCTCCCACAGATAAACCTATGAGTTTTGTTCTGTATTTTGATAAATCAAGGTGAACATGAACCAATTGATTTACCAGACTTATATTCCCGAAGAACAGCCTAGAAATATCAATCACCTCACAATAATCTTAATTGTATGGTAGCGAAACAAGATATTGTGTAATCACAAACGATGAGACGAAGATGTGTGTGACTACTTTTTATCTTGACTATCGGAGATTAAATCTCGAGCAAATCTTAGAGAAGATAGTACTCAATACGATAGAAACAACAAGATCAGAACACGCAACTACAGAGAAAATAGTTGGGTCTGGCTTCACAATCCCAATAAAGTCTTCATGTCGTTAACCTATAGGGTTTCGTAAAAACCTAAGGTTAAAGGAGAATCGACTCTAGTCGCAACTTGTATCACACATAAGGTGTGGGGATTAGGTTTCGTAGTTGCTAGAGTTCTCTTTTATATACTATTTAAATCAAGGTTTGCAATCAATGTTACCTTGGTAACAAAGCATTCAATATTCACCGTTATATGAAAACCTTATTAGACTCAAGATAATATCTTTCAACCGTTAGATCGAACTTAGCTTGTTACACACAAATGAAAAGTGACTTCATTTAGATATGAGTAACCGTACCTAAACATGTGCACCTTTGTTGGCTCAACAATAGTTAACCGAAGTTAGCCATATGAACACTTTCATATCAACCTCATTCATCTTAACCATAACTAGTTCAAAGGACTCAAATGAAACTAGTTCTAGAGTTTTTCAATTGTTTATATTCTTATAAAAGTATACAAGATACAATTGAAGCAAAAGCGATTTTGATTCACGCGAATCAAGTCATGAACATTATAGCCACGGTTTGCAAAAGATTGCATTCCTTGATATATAAATGTATTAGTTCATGAACAAACCGATTTTAGAACATTATCCACTTAGGTATGCATACGGGTACGCGCACCAAAATGGTCGGACTAAGTTTGGGTTTCGCCAGTACGTGAACTTGTACGCATACCTTCCAAACTCAGAAGAAATTCCCGTAACTGAGCCTCACGCCAGTACGCATACCGGTATGCGTACAAGGTTCCCGGACTTTCACAAACCAACAAGTACGCATACGGGTATGCATACCATGGTTCCCGGACATGGATTACATATATGCAAGTATGCATACTATGCTTATATCCAATTGTTCTAAACTCTCATTTCAACCATTGAAACATTCTTGGAAGGCGACAATAGCTGTCTCACACAAACTATTAGCTTCAAAGCAATTTTCAAGTGATCGAATGATCAATACGAAACATTCTGAGTCTACATCAAATAACTGTCTCACACAAATCATGTAAGATATTTCCAGGAGATTTTCACATGATCATCTTTTAACTTTCGTCAAGAATATAAGATGAACTTGGTTAAAGCGAAAGCTTACTAACACATATTTCGAGAAATATGTAAGCGAGTTAAACTCAGCCCGAAATATCAAATGTGTATAATTGAAGTCTATATAGCTATACGACTTTTGTCTCAAATAGGAGATAGAGTAGATAGACTTTTGAGTGATAGATAAGTTCAAGTCTCCACATACCTTTTGTTGATGAAGTTCCACAAGATCCCCTTAGTAGTTCTTCGTCTTCAATCAATGAACGCCGTGAAGTCTAATGCACAACTACACTTTCTATCCTAATCCGAGACTTAGCTATAAGTAGACTAGAAATCAAGACTTATAGTTTTGGAAACTAAACTTGACAACAAGCTTGAGATAGCAACGCTTGCGAGTTTGACCGAGCAGTGCTCTAACAATCTCCCCCTTTGTAAATTTTAGTGACAAAACTATCAATATATATGGAATACAAAATAAATAAATTTTGTAGCTCTCAATCCAAATGCTTGATTTCCTTGGTTCTTCAACATTACTCAAATCTTTCGCCACTTCCAAGTACTCCAGTGATTCCGAATGTGTTCAACTCAAAGATCATAGTTGTTGAAGATCCGTAGCCATAACAATGAGAAAATAGTTGCTCTCAATCATTGTTATACAGTGTCATAGTATTATTACACAACCTCAAAATTCAATTGTATCACAACTTTGACAACAATACTATGGTGATATGTATCACTCCCCCTTAGTCAATACTTCATCTCACATGAAAATCACTCCCCCTTACATAATGATCCGTAAACCATATGTATTTGTAGTGTGAACAACACATCAATTCTCCCCCTTTTTGTCAATAAAATTGGCAAAGGTACGAAAACTAGTGGGATCCTAATGAATTTCCATGGAGACACTTCATGACCAAAAGAGAATAACATATCAAATTTGTTTAGATGCAATCACATAGCCGAAACTAAATGCATTCATCAAGGAGTTTATAAAGATACAAGATAACTCCTACAATATTCCACAACCTCACTCCCCACAAAGATTTGGCATATAAGCACAAGTCAATTAATAACTCTCCCCCATAAAATTTCATTCCCGAAAGAACAACAAGAACGACCTTACTTTCACAAAAAAAAGAAGGATTTCTTTGGACATTAACAAATAATCATGAAACATGAATTTGTATCCAAAATACTCAATTAAATTAACCACAAGAGAACCCACGATTAATTTAATCGGAAATACTCACATAAGAAAACTTACGGAGCCGCACATTATTTACACAAAGATGTGGATCATGGAAAGACCAATACTGCAGAATATTCAAATATTCATTCTATCTTTCATCACTATTTGCATAGAGACATATAATAGACTTAATATTTGTAGACAAAAGTTCATCCTATCTTCATCAATATTTTCATAATGACATAATAGGCTTAACTTTTGTTTGTCAAAAGTTCATTCAATCTTTTATCAATATTTGCATAATGACATATGAAAGACTTAACTTTTGACATATATGGGACAATCATAGTTCACGGACGCAAACACACATATCCCATAATAAGTTGCAATATATAAAACCATAAGGATTAATACTGCAAAGATCATCTTCCAAATAAACTTTAGAATTTAAATAAATAAATCTAAAAACATTGCAAGATGAAAATCGTTTGGAAATAGCTATGTGTACTCACAATAATGGCTATTCCAAACCCTAGTTATCCTTCTTAAAAACACAAGAATAAATTCTCATAAGAAGTTTCCTAGACAAAATAAGAATCAAATCTCTTTGATAACATCATACCTTTGAAAGGGTCCATCATAAAAGGTATCACTGATATCCTTGATTCTTTTGACCGTAGAGACACCATGTTCATGAGTTAGAACATTAACTTTCCGATCAAGAATGCGTGCAAGATTCCTAGCTTTAACACAGTCCATGATGAGTTTCTTCTGATTCCTGATCAAGATCTTTGGATTATCAAGGATTTTGATCTGACCATCAATAAGCTGATTTATTTGCAATTGAAGATTTGCAAATTCGACCCTAGAGTCATTCTGAAAAAGAATTAAATCCCTGACAGATTCTCCAATCCAGGAGTTGCACTCTTTCCTTTCAATCATCTTTTTCAAGACAAGTTCTTGAACCGAATCGCACCCTTTAACGTCATCTTCCATCTCAAGATTCACCACTTCTTGAGGTCTTGAGGAGTTCTCCATTCCTTTTTTTTTGTATTAGGGAAGGCAAAACTATAAAATATATATGTTTACAAGCAAGAGAAGGACACCCTTATTGTGGAAACCCTAAAACTCCCAAGAAACACGCGGACGTTCATGAACTAGGTGAGAAAGACTAATGGATCAGAAAAGGTCCAACAGGAAATACTTTATGTTTTCAAATATCTCTTATATCATGGCCCAATGACTAAAAGACTTAATCAGAGCATATGAAAGAGATACACAAGTTACAAGGAGTCAATAATTGACTCAACTTTCACATAAGGGGAAAACAACACAATCAAACATAAGACAAATGTTAACTAACAATAGACTTGAGCATCTCGCAAATATCATCCTTGCAACTCTCAAGTTAGATACAAGGATGAAATTACCTAGAGCTAGGTAGCAAAGTGAGATGTAATCCCACCATGAGTATTAAGAGATAAGCTGTGAAAACCATCTGAGAGTTTGAACCTAGTATTTCTTACCTTCCTTCGGCTATTTCTTATTCCAGAAGAATTTGACATAGCCTTTTTAGAAAATCCATTAGAGGGAATTTTCTGAGGATTAAGTCTAGGACCTCTAGAAATCGGTTCCAGAGGATTATGGGAGAGAGGTCTCCATCTTCTAGACTTAGATCTACCATACTTATTCTCATAAACACTGGGAATGCGTACTTTTGTGGTGTAAAAGTTTGCACCATGAGGAGAAACACGATTCCTGTAGAGATTTCGAAATGAGTGACCATTGAAGTCACTTTTATGAGAGATTTGGCTTTCTGCAGGAAGGAAATCCATTGTAGATGTCGTCAGATAATTTACTCTGTCGACGGTAGAAAGAAGTAGATTTTGAAGATCAGAAATCTGTTTCTTTCTAGCAAAAAAATGTTGAGCATAGTGACTCTTTTTCCCACAGAAAGAACAGGTTTGTGGCAGAGAAACAATGGAAGGAACATGTAAGTTCATAGCCCTATTTGAAGTCTGCAAGTTATGTAAACACTTCTTAGTAGGAACTTCCTTTGGAGAGCATTTCTTCGTGTACAGTAATTCTTTCTAAGAATTAGAGATTGGTACAGAAGATTTTCTCATTAAAGCAGAGTTTTCCTTTTTCAAGGATATGCACTGTTCCTGGGCTAGAAGAACATCAGATGAATGAGTCTCGATCAAACGTTTTTCTCTGATTGAATCTTGAAAAAGCGGGGGTCTAACAACCTCACCCAATATTTCGCTTAGCAATCTGTATGGACTAACTCCAATATACTTTTAAGAGAATCAACTAGACAGTTAGACTCAATCTTAAGAAAAGTATATCAAAGAGTTATATCTTAATTTCTCAATTCATCCGTAATCAAACAAATAACAATTTGCGTGCCTGATTGAATATAAGAGAAATAACTTAAACGGTACTAAAGACCAATATTCAAGGATCAATCAATTTCAATCAACAACCAAAGGTTGGATTTACCAATTGATCGGTTCAACGCACAACCTATGATATTTCAATTATATAACAAAATATAATGCGGAAAAGAAATAACACAAACACCAGAAGTTTTGTTAACGAGGAAACCGCAAATGTAGAAAAACCCCGGGACCTAGTCCAGATTTGAACACCACAATGTATTAAGCCGCTACAGACACTAGCCTACTACAAAGCTAACTCGGTCTAGAATGTAGTTGAGCCCTAATCAATCTCACACTGATCAAGGTACAGTCGCGTTCCTTACGTCTCTGATCCCAGCAGGATACTATGCACTTGGTTCCCTTAGCTGATCTCACCCACAACTAAGAGTTGCTACGACCCAAAGTCGAAGACTTGATAAATAAATCTGTCTGACACAGAAAAGTCTATTGAATAGATAAATCTGTCTCCCACAGATGTACCTACGAGTTTTTGTTCCGTCTTTTGATAAATCAAGGTGAACAAGAACCAATTGATATCCCGTACTTATATTCCCGAAGAACATCTTAGTATTATCAATCACCTCACAATAATCTTAATCGATTAACGAACCAAGATATTGTGGAATCACAAACGATGAGACGAAGGTGTTTGTGACTACTTTTCTATCTTGTCTATCGGAGAAATTAATCTCAATCCAATCTTACGATTATACTCAATCACGATATAATACAACAAGATCAGATCACGCAACTACATAGAAAATAGTTGGAGTGCAGCTTCACAATCCCAATGAAGTCTTTAAGTCGTTGACCTACAGGGTTTCGTGAAAAACCTAAGTTTAAAGGAGAATCGACTCTAGCTTATGCAACTAGTATCACACAGAAGGTGTGGGGATTAGGTTTCCCAGTTGCTAGAGTTCTCCTTTAAATAGATTTCAATTTCAAATCAGGGTTTGCAATCTAAGTTACCTTGGTAACAAAGCATTCAATATTCATCGTTTCATGAAAACTGATTAGATTCAAGCTAATATCTTTCAACTGTTAGATCGAACTTAGCTTGTTATACACAAATGAAATGCACCTTCATTTAGGTTTGAGTAATTATACCTAAACGTGTACACTTAGTCGGTTCAACAATAGTTAAACAATGGTTAGCCATATGAGCACTTTGATATCAACCTTATTCATCTTCACCATAACTAGTTCAAATGACTCAAATGAACTAATTAGAGAGTTGTTCAATTGCTTATATCTCATAGAAGTATACAAGACACAATCGAAGCAAAATCGATTTTGATTCACTCGAATCAATTCATGAACATTATAGCCACGATTTGCAAAGATTGCATTCCTTATTATATAAATGTTTTAGTTCATGAACAAACCGATTTTAGAAAGTAACTTGCTTAAGTATGCATACGGTTACGCGTATTTAAGTAGCCGGATTGAGTTTGTTTTTCACTTTCAAACTCCAGCAGAAATTCACGGACGTGAAACTTCCGCCAGTATGCGTACATGTACGCATGCTTACCCGGAATCCAACAACCGCCAGTACGCGTACAAGTACGCATACTTTAGGTTCCAAGTTTTAGACTTTTACACAAATGTGAGGACACACTATGTTTATATCCAAACATGGTTACTTGTTCTAAACTCTCATTTCAACCATTGAAACTTTCTTAGAGGATGTTAAAATAGTTGTTATCCACAAACTATTTTCATCAAAGCGATTTTCAAGTTATTGAAATAATTATCACGACTTTCATCACGAGTAAAGATGAACTTGGCTAAAGCGAAAGCTTACCAACACATATCTCGATAAATAGATAAGCGAGATAAACTCGGCTCGAAATAACAAATGTGTATAATCGAAGTTTATATAGCAATACGACTTTTGTCTCAAATAGGAGATAGAGTAGATATATTTTTGAGTGATAAATAAGTTCAAGTCTCCACATACCTTTTGTCGATGAAGATTCACAAGTTCCCTCGAGTAGTTCTTCGTCTTCATTTGATGAACGCCGTGGAGTCTAGAGCTCAACTACACTTTCTATCCTAGTCCGAGACTTAGCTATAAGTAGACTAGAAATCAAGACTTATAGTTTTGGCAACTAAACTTGACAAATAAGCTTGAGATAGCAACGCTTGCGAGTTCGACCGAGCAGTGCTCTAACAATCTCCCCCTTTGTCAATTTTAGTGACAAAACTATCAATACATATGGAATACAATATAAATAAACTTTGTAACTTCTCATCCAAATACTTGATCTCCTTGGTTCTTCAACATTACTCAAAATCTTCGTCACTTCCAAGTACTCCAATGATTATAAATGTGTTCAACTCAACATCATCGTTGTTGAAGATCCGTAGCTATAACAATGAGAAAACAATAGCTCTCAATCATTATTATACAGTGTCATAGTATTATTACACGGCATCAAAGTTCAATTGTATCACAACTTTGACAACAATACTATGGTGATATGTATCACTCCCCCCTTAGTCAATACTTCATCTCACATGAAAACAACTCCCCCTTAAATAAGGATCCGAAAAACATATGTATTTGTAGTGTGAACTACACATTAATTCTCCCCCTTTTTGTCAATAAAATTGACAAAGGTACGAAAATTAGTGGGATCCTAATGAAATTTCCATAGAGATACTTCATGACCAAAAGAAAATCACATATCAACTTTTATAGATGCAATCATATAGCCGAAACTAAATGCATTCATCAAGGAGTTTATAAAGATACAAGATAACCCCTATAGTATTCCACAGCCGCACTCCCCACAAAGATTTTGCAATTAAGCACAATTTCAAATGTAGGATCAGAATATCGCAACATCAATACTTCGCGAGATCAATAAACAACCATACTACGAAGGCGTCGCAGAAGAGTAATATAAATGACGCAATGAATGACGATAGCCAAAACATGAGAAAGATGTGAAGACCCAGCGAGATTTAGGGGAGTGGTGAGATTATATATTTGTACACTTGCGATATCTCGCAAGTCATTCCCGAAAATAAAGGACGACTTTAGCTGTCATCCATTGTATACTACCCTATATAAAGATTTGAACGAACTTTGTTGAAGGGGATTCTTTGGAGAGTGTTAGGCAAGTCATTAGGAGAGAGAAAGTTGGTGGTGATTATAATTTATTTAACTCTTTTCTATTTTATCTTGTGAATCTTCAAGGAAATAATCAATAAAATCATTGTTATTCATCTAAAAATGTCTTAGTTGTGTGGAATATTGTGAGGGTGTAGTGTAGGATTTCTGCAACTACATATTGGCGCTAGAAACAGGAGTGATTGAAGATAAGAGATTGGATATTGTCACTAAAACGGTAAAAATCAAGAGTATGATGGATAAATTGAAGAAAATTAGAATCAGAGAGGGTAATGAAGAATTGGAATGTAATATGATTTCAAAATCAATGGTTAATGAATTTCATGAAAGTATCAAAGGGAGAATACATAAAAGAGATTTTGAAGGAAAGAAAATTATAACAGCAGAGAAGGTGTTACCCTTGAAAGAATGGGAAAACAGAGAATTATATTCACAGCAACAGAGATGTCAGGAGAGAATTTAAATCACACATCGCCACTAGTGATTACGATAAGTGCAGCAAAGAAGAAGGAAAATTAACAAAAACAATGGAAGAATGGGCAATAAGTAGAACTTTAGTGGATACGGGGAGTTCAGTGAATATAATGTTTTATCATGCATATAAAAAATTGGGGTACAAAGATGAAGAAATGACTTCCGCAACATGTCATATCTATGGTTTCGGCAAATCAATAACAAAACCTAAAGGGGAGATAAAAATACGAATTTTGTTGGGAGAAATTGAAACAAATGTGACGTTATGCGTAGTAGATATGGAATCACCATATAACATCTTGTTGGGAAGGCCATGGATACACGCGATAAAAAGTTGTAGCATCAACATTTCATCAATGTGTCGATTTCCTATGCCCGAGTGGAATTGGCGAAATCAGAGGAGATACCGATAAAGGAAGAATGTATCATCAAATCGAAGTAAAACATTATGAAGAACAGGTGAAGAGGCGAAAAGATCGCAAGAAGATGGCAAAAGCAGCAAAAAGGAAGAAGAATTTAGAACATACATGATAAGAGCGGAAGAAGGAAAAGGAATATGTGGTGAAGAGAGTGATCTCGCAAAGGAAATAAGAGGACCAACGCCCATGGGAGAACCGAAGGCTAGCTACATTGCGGCAGAACCAACAAAGGAAGTGAATATTGAACTGAAGAAGAACCCAAGATGTTAAAAATTGGGACTAAAATGGAGGCAGATGAAGAAAGAAAGACCGTTGATTTGTTGCGAGATTATAAAGATATTTTCGCATGGGATATGGATGAGATGCCTGGAATAGATCCATCTGTAGCATGTCATAAATTAGAGATTGATAAAAATGCCAGACCATTCAAACAAAGAATTAGAAAAATCGCAAAAGATATCATCTTCAAATAGAAGAAGAGTTGCAGAAGATGCTTGATGCTTTGGCATTATTAGACAAGCAAAATACCCCGAATGGATAGCGAATATGGTCGTAGTTCCAAAAGAAGAAAAAAGGAATAAGAATTTGCATAGATTTCACCGATCTAAACAAAGCTTGTCCAAAAGATAGTTTTCCCTTGCCGGATATTCCGAGATGGTTGAATCGCGGCAAAGAAATGAAAGGATATCCTCCTTGATGGATATAAGGGATACAATCAAATTCCTCTCATTTGAAGAAGACCAAGAACATACTGCCTTTTTCGCTCCAAGAGGATTATCTTTGTTACACAAAAATGCCATTCGGTCTGCGAAATGCCGGTGCAACGTATCAAAGGATGGTGGAGAAAGTGTTCGAACAATGGATACATAAAACACTAGAGGTATACGTGGATGACATGTTAATAAAAAGCAAAGAAGCAAAAGATCATGTGCGAGATTTGAAGGAAATTTTCGAACAAATGAGACATTTCAACATCAAAGTAAATCCGAGAAAAATGTACTTTTGGAGTGGCATCCGGAAAATTTTAGGATACATTGTGTCAAAAGAAGGAATACAAGTTGATCCGGAGAAGGTACAAGCAATTCGAGACATGCCAACGCCAGCAACAGTGAAAGATGTGCAAAAGTTAAATGGACTATTAGCTTCACTAGGAAGATTCATCTCGAGATCATCTGATAAGTGCAAACATTTTTTCAACATACTTAAAAAGGGAACGAAATTTAGGTGGACGGATGAATGTGAAAAGGCATTGCAAGGAATAAAAGAACATCTAATGGATATATCAATATTACAAAAAAGCAGAAGAAGGGGAGGAATTACTAATTTACCTCGCGACAACCTCGCATGCACTAAGCGCAGATATTATTGCGAATGGACGCAGGAGTGGAAAAACCAATCTATTACATCGCAAAACATTCAATGCTGCAGAGAAAAACTATTCAAAAATTGAAAAATTAATTTTGGCATTAGTTTACGCAACGTTTAAACTTCGCATCTATTCGAAGCACACACGGTAAAGGTAATGACAAAAGTACCAATTGAGTCAGTAATGAAAAATTCAAAAAGGTCAGGAAGGGTTGAAAGATGGAATGCTCAAGTAAGTCATTGCAAACTCAAATATGAAGTGTTATCCTCACCAAAATCGCAAGTTGTAGCAGACTTTTTAGCAGAATTTCCATTGGAAGAAGATGAGGCAGTGGAAGAAATGATGGATATAGAAGAAGAACATGGAAATCCAAGGGATTTATTAACGAGCCAAATAGATGGGAAATATTGGTAGATGGATCTTCAAATGGAGAAGGTAACGGAATTGGGATCATTATAATTTCGCCAGAAGGAAATAAAATGGCTTTCTCTTTCAGATTGGAGTTTGCATCTACTAACAATGAAACAGAGTATGAAGCTATAATACATGCTTTGCGATTTGCAATAGAAATGGAGTTGGAGAATGTAAGAATTACAAGTGATTCTCAGTTAGCTATTCGCCAGATAAAAGAAGAGTATACTACAAATGAAGCATCCTTGAAAAAATACAAAAAGCTTGTTGAAGAATTGTCAGCGAAGATACCAAAAATAAAGTGGAGACACATATCAAGAAAAGACAATAGACTCGCAGATGCTTTTGCTTTTATATCAAGTATGATGACAGATCCATCTGCGAGATGCATAAAAATACAGACACTTCAATCACCATCAATCAACAAAGAGGAAGAGGAAGAAGTAGAAGTAATGCTCATAGAAGAT
Organism: Papaver armeniacum; assembly: GCA_023531295.1. Classification (NCBI taxonomy): domain Eukaryota; kingdom Viridiplantae; phylum Streptophyta; class Magnoliopsida; order Ranunculales; family Papaveraceae; genus Papaver; species Papaver armeniacum. The sequence continues at coordinate 116,164 of JAJJWW010010713.1, forward strand.
GAAACGCAAAGATCCCATTGCGAGGATTGGAGGACAGAACTTCATGCTTATCTAATGAAAGGAGAAACACCAAGAAATAGATTAGAGATGCATAAATTAAAAATCTGCAACAAATTATGAATTAAGAGACGGGGTAAAGAAGATCCTTTAATGGACCCTCGCTCGGGTGTTTAACACGAAAGGAAGGAGAAGCAGTGTTAAAAATGCTACACAGTGGGGATGCTGGCAATCATAGTGGCGGAAGATCTTTAGCACATAAGGTGAAAATGCAAGGCTATTATTGGCCATATATGCATGAAGATGCGAAACAAATATCAAGACGTTGCGAAGATTGTCAAAGACACGGAAAGAAAATACATGCACCAGGTGCACCGTTAACCTCTTCAACAAGTGTATGGCCTTTTGGAAAGTGGGGATTAGACATTGTAGGACCATTTTTACCAGGTATAGGGCAAAGGAGATATTTGATTGTCGCAACAGATTATTTCACAAAGTGGGCAGAAGTAAAAGCGGTACAACACATTCGCGATAAAGATATTTTTACTTTCATATTCGAAAACATAATATGCAGATTTGGAATTCCAGCACAGTTGGTATCTGACAATGGGAAACAGTTTGAGGGACAAAATATAGAATTCTTTGCTTAATGCATTTCAAATAAAATGTGGGAAATCAACTCCTTTATACCCCGAGCTAATGGACGAGCGAAGCAACAAATAAAACAATATTTGATATATTGAAGAAAAAATTAGAAGGGCATAATAAGGCATGGTGTGAGCAAGTGCATAATGCAGTATGGGCTTATAATACAACAAGGAGAGAAGCTATGGGGATGTCACCGTTTTGTCTAACCTATGGTGTTGAAGCTGTACTTCCGACAGAAGTTATTATTCCAACAACAAAGAGAGAAGCTTGGGAGAAAAATCTTAGTGCGGGTAACATTTTGGTTAAATTAGATGAATTAGAAGAAAAAAGAGAAAGAGCACTACAACATATGGAGAATTATCAGCGAAGATTGGCCAGAGAATATAACAAGCGTGTCAAAACACGCGAGTTTCAACCAGGTGATATGGTATTGCGAGAAACACCAATATATCAGCGAGAAAGTGGTGGCAAGTTGGAGAAAAAATGGGATGGACCTTATATCATCAAGGAGATAGTTGGAACAAGGGCATATAGATTAATGGATCCAGAGGGCAAAGATGTAGGCCAGAGATTGGGTAGACCATGGAATAGATTATATCTCAAGAAATATTACCCATAGAAGATGGAAAGGAAAGAATAAATTCTGAAATGTTAAATGAATGAAATGAAATGAAATGTTCCTGCGACAGAGTTATTGCGAAATTAAGAAAGAATGTGCGAATATCTCGCAAATGAATTAACAAGAGATAACCAAAAACGAATGATTGAACGAATTGACATAAATGAGTGAGTGAATGGGACGAACCTTTATGGCGTACACCCTAGTTCGCGAATGATATTTCGTAAGAGGCAAATGTAAGACCTAAAGTGCGTCATATAAGGGGGTATTTCTTGACATGGCTCAGGAAAAAGGTTACACCGCCCCTGGAACCTGAGTCATGAAAATTTGGGGCCCATGAAAGCCTATCCGGGGGAGATACCTTGGATTTCCAACTATATATATAAGGTTATACCCTGGTTGGACGACCGAGGGTCTCTTCCAAGGAGTCAGTGTATGACCAAGGCGCCGAGGTACACGGTTGAGCCAAGAGTGCCTGGGGCATTTGAAGTGTCTCGGCCATTCTTGGCAAGTCTTGGCACATGCTGCACTCGGCCCGAAGAAAACTCCACTTAGGGTGCAGTCTCGTAACCATAAACCCTATAGGTATAAGGGATAAGAGGCTGCGAAAACAACTGGTTGTTGTTAAGACCGGATGGGAGGAGCTAGTCTTGTATGGCCGATGTACGCCTCCTTGAAGGGGAAACCAGGGAGATGATAAGGGCGGCACCCTCCATTAGGGAGCTGATAAGTGTCAAAAGACGCAAATGTCATGAGGCTCTATTTTCGCAAGGAAATTTAGGCTTGTCATATTTGTGCAATGATCCTGAAGAGGCAATAATACTAACGCGAGGGTAAGACGAGATCAATGGGTCCTTACATGAAAGTGTAAAGACGTCCTGCGATTTCGTCGCAAGACGGCAATGTCATGGGGCTTTATGTTCGCAAGAACATTTAGGCCTGTCATATTGTCACAAACGAAATATCCTGCAGAGGCAAAAATACTAAAGAAATGATAAGACAAGATCAATGGGTCATTACATGAAAGTGTAAGGACGTCCTGCGATTTTGTCGCAAGACGTCAATGTCATGGGACTTTATGTTCGCAAGAATATTTAGGCCTGTCATATTGATGCAAAATGAGGGGTGGCAAAATAAGACCTTTAACTAGGAAGGCAAAATAAGACCACACAAAAACAATGATAAGGCAAGATCAATGGGTCAATACATGAAAATGTAAAGACGTCCTGCGATCTTGTCGCAATGATGAATTTCAACATAAATGAAGATAATGGAATAGCAATTATTAAATACCAAAAATTATACTTGTTGAAAGAAAGAAGAGTAACGCAGACGAGTACATACATCAAAAAAGATGATTGAAGTACATAAAACAAGCAACAGTACGAGAAGAAAGATTACAAGAGAAAATCATTTCTCAAATAGTAGCTTTTTCACCAGAAGGAGATGCTGGGTTTTCTTCAGCAACTTTATCTATATTTTCGCTAACTAATATATTTCCAGCAGATTCTTCTTCACCTACACCTTCATTCGCGACATCATCATTGACAGTTTTGTTGGGAGAGATAGTTTCTTCATTTTCGAGTTCTTCGCCACTATTATAATCATAATCGCTATTAGGAGGATTAGGAACTTCATCATCACTCACTTCCAGAGGTTCAACAGACACATGATCAAGAGATTTAGATAGTAAAACATTATTCACAAGAACTTCGGCTCTAAGATGAAATTGACGAAGGAGTGCTTTCTGTTGATTTTTACTCTCTATATCTTTACAGTCACGCATATAGTCGAATTTTCTTTTCCTGCCTGTCGAGAACGCACAAGAGAAGCGTGAGTATTCCATTCTCTTTGCGAATTTTTGAGTAGTCAGATTTCAAAGCAGTAATGGAGGAGTGAAGTTTTTTCTCAGACTCTGCAAAACAAAAAGTAAAAGGAATTATACAAACAAAAAATATGAAGACTTGATAAAGAAAGAATAGATAAGGCAGTCAACTTCTATGACTACCTTCCTTTGCGAGGTAAGATGTTGGATTAGAGCCGAACAACTATTCTCCAAATGATCCATGGCATTGTCAAAATTATCTCCAATTAAACCTTCAGACGTGATCGCCAACTTTTTTCGTTGGAAACAAGTAAGGCATTTTCTTTTGTAAGGGAAGAGTTGGACTTTTCTAATTTGGAACATTGATCCTTGAATTGGTTTGCTTTTACACTTAAGTTTATTCTACCCTGAATCAGTTTATCCTTCTCGGCGGTAACTTTTTCAAGTTGATTTCTCAGCGAGCAAAGATTTGTTCTTGCTCTTTACATAATTTTTGACAAACATCATATTGTTGCGAGTAAATCGCCACCTTGTTTAACATAGTTCGCTTCTCTTGAGAAAGAGTTCCATTCTCATCTGATAAAGTTTCCAACTCCAAATTAGCTTTAGTCAAAGAGTAAGAGAAGCGAGATAAGTCATTACTTAATGAGTCTTGTTTCTGAGCTAAATCAACATTTTCTTTAGAAAGATTATCTATTTGATCAACAGAATATGTATGAAGATTATCTAATTGGTTATATTGCTCCATCCAAGCATCTCTATCAACTCGAACTTCTTCAACAGTAGATTCCAACTGATATATCTCAATTTTTCGTTTCTGGTTTAAAGCTTGAAGGGCGAACAAGGGCTTGAGGTTTAATTTAAAAAAAAAAAAAAAAAAATGGACAATACAGAGGCAAGAGTATACCTTTTAATTCTTCATTCTTCTTGCGAAGATTATCACGATCCAGCGAAATATTTTGAAGTTTTTGATTCTCAAGATGGAGAATATTACATTTTGCAGTCATAGCTTGGAGATCACTCTTCAAAGTGTTAATTTCTTGTTCCAAGGATGTTTGCGAAATTCTATCAGGGCCAAGGTGTTTGCTCAAAATCTCGCAAATATCAGATTTGATAGGGTCGACAGAAGTCTTCTTAGCATCGTTCACAATATCTGATAGGACTTTGAAGGCCACATCTATTCCCTCTAAATTTTCTTTAGTAAGAGGGATTTGCTCAGAAAAGGAAGTAACGGTGATAGAAGAAGGAAGAGGTGAGTCATTTTTTGTTAAAGGAATATCACGAGAAGAAGAAATCTCATGAAGGTTAATGACTGGAGGAATGTTAGAGGCATTAACAATGGAAGAAGAAATAGGCTCATTCGCAATGGGACTGTTATGAGGGAGTTGATCTATGAGAAATTCAGGTATAGAAGTGTTATCTTTGGAAGAAACAGTAGGGATATCTTGCGAAGATTTCGCAGTAGGAGTTGTAAGTTTGAATGTAGGAAAAGTAACAGAAGGCGTAACAGGTTTAGCATGGAGAGGCTTCTTGGGGGACCTATCATCATTTTTGTCATCCTGCGATTTACAAGATAAATAAGAAACAAAGGCAACAATATTGTTATTAAAAGAATAAATATTTCTTAAATACCTTGTTACTCACAGGCTTTCTTTTAGAAGCAGTGAATTTCGGTTGCGAACCTAGGGAGATATTAGGATTCACAACGGTGAACTTGGTGCTAGGTTTGTTCTTGCTAAAACAAAAAATGGCATAGGAGTCATTAAAAGAAGAACAATATCAGAATAAAACAATTTCAATAAGAGAGATCAATCACAAAATGATCAAATTCAGCAAAATTAACAAACCTTGATGCCATTGAAACAATAGCAGAAAAATAGTAGCAGGAAAACGATGAAGAAGATGATGAAGAAAAGCAGCAGAAAATAGTTGCAGACGATGAAGAAGACGAAGTAAAAGAAAAGAAATGCTTTCACAAGGAATCCTCCTTTAAATAGACGAGAAAAGAGTAACCGGATAACATTAAATGTGCCGGTAAAAAGGGAAATTTTAGATACGTGTAAACAGTCATTCCTAAATTCACGGAATCTTGTCGGCAGAAAATTGATAGAAAATGAACGATTGCGGCATCTCAAAATATTGGTTCTCATGACATTCTCTCCTTCGCGCAGAGAAGACATGAGAAGAGGCAAGATGTAGGATCAGAATATCGCAACATCAATACTTCGCGAGATCAATAAACAACCATACTACGAAGGCATCGCAGAAGAGTAATATAAATGACGCAGTGAATGACGATAGCCAAAACATGAGAAAGATGTGAAGACCCAACGAGATTTAGGGGAGTGGCGAGATTATATATTTGTACACTTGCGATATCTCGCAAGTCATTCCCGAAAATAAAGGACAGCTTAGATGTCATCCATTGTATACTACCCTATATAAAGAGCTGAACGAACCTGTTGAAGGGGGGATTCTTTGGAGAGTGTTAGGCAAGTCATTAGGAGAGAGAAAGTTGGTGGTGATTGTAATTTCTTTAACTCTTTTCTATTTTATCTTGTGAATCTTCAAGGAAATAATCAATAAAATCATTGTTATTCATCTAAAAAATGTCTTAGTTGTGTGGAATATTGTGAGGGGTGTAGTGTAGGATTTCCTGCAACTACATCAAATAAGAACTCTACCCCATAAAATGCCATTCCCAAAAGAACAACAAGAGCGACCTTACTTTCACAAGAAAATAAGGATTTCTTTGGACATTAAAAAATCACATGAATCATGAATTTGTATCCAAAAATCTCAATTAAATTAACCACAAGAGAACCCATGATTAATTTAATCGGAAATGCTCACATAAGAGAACTTACGGAGCCGCACAATATTTACATAAGATATGGATCAGGGAATATCAATACTGCGGAATAAACAAAGATTCATTCTATTTTTCATCACTATTTGCACAATGACATACAATTGACTTAATCTTTGTAAACAAAAGTTCATCCTATCTTCCATAAATATTTGCATAATGACATAATAAGCTTAACTTTTGTTTGTCAAAAGTTCATTCAATCTTTTATCAATACTTGCATAATGACATATGAAAGACTTAACTTTTGACATCGTATGGGACAATCATAGTTCACGGGTGCAAACACACATATCCCATAACAAGTTGCAATATATAAAACCATAAGGATTAATATAGCAAAATCATCTTCCAAATAAACTTTAGAATTTAAATAAATAAATCTAAAAACATCGCAAGATGAAAATCGTTGGAAATAGCTATGTGTACTCAAAATAATTGATATTCCAAAACCTTTTATCCTTCTTAAAACATAAGAATAAATTCTCATAAGAAGTTTCCTAGACATTAAGACCTTTGAAAAATTCTTTATCGTCCCCGAAATCCTTGTCGTCAATAGCCATTGGGACATAAGGTTCATGAAGATATGAGTTGATATCAACAAACCTTCTTGACTGATGCCGGACCAGGGCCTTCTGAATCTTAAGAGTCGCCTAAACACAAAAGCCTTTATTTGCTGCACTTCCTTTCTTAATTTCTGAAGATTTGAAGGGACATCTCTTGGTTTTCTCACATTCCTCCTTTTTCTTTTCAAGTTTGAGTGTACAGGAGGAATGTCTTTTTCCTTCATGATTGATGGCTTAACAATCATACTAACATCTTTTCCATCAGAAGTTATGATGCTTGGAGTCTCCATAATAATATGGGTTTGTGAGAGGAATTTCTCAGAACAATCTCTACAAGCAAACTTGTGATAAAAGAGTTTCTTAGAGAAGGAAAAAGGAATGTAGGGTTACAGAACCTTTATAAACTTAAAGGATTCACGTACGCACAACTCATACCCTAAAAAGGCAGAATTGTCTACTTTAACCCTATTTTATTGATAAAACAAAGAAGAGTCCTTTCAATATCAATTAGATATGAAAATATGGAATAATTCCAAAACAGTTAAACAAATCAACAACAAAAACAAGAAGGAACACTTTTTCTAAAGCCTGTGGAGTGCTAACTCTTGTCTCTTTTGAATCATGCGTGTGAGACAAGACACTTAACCAACACAATTACATTGTGCTGGGGTGAACAACAATTTGTCCACCATACCTTTCTTGAATGGAATTCTTAGTTCTCTGTTTCCCAGACTGTTCACACCGAAATCCTTTTCTTAACGGCCTAGACACATCTTTGGAAATTACCTTCTTTGAAGAGGGGATAAGATTACATACCTCAGTCGATTCCTGAACAAGTTTGAGCTTGTTGGCTAATCGATTTGCTCTTCGTTGAAGTTTGTTGACATATCTTATCTTATGTTTGTACTTGAAACATTTTGATAACTCATGACCTCTGAGAGTACAACAAGAACATGTCAAACTTGAGGCAGGTTTATACATCACAGCTGTGCAGGCTGCTAGACACACGGTGGAACCTGCAAGATTAGAAAAAGAATTTCAGAGAGTAAAGAGAAATCCATTTATCTTCCAAAGTGGTTGAGGTTTCTTCTGGAAGAATATCGAGATTGATGAACATATTGCTACAATTATCAAAATCGGTATTTTCACAGTAAGACTGCAACATTTGATTTTTCGTTTTCATTAGAATCATGATGGTCAGACATTTCATCAAGAGTTGCAACAAGACCTTTGTTTCCAGTGTACTTTCTCCGATTTGGACACTCATTTGCAAAATGACCAAAACCTTTACACTTGAAGTACCGTGGCATATCCTCGTCATCAGTATTGTCAGTATCCTTATTTTTAGGAGGAACACGATTATGAGGTTTAACTAATGACTTAGGTTTGTCTCTAGTGAACCGTTTACTTCTCTTCAAAAGAAGATATCTAAACTGTCTTGTGATCAATGAGACTGACTTGTCAAGATCTTCATATGAAGAATCAGTCTCAGAAAGATCATCATCAGAGATGCCAACACTTTTACTTTTATCGAGCAATTAGTGTTCTTTTGTGCCGTGAAAGCAATATCCTTTCCTGATTTGGATATATGCTCATGATCAAAGATCTTTAACTTCCAAACAAGAGTATTTCTGGAAAGCACATCAAGGTTATTTCCTTCAACGATGGCGTGTTTCTTAGAATCGTATCTAGATGGCAGAGATCTGAGAATCTTCATCACAATGTCCTTTTCAGGAATAGTCTTACCCAATGCAAAAGATGCATTAACAATTTCACACACTTTGTGATTAAACTCATCAAATGAATCTTCATCTGCCATACGAAATTTTTCCCTTCAAATACGGTTTCTAAGATATCCCAAGCATCTTTAGACTTTGTGCAAGTAGTCACATGATGCTAAAGATCTGGTGTAATGGCATGGATGATTGCATTCAATCCGTCAGAATTTTGCTTCGCAGCAAGAATCTCGGCAGCATCATAATTACCAATATCCCTTGGAATAGTTACAGTGCCTATTGAAACAACCAGAGGACTATAGCCATTAACAAAGTAAACCCATGATCGAAAATCATGCGCTTGAAGAAAGGCATGCATCGCAATTTTCCACCATAAGTAATTCGATCCATCGAAGACTGGTGGTACGTTTATTGAGATAGCATTTCTGTCCATAGATATTACCAAGCGATTTTCACATGATCATCTTTTGACTTTCGTCAAGAATATAAGATGAACTTGGTTAAAGCGAAAGCTTACTGAAAAAGTGGGGGTACAACAACCTCACCCAATATTTCGCTTACCAATCTGTATGGACTAACTCCAATATACTTTCAAGAGAATCAACTAGACAGTCAGACTCAATCTTAAGAAAAGTATATCAAAGAGTTATATCTCCATTTCTCGATTCAATACTTACTCAAGCAAATAACAATCTGCGAGTCTAAGTGAATACAAGAGAAATTAACTTGAACGGTACCAAAGACCAATGTTCAAGGATTAATCAATTTCAATCAACAACCAAAGGTCGGACTTACCAATTGATCGATTCGACGCACTACCTGTGATATTTCAATTATATAACAAAATATAATGCGGAAAAGAAATAACACAGACACCAGAAGTTTTGTTAACGAGGAAACCGCAAATGCAAAAAAAACCCGGGACCTAGTCCAGATTGAACACACACTGTATTAAGCCGCTACAGACACTAGCCTACTACAAACTAACTTCGGTCTGGACTGTAGTTGAACCCCAATCAATCTCACACCGATCCAAGGTACAATTGCGCTCCTTACATCTCTGATCCCAGCAAGATACTACGCACTTGATTCCTTTAGATGATCTCACCCACAACTAAGAGTTTCTACGACCCAAAGTCGAAGACTTTGATAAACAAATCTGTATCACACAGAAAAGTCTACAGGAATAGATAAATCTATCTCCCACAGAAATACCTACGATTTTTGTTCCGTCTTTTGATAAATCAAGGTGAACAGGAACCAATTGATATACCAGACTTATATTCCCAAAGAACAGCCTAGATATATCAATCACCTCACAATAATCTTAATCGACTAGCGAAACAATATATTGTGGAATCACAAACGATGAGACGAAGATGTTTGTGACTACTTTTCTATCTTGCCTATCGGAGAAATTAATCTTGGGCCAATTTTACAATTGTACTCAATACGATAGAAACAACAAGATCAGATCACGCAACTACAGAGAAAATAGTTGGGTCTGGCTTCAAGTCGTTAACCTACAAGGTCTCGGTAGAAACGTAAGGTTAAAGGAGAATCGACTCTAGCTTATACAACTAGTATCACACAGAAAGTGTGGGGATTAGATTTCCCAGTTGCTAGAGTTCTCCTTTACATAGTCTCCAAATCAGGGTTTGCAATCTAAGTTACCTTGGTAACAAAGCATTCAATATTCACGGTTAGATGAAAACCTTATTAGATTCAAGCTAATATCTTTCAACCGTTAGATATAACTTATCTTGTTATACACAAATAAAATGCACGTTCATTTAGGTTTGTGTAACCGTACCTAAACGTGTACACCTAGTTGGTTCAACAATAGTTAACCAAATGGTTATCCATATGAGCACTTTCATATCAACCTTATTTATCTTTACCATAACTAGTTCAATTGACTCAAAAGAACTAGTTAGAGAGTTGTTCAATTGCTTAGATCTCATAGAAGTATATAAGACACAATCGAAGCAAAAACGATTTTAATTCACTCGAATCGATTCATGAACATTATAGCCACGGTTTGCAAATATGCATTCCTTAGTTTATATATGTCTTAGTTCACGAATAAACCGTTTTTAGAAAATAACCCACTTAAGTACGCATACCTGTACACATACTTAAGTATCCGGATTGAGTTTGTTTTCAGTTCACAAACTCTCGCAGAAAATCACGGGACGTGAACTTATGGCAGTACACGGACTTTAGTTCCGGTTATCCTGAGCAGCAAAGTACGCATGTAATACCCCGATGTTCGACACTGGTTGGCCGAATGGAATATAGGTAATGGTTTGTCCTTTCCTAACACCGAGGCCTTTTCAGCACAATTGGCTCCAGAGTTGGCAGAAAACTCTGCAGTTAAGCGTGCTCGGGCGGGAGCAATCCAGGGATGGGTGACCTCCCGGGAAGTTCTGTCGGTTGACCGCACCGATGCCCGTTGAAAACCCCACACTGCCGGAGACAATATCGGTGGAGGAACATGTCATTACTGTAGCGCCCCCCTAAGCTAGCAGCTGACTAATCCAAGAGATTAACTAAATAAAGAGGCACTAAGAATCTAAAACATATACTTAAGCATTCAATTAATAAATTTGATACAAAACTTAACCCAAAAACTAGCCCCACTCTGAAGTATATATACAAGAACTCCTCTCAAATGATACATATACAATAGTCATTTGGTTTGCAAATAAATTATAAATACAAATAAAATATAGCGTAAGCTATTCAACTAACGAACTCAATGCCACGAAGCTTCCGTTGCACAACTCTGATCTGTCTCTGGCGAAAGTGGGAATGGGTGAGCACATCATCCCTAAAAGGGGTGCCCAGTAGAAATAACAACTAACTTTCAAGTAATCATTAATATGATTTGAAAACAATGCAGGTTTAATCGAAAGTCGTTAATACCCGGAAAGACAGTAAAACACAAAGTACAAACTTCTTCAAAGACATCCATAAATAACAGTAAACAACCATGTATGAGATGTGTGTTGCCGCACATAATGGAAGAGTAATATTGATGCCAATTCCACACCGAATAGGTAATACTGCGGTGTATCTCCCTAACCATAGAATACTGATATATATATATAAAGGAAGAATAATATTGCGGTGTATCACCCTAGCCGTGTAATATTTCGGTGTATCGCGCTAGCCATAGAATACTGATATTGTGTCGGCACACATCCCATACCACACAAAGCACACAAAGATATGCATGAATTTCACAACACAAAGATTGATTTGTAAAACAATAATGAATACAAGAGAGTTCGTTATCGATTCCCACCTCTTTTGATGACAAGCCTCGCATACCTTGAGGTCCATAATCCACTGGTTCGTTCTTCAGATCGATCGTTGTTAATAAAGATTAACTGTTAATCACACAAGAAGTCTAAGAATCTAGCCAAAATGGCTCACACAAGAATCATACAAGTCTATCTAAGGACTCTAAGCCCATTTATGACTTTACACCTTTTCATTCTCTATCTTTAACATATCTAAGAGTTTACTAATCCAATTAAGTTGATTCTATAGTTCACAGCTAAGTCTGATGAATATCTACAACTTTGTAGAAGGAACCAAAAGCTAACTCAGAACACAAAGGTCCGAAACATCTAATTAAAGAAACTGTCCCTAAGCCCAAGTCCACTAAACAAGCCCATTAAACTACGGTCCAGTCCATCTAAGTCCACTAACGGTCAACGGGTCTCTAACAATCAACGTCCAGTCAAGGTCAAGTCCAGGGTAATCAAATCGGTCAAGGTCCACTGAGTCAACTCAGAGAATCGGTGAGTCAACTCAATCAACAAGATTGATTCAGGTCAGAGGTTTAACTCAGTCAGAATAACTGAGTCAGCTAAACACAAACGAGTCAGAAGCTGACTAGGATGGCTAATAGGTCTAAACCAAAATATCTATGGCAGCAACTCAATCAATTCAAATAACTATAATTCAATTACAATTACAAAATCTATTTACCTTAATCTGTAGTTGCAGGCTTTCACTAAGGCCACTGCTAAAACATTACAATCAATCTTATGTTCAAACATCTCATAAGCACACTCAATTTCAGTTCCACACAACCATTAGATCCCTTACATACACTTGTATCTCATTTCAACTTCTTCAGTTATAGCCTCAGCTCAACCACAACTCTCATAGCACTAGCACCATTCTCATGCACTGTAACACCATTTCAGTTCCATCTATTTACATTGAACATCAACAATTCATTCATATAACTCCCACAGCTGCAATACTAACTCAACCTTCAATTGTAACTAATCGAACACCAAGACAATACAACCATCACAACTCTCCCTTCAGCTTTGTAGTTTCAACTCCAACTAAGAACAACACCATCATTTGAACAAAACTCAACTACAGTACCCACCACCTGCCTCAATCTCCATTCAGCACCATCATTACAAACTGTAATCTTCATTCCAAAATCACCAACTCAATTACAATTATTCTACCAGCAGACCCAATCTCATCCATGCATTCAACAACATCACAACAGTCACAGAACAACATCAACATCCATAATAAATTCATTTTCTTACTACCCATCATCAATTGATCACATCCTAACCAATACTCAATATTGAAATTGAACTGACTTTTTATTGGAAAGAACAATTACCTCAAGCGGTTCTATTTAAGCAATTGACTCTTTTTCTTTCTTTAGCTTGATTCAATACTCATCTCACACATCAACAACCCACCAGTTCAGTCCATCCAACACCCAAGCGTTCTCATCATAAACATCAGTTTACAAACCCCACTTGCATATCCATATCTCAATTAACCCAATAATTCACCTATAACTTGAATTCGTTCTCAAAACCCTAATTTCACGATTTAGGGAAGAACAGGACAAACCCTAATTCAAATTTCTTAATCAATCTTCTTCCTTGTAACCAAATCTCCAAATTAAAACCATAACAATCTTCCCTACATCACGTTCTTCAACACCCATCCCCTAATTTCTTCTTAATCACTTCCAATCATATTTTCAGTGAATTGCAGAAACCCTAATTCTTTGATTCAACTCTCAAAACAACTCCACAACTTCAATTAAATATCAACCCTCTCAATCTTTCATCTTCATCGACCCAACATCATCCTCAGTCACACCCAATCCTAAATCAGAAACCTTAACTTCGATTTCTCATTCCTCCTTCGAATCTGAATCACAATAGACACCATCACCATCACTACCGACTACAATATGATCTTCTCCACCTTCTTTTGAACTCAGAACCTCCATTTGATTTTCTCAAAACTTGCAGAAGGAGAACATGAGAGGAAGAAAAGAGAAGAAGAAAGAATGAAGAATGAAGAAGAAAGAGAATGAGAGTTTATCCTCTCGATCGATAGGGATAAGGACGACTAAAAAAAATAGCTAAAGGCACCCGAAAATTGATATGGGCAGCCACAGTCGGTTAACGTTGCCTTTCAAATAAATCTGATAATATCTTCTTCGTCCGATATCCGAATGACACGTTCGAGTAGTCCATTCCACGTAACTTTTCGAGATCTATCTAACGATACTAGTTTCGTATTTAGATCGTTGTTAGATTAGTTCCTATTAATTAACCTTCGTGTTAAACTAATCGAGTTATTATCGGTTAATATGTCTCTTGACTAGTCTAATAGCGTTGACGAGCTTGAGGGTCCTTACAATTAGAAATGGTATCAAAGCCGACGACGGGTCACCTGTCGAGGGTGGGAAGGTACGCTGGCGGGATTAGTCCAGGTGCTTCTCATGAGGGGCAGGGAACGTCGGTTATCCGGGCTTGTACATATTCCGGATTCGAGGACGACTCCAATTTAAGGTGGTGGTAGTGTAATACCCCGATGTTCGGCACTGGTTGGCCGAATGGAATATAAGTAATGGTTTGTCCTTTCCTCACACCGAGGCCTTTTCAGCACAATTGGCTCCAGAGTTGGCAGAAAACTTTGCAGTTAAGCGTGCTCGGGCGGGAGCAATCCAGGGATGGGTGACCTCCCGGGAAGTTGCTGCTGGATGACCGCAGCGATGCCCGTTGAAAACCCCACACTGCCGGATAACCGCAGTGGCTAAGTGGGGACAATATCGGTGGAGGGACGGGTCATTACAACACATACTTTGGTTCAAGGATTTTGGACTTACACAAGTATGAGTTCACATACAATGTTAATATCCATTCATGGTTATGTATTCTAAACTCTCATTTCAATCATTGAAACATTCTTAGAAGATATTAAATAGAGGTTATTCACACACTTTTCTTCATCAAAACAATTTTCAAGATATTGAAATAATCAACATGACTTTCGTCACTAGTAAAGATGAACTTGTCCAAAGCGAAAGCTTACCAACACATATTTCGAGAAATAGATAAGCGAGATAATCTCGGCTCGAAATAGCAAATGTGTATAATCGAAGTCTATATAGCAATACGACTTTTGTCTCAAGATAGGAGATAGAGTAGATAGACTTTTGAGTGATAGATAAGTGATCGCTATCGTAAGCGTCAAAAATAATTTCACTTTCTTACTCACTAAATTTAAATGAAGTACAAGGTAAGGAAGAGTTCGTTTCCACAGAGAGGCAATTGTTGTTATGCGATTTTCAGTTTCTAAGGTAACCAAGGGGGGATGTTTGTTGTTTTAGCGAAATACTAAAGTAAAAATAAAATAGAGCAAAGCAAATAATTGGAATAATCAATAAGGAGAAGATATTGGTCACGGGATAGTATCATTCACAAACATGTATTTTCATCAATGATTAGAATTGGTATTTTAATCTCTCATTTACTAAAAGTCCTAGGATACCTTGATCGCAAGAATATCCCGTTAATTCCCTGATTTCATCACAACCACATTAAAAGATGCATATGTGAATTCTTCCTAGAAAGCAACCTAAAGTGTAAAAGCAAAATTATATTTAACTCCCTAAAAGCAATAAGTTCTATGGAATAAGACTAATCAATGCAAACGAATGTGTAAAAGCACTAATCGTTTTAACAAAAGTTATGATTCACTTGTGACTAGTAGGATATATCACTACAAGCACTACCCACAATTATGCTACTTAGAATCAGGGATAAACAACTTTTTCGTATTGAAAACCCTAATATAGCTCTAGAGATGAATGTAAATCGGATTGATTAGGACTCAACCAAACAAACTATCAAATCATATAACACTATTAATTGTGAATCACAAATAATAAAATATTGAGACAAAACTAATTCATTGAATCATATAACATATTGAGAAATCAAGTTTATCCCATAACCAATAATAATTGTTTAGCTACTCATAGCTATGGAGTTCATCATAAAAATATTAATTGAAAAGAAGAAGATGAACAAAAGCAAACCCTAGAAGCGTAAACAAAACCGGCTCTCCAAGTTCCAAGAATAATATGTATCCCAAAAGTTGTAGAAGTCTTTCCTTTAAATAGCTCTCTTGTTTCCAAAATTAGGTCTAATCTTCAAAGGTCCAAAAGAAAGAAGTCCACCAAGCCCATGTGTGAGAAAAACCCATGTAAAAACTCTGCCCAAAAACAGTCGCCGAAAACTGGTATTGTGGTCGGAATTTGGCCGGAATCCGGCACCGGAAAATATCTCAGGTGACCGGCAAAGTCCACCCGGTCACCAGTCAACGAGTTAACTCGGTCAACGATCCAACTCGGCCGGGTCAACTCGGTCAAGCACCGAGTCAGAGTATGAGTCAGTCACTAACTCAGCTGATTGAGTGAGTTGGTATTGGCCAAGGCCATTGCACTGGCCAAAGCTCTGTGATGCACAATCCTTGTGTTTCACAAATTCCTATCCAGCCATGATGGCTGCTCAGCTCAGCCACCAAATCCCAATGGTAACAATCTTGCAACACCCTTCAGCTCCACTCAATATCTCCTGCAATTTCAGCTCTCCAACTGAGCTGCAACAACACCAATTTATCTTCCCAATAAAATGCAACCTCAGACAACTCCCATCTCAGTTCTTGGTTTGTAACTCAATTCCTCTCTAGACCACTGCATTGAATCCCATCACAAATGTAGCTGCAATAATTTCATCCCTGTAATCATCACACCCCTGTAATCCTAGCTCAGTCCGCATTGTGTCTTACACATTCAGACCATATTGGAGCTTCATTCCCTCTGCCATTAAACCAACAGTTCCCAACACCTCTTGCCTCAAATCCCATTCATCTTCTAACCCAGCTGCAACACTTGAACACTAGTTTTCTGTGGCTACTTGAAGTAAACTCAGCTATAACACCAGCACCATTGTTTGCACTAGTATCAACCCTTCCTGCATATCACTAGTTGGCCACAACCATGGCTCCTAGCTGCACCACCTGCAATGCCATTGCCTGCATTGTTCATCACCATCATTTCAGGACACCAGGTCATGGCATTAACACCATTTGCATTTCATCAGAATAACAACAACACCACCAGTTCTGTCTCAGGACTCATTACTCAGCTGCATCTGGTATATCAACTTCTGCTCAACTCAATCACTGCACAATGCATCAGCTACCACTGTTGCTTCTCGATCTGAAAATCATCATTCCTATGAACATCAATAAAAGCCTTAATCAATTGTGGCCCTGACATCACCAATTTCATCTTCAAACCCATGAATTCACTGACAACAAACCCTAACTTCTCAACACCCAATCCACACAAAACTCATTATTTCTGTTGCTCAAAAATACCAACATCAAGTCATCTTCTGATTCACACTGGTTTTATTAATTGATTCGAATTTTTAACATAGCTCTGCAAATTAATGGCAGTAGCTTGTTCTTCATAATCCTCAAATACCCTCATCTGGATTCGACCTAAGCACTCCATAAAATTAAGAATCAACCTAAAAACCCATCTGCTCAATCGACAACACAGAGACAACTCCGTTTCAATCTCCACCGATTCTTCATTTCAACTGAATTCTCGATTGAGAATTCAAAACACAGCAAAACCCTAACTTCTGTGTCACCACCACAAGCAACAGATCCATCATTCTTCTTCTTCTATGTAACTCGAGCGGATTCACATCCCGTAACCATTAACGATTTAATCAACTCAAACCCATCTCAGATTCAACACAGCTCTTCAATTTCTCTACCATCTTCAACTCCTTCTCGATCTGTAGCATCAACTTCTCATTCTTTAATACAACCAGCAGAACAACCACAAACCCTAGTTTATAAATCAGAAGCACCTCTGTCTCTCGTGTTTCCTATTCGTATTCATCGTTTATTTCTTCCCTCAATCTCTGAATAATTTCTCTGTGTCTCCAACTCTCAGACAACTGCCGCCATGGGTTCTCTATTTTAGGCCGAGAGTAAAATGAGGACTTCTCTGAATTTAAGGTGTTTGTGTAGGAATCATGGATGGTTATAGCCACCCAGATAAGGCGGATAAGGGGTAACCAAGGTGATTCTAGGCACCACTCATTAGATAAGGGCCATCATGGTTGTTTGGCCCTCTTTTGCTTCTCTAGACTAAGTTGTAGTGGCGCTCTTCTATCGTCGGCTTGGCTCAACAATTGCACATGAGATGGCGCTTTTGCCTTTTACACTCCAAATGGACGATTTCTCATTCTTTTGCTCATAATGACTCCAATGTACCTAAACACTCAAAAGCAAACATAAGATACATAATTTACAAGAAAACCCGCAAAGAAAAGCATAAACAATAGATAAATATCACGGTGTTTACAACACCTATCAGATTCCCCCACACTTAGACTTTGCTAGTCCTCGAGCAAATCAAACAAAACAATTCTAAAACATACATACAACTCCGTGTCGTCGAGGCTACGGTCACTTTTAGCATAAATAACAAGCCTTTGAACCCCTAGGTGTCCCTAGTTGACGAGTTATAGTCTCATGAGGGTTTACTAGAGATATACCCACAAAACCTATTTTTCCAACTTACTAGTTCTCCTTAATGATAGCATCCAACGCGCTAAGAAGACATAGAAATTTTGCACACTAGTCATAAGAAGTTAGACACATAAATGAACACAATCTCATCCTTAAAAGTTGAGAGAGAAATAACCATCCCTTATCGAAAAAAATTCGGGTTCGGAGTGATCGAAAGTCTCGACTCTGCCTCACAAGAAAGGGTTTTATGAATTTGCTCTCAATAATAAACAGCTTTTTATGGGTCACACATGTGTCCAGGTTGGAATGAAGAGAGAATCCTGCGACACGTTGAATGGTAAGAAGGTAAAACCCTCCGAAGTATTTTGAAAACCACATCTTTTATACATTTTTGAAAACCCATTTTTCCGACGATCTCTAAGAAAGGAAATCAACCATTTAACGAAGGTGGGAATATGCTTACTTACCTCGTTATCCATTCGGCGTGCAGCTAGCACCACTCTCACAAGCATCCATAGAAACGTCTTTTGTCTTCAATCGGTGTCTTCATCTTCGTCTTCGGTCTTCAACTCTTGATAACTCTCGAACTTCGTAGAATCTTGACAATATGATTTTTTTCCCTCAAATTCCTTGTCGCTTGAAACTTCATTATAGATATTCCTTCTTCCATTGGATTTATTGAAAGAATACAAAACTAAAAACGAACTATACAAACCCAAAATATGATACATTTTTTTTTTTTTTTGTTTTTTTGATCATAAAAAATATATAAAACAAATACAAAATAAAAACGAAATAAAACTAGTAATGAACCTAAAAAAATAAATTTCTCTTGTCTTTTTTTTTTTTTTATTATTGAGACAAGAGAAAGTAAAATACAAATAAAAAAAAAAATGTAAGTACAAGGCCATGGTGTAAGTACTTTACCACTTGATTCTTCACAACTTATATGTCTTGATATCATAAGCTTCTCGAACTCTCATCCCGATAATCTTCACTCTTGTACAATAGTCTTCAACTTATAAAAATTCTGCTCCTTGTCTTGTTGCTTTACTTGAATCTGAAATCTGCTCAATTCTGTACCGTTGCTTGTAAACCTCGAAAGTGTTCAACTTTCCTTCAAATTTGTGATGCTCCTCTTGTTGATGATGATGGTGTTTCTATGGACCTATTGGTGTAGAGAGAGATAAGGTGGATGGTGCTAACTGCGAACAAGATTACAAGTGGTATGTAAGTTAGCAATTCGATGTCACCATCATGGTTGATAAAAATAGCACTCAAGAGATCAAAATAGTGCTTCTATGGTGGGAGGTTGGGCAGCTCACCATTCTGCCCGGAATTTACGTACGGTGACACACACTCTAAAAGCACAAATTTAGACAGGTACAAAGAATTGAAGGTTGGTGCCTCACATTATGTAACATGGGTAGTCTCCACTATAGGGGATCACTACTCTAATACCGAATTCAGTCTGCACCTTATTTGCCACTGGCATGGTTAAATCCAACTTTAACTCTCATACAATTAAGAAACCCGTTCATGTTCTCTGTCATCTCTAAGTTCAGTCACTATTATGAGATTCTCGATGTAATCTTAGCGACATGTATACTATGTGACTCTAAACTAACTACAAGTTGGAGTTTTCTTATTCACTAGTTTACACAAAAGTTGAAAATTTTCAAAAATTTACACCGCAAATGCTTAACCACTCCCCCACACTTAAACTTTACATTGTCCTCAATGTTAATTGAATCGTCCAAAGTAAGTCAAGGTGGGAAATTCTAACAAGAAATCAGAAAAAATAAAAAACAAGACAAGAAAAACTAAAAACAAGACAAGAAATACTCATCCGATGGGTTGCCTCCCATTTAGCGCTTGGTTTAAAGTAGTCAGCCCGACTATCTCCTTGCTTTCTATGACTCCTCCAGAGGGAGTACATCCACAAAGTTAACTCCTTCCACCACTTCGGAAGTGAAATTCTCATAATATGGTTTCAACCGGTGCCCATTAACTTTAAGTTCCTTCCCTGTAGCTATGCTACGAATTTCCTAGCACCATGAGAAAACACATTAGTAACAATAAAAGGTCCGATCCATCGTGACCTTAATTTACCGGAAATAAATGCAAGCGAGAATTAAACAAAAGCACTTTCTTCCCAATGCAAAATTATTTTCTAGAAATCATGTTATCATGAAATGCTTTCGTCTTTTCCTTATAAATGCGTGAGCTTTCAAATGCATCATTGCGAAGCTCCTCTAGCTCTTGGAGTTGTAACTTCCTTTGCTTTCCAGCTCCATCCATCTCCATGTTGCATTGTTTAATAACCCAAAACGTCTTATGCTCAATTTCAATGGGTAAATGACAAGGTTTACCATACACAAGCCTAAAGGGAGACATCCCTATAGGTGTCTTGTATGCGGTTCTATAAGCCCACAAAGCATCATTAAGTCGCATGCTCCAATCTTTCCTTGTTGGGTTCACCGTCTTTTCTAGAATGGATTTCGCCTCCCGGTTAGACACCTCGGCTTGTCCATTTGTTTGGGGATGATAAGGTGTTGCAATCTTGTACGACACATTGTACTTCGTCAACAAGCTTTGTAAAATCCTGTTTTTGAAGTGAGAACCCCCCATCGCTAATTATGGCTCTTGGAATTCCAAACCTTGCAAAAATATTAGCTTGCACAAAATCTGAAACCACTTTAGAATCATTAGTTGGGGTAGCCTTAGCTTCCACCCATTTCGAGACATAATCAACCGCAAGTAAAATATAAAAATTCCCATGGGAGTTGACAAAAGGCCCCATAAAATCAATACCCCATACATCAAAAAAATAAATAAATTGAATAAAAGTTTGTGGCATTTGATTTCGGTCACCTAGATTGCCGGTTCTTTGGCACCTATCACAAGTTGTACAAAATATATGTGCATCCTTAAACAAAGTTGACCAATAAAAACCACTTTCAAGTACCTTGTGAGCGGTTCTCTTACTCCCAAAATGTCCTCCGCAAGCATAAGAGTGACAAAAAGACAAGATAGAATTAAATTCAGATTCGGGAACACACCTTCATATTACTTGGTCACTACCATGTTTCCACAAGTATGGATCATCCCATATGTATTGGTTCCCTAACTTCTTAAGTTTGTCTCTCTCAGTGATGAGTGACAAATAGTGCATATTTATACACCTTTTTATTGGCATTTTACTCATCTTTTGCGCTTATAAATCAGATATTATCCCAGATTCTGTATTTTCTTTGTTTTCAAGAATAAATATTTGTATTAATTAATTTTTGTGTTTTTAGGTAATAAATAAAGCTCGGAGAATCTGAGGAGCCAAAAGAGCGAAGAATTGGAGTCAAGTGCCCAAGGAGCAGAAAGCCGAAGCCCGCGCGCGCAACAGTTGCAACCCAACAAGTAGCAACTCATCTACAAGACATGGGCTTGAGCTAGACCCGATCCGCGACCCGGATCCGAGCCCGTCTCTTCTGAGACGTTGAGATTTCTTTCTCCCTCATCCAACAGTGTGCCTCCACGTGCATCGAAGATCGCTGCTCCCGTGCAACACTAGATCACACCAAAACCGTCTACATCCCTGAGCCGTTCAGATTTCACTCCTATGCATCCTACGCTCGCTAGGCCAGTCTCATCAACTCCCGCTGTACCTGCTCAACACCGAATCACTTCACACCCTATACCCTAATCGAACCCACTCCATTTCATTTTCACCTCTCTCTTTCTTCTCTTCCCCTCTGCTCTGCTCTTCTTCTCTACCACCTCCATACCATGACAGAGCTACCTCCGCCACCATCTCTCCCTCTCCTGTCACCATCAGCCAACAACCACGCCATCAACCACCTCCGTACCCTCTCTAGGTCTAGTCATATTTCTTTTAGCTTCTATCAACCCTAGAAGCTAAATTAAAGATAATTGGGGCTAGGGTTTCTCTAACATCGACATCAAAGAAGTCAGAGAGCCAATTTGACAGGAGAATAGCACGATTCGAGGGCGGTTCGGAGAGTAGGGGTATGGGTATGATTTAATTTCTATTTTTAATTGAATTAGGGTTTGGTAGTTTTGGGGTATCCTTGCATGTATAAATAGAAGGGATAGAAGTCTGTTTTTAGGACACGCCTGGATTATCCAGTGCAGTCAATTAGGGTTAATTTGTGTTCTTGTTATTTTTATTATGTTCTAATTTAATTGCTAGGGTTTCACTGAAACCCTAATTCCCAATTGTGTTTGAACTGTGTTGAATGTTCTTGAGAGCTTGATGTATTAGATAGCTTCAAATTGTAACACCTCAACTCTTTTCTCTCACAGTGCATACCAAAGCCATGGATGCCTGTAGTTAGTTAATATCTCGAGTTGAGAGTGATTCGGCTCTTGCTTCTAATTTTAATACTAATTCCCTGACTAGTTGTGCTAAATTAGACAACTAGTACTTAGGGTTAGTGCTTTAGCTGCTATTTAAGTTATCACTTGGAGAAACTCTTAGATAAGTGGTAGCTAGTGACAAGCTTCACTTGTCTGGTATAAGAACAAGAACTCAAACTAGTTGAGCACATAGTAGGAATTCAGAGGTGGATTTGAAGACCTAGCAAGCCTTTCTTTTGTCACTGTATACCTTAGTTTAGGTTCATTCCACTAAAACTCAGCCGTTTCGGCACAAAATACCCTTTTGTTACTGTCACACTTGAAATCAGTTGAAGAAGCCTTAGATCACACAAAGCACACACAAGTCCTTGTGGGATCGACCCGTACTTGCCGCGTCTCCGATAGACGCCGTGCACTTGCGGTTTACAAGTAGGTCATAAATTTATATACACTTTCGAGGCCTACCAAGTTTTTGGCGCCGTTGCCGGGGACTTGGCGTGTGCCCTGTGGTTGTTGGCTTGTCTCTTCTGAGTTCATTTCATCCCTGTAAATAGTCACACTGCATTGTCATTTTTAGTTCTTTGTTAGTGTAACTTAACTATTCTATCTGTTATTGCATTTAATTTTGTTTACATCATCCATAACTTACATTGCATCAATACCTTCTTAGTGTAACTTAGTTGTTTTCCTTTACTTGCATCTTCATTGCTGTGCCTCTTCACTGTTAATCCTCTGCTGCATACTAGTTATTGTACTTTGCATCTAGTTAGTTTAATTCTTCATCCAGCTGTGTCTTAGCTGCAATATTCACTAGCCCTGTAACTTTTAGCTCAGCTGATCTTTGTCACTAGTTTACAAGGAAACTAAGCAACACTGCCTAGTGTAGCTTAGTGTACTTGTAAATCTTAGTCCCAATCAGTCCAAGATACTCTCAGTGCATGTGCAAGTGTTATTATTCAACTCCTTTGCTTCACCTGCACTTTTATGAGAACTGAACCTTTCTTGAGCTAGCAGGTACCTTTGGTAAGGCTGAGCCAACCCAAGGAAAAGCTCGGGAACTTGTTGTGCTTCTTTGTGCTAAAGCTGTGCAACCCAGGCACAAGCAAGCAAGGGCAGACCACGATCTGCGAGATTTGAGGTACCCCCTGTGCATGAATTGAGGTTAGTAACTGAACTTCCCCTGTATGCCCAAGGAAAAGCGCAGATACCTGTGTATTACTAAACCTCCCATGAATACCTGACAACCTAGCAGCTTGACTGCTAAAGCATGCCAGATCCAACCTGAACTGCCCTGTACCAAGCCCGTGACAGACTTGTATGAATATCTGTATCTCTGTGTGTGCATCTGTGACTTCTGCCTGCATGATAGCTTAGGTTAGCTGTAGCCGCAAACCCAAGATCTCAGCTGTTAAGCTTAAGTGCAAACCTTGCTACCATCACCTGAGCATAACCTATCTCACCTGAGCAAGACCCTGTCAATATTTGCATGCTTGTGTGAGACCCTGTGTATTGCTATCCTGCACCCTGTATGCTCTGCAACCCTTAGACTCCATCTGCTGTGACTCTGAATTGTGTATAACCCTGGTGTATGCTCTGTGCATTGAAAGTTGGCTGAACTAGCCATCTCTTCACCGTGAAGTCTGGGTTTTTAACAGCACTTGAGTACAACTCCAGCCCCTGCTGCTGTGAGTTTGAGCCACAACAAGCACAACCATCTACCCTGCATATTCTGAGCTTAACCTCTGAGAAATTTGAAGTCAACTGCAATAGTTGACATCAAGTCAGACTATTGACTTGTGCTGATCTGTGTTATTCATCTGTGACACTTGAGCAAACCTTGAAAATCTGAAATATATGCATGTAGTAGTACCCTGTGTTAGCTGCTGAACTTTGTGTGGCCTGAGCATAATCCTGTGCACATCTCCCATCATTTGATCACGCGCCAAGCTAATCACATTGAGTTGAAAACCCCGAGCTTGGTCAGTAACTAACAACCCTAAACACACTCTGAGCATAAGCCATTAGAGCCACAACCCTGAGCTTAACCTACTTTGCATACTGTGCTTTGCTTTGCTTTGGTTGACTGAAAGCCCTGAGCTTACCCAAGTATTGCTCCACCCTGTTAAACATTACCTTGCAATGCTCTGAGCCGAACTCCAGCCCCCTGAAGCTGCGAGTTGAGCCGTAGTCGACCTGTAGTTGTGCTCTGAAATCTTGGCCGTTACAAGGCCTGTGCTGTAACACCTTTGAGCCATTGTCCATCCTGTGTTGTGAATGTTTTCTTGTGCTGTTTGGGAAATTGGGTCATTTCTGTTGTGAGTTGTTATTTTTCTGTGCTTAGTCTGACCAGGGTTGCACTTGATCCTGTGCTGTGACAATTTTGAAAAGCCAACCCTTGCATAAACTGTGCTGTGCATGCATTAGGATGCAAGCACTCAGCTGTGCTGTGTGCTCTGTGTGTTTTGAGCACATAAACCCTGCCCTGTTCAGCTGACTCCCTGTGTTGATTTCACTAAGCACCCTGAGCTTAAACCTGGGCTCTGTGCAAGCCTTCTGCCAACCTGAGTTGCCAGCTGTTGGGCTAACTGAACCCAACCTGGGCTGCAACCAAACTGAGCCCATAGTCTGCTGGGCTGTACCCCTTTTCACTGGGCTGTGTACATAATCTGGGCTCGACACACAGCTAGCTCACCTAATCAATCGGGCCGCACTCAACCTAGGCTTTGCACAATCACTGAGCTGTACAACTACACATCTGGGCCAGACCATCTAGGCCTTACTGTGCATCTCAACTCACTTCTGGGCTGTGCACAAAACAGAGCCCACAGTTCCACTGGGCTGTACTTTCCCAACAAACCAAAGCCCACACAAACCAAATCCCAATAAACCAAATTCCCATAAACCAAAGCCCATTTTCATGTTATATTTAAGAATGTTAATGTTTCGTACATTATCTTTTGGGTTGACCCCAACTCTTTAGATTATTAGTAAATTTTTGTATATAATCCAAAGTAGGACTTTTTAATTTTTCTTTTTGATTCGGTTGAGTCTTCTTGCGCATATATTGTGCTAATCCGATATGATCTCACTGAGAATGTTGGATTTTTAGCCTTGATTAATGAAGCTCCAACCTTGCTTCCGCCGACATCCGGTAATCTCTTCCCTTTTCTCTTATCAGGCATAGTTCTCATGGTATGACTTGTTTAAATTTTTCTATATGTTGACACATTGAGGACAATGTTTGATTTAGGTTTGGGGGTGCATTTGCATTTAGAGTTTTTAGTCTTTTATTTTTATCTTTTATTCAAAAAAAAAAAAAAAAAAATTTCAAAAACTCTTTTTGTAAAAACCTCCAACTTTTAGAGATTTTAGAGTCACTAGCATGCTTTTAGCTATGTTTACATAGAGAATCTGACCAAAATAACAAAACTTGGAAGTCGGAGAACACAATCGGATTCCTTAGTTGATTAGAGCGTTAAAGTTGGATTTAACCATACCCGGAGGGCGATTTAGGTCTTTGTTTAGATATTCGGTAGTAGAATTGTGATCACCCATAGTGGAGACTACCCATTTTACATCAAGTGAGGCACCAACCTTCAATTTTTTGCAACTTTCTAAAAAAGCTGTTAGAGTGTGTGTCACCTTACGTAAATTCCGGGTAGGAATGGTGAGCTACCCAACTTCGCACCATTTTCAGCACTACTTTTGATCTCTTGAGTGCTAGTTTTTGTCAATCATGAGGGTGACGTCTAAAGATGAAAACTCCTTCTAAATACCGATTTGTAGTTAGCATCATTCTCTCTCTCAATCAGCAAGACCCATAGAAACACATCATCGTCAACAAGCGGAGCATCATCAGAATATGGAAAGAAAAATTGATATAGTCCAAGGTTTACGTGCAACAAAGAAAAGAAAATAGGATGAGAATTAATAAAATTTATAAAATCAAGACAATACAAGTGTGGAAAAATTGAGTGATAAAGTCCTTTGTCCATGGAGTTAGTTGTTTCATTAGTTGTATTTTTATTTTCACTAATTGTAATGTAAAAAAAAAAAAATCAAAAAAAAAAAAAAAAAATCAAAAAAAAAAAAAAAAAAAAAAATAAAAAAAAAAAAAAAAAAAAAAAAATTGTAGTTTATTTTTGCTACCACCATGGTAAATAAGAATTTAAAAAGAAAAATCCAAACAACAAGGAATTTGAGTAGAAAAGTTAAAAAATTGTTAAGTTTTGTGAAGTTTAAGTTCGTCATCAACAATTGAAGACCGAAGAGAAGATTGAAGGCGTTTCTATGGTTCTTATGAGAGAGTGATATTAATTGCCGATCGGGTGAGAAGTGAGTGAGTACTCCCACCCCTTGCTAATGGTTGATTTCCTTCCTTAGAGATCATCAGAAAAAAGATTCTTTTGTCCACACCTCGTGAGTCTCCAGATTTTATTTCGGAAGGTTATCCTTCTTACTACAACGTGTGCAGGATTTCTCTCTTTATTCTGCCTGCACACATGAGAGACTAAAAAGCGATCTTTTTGAGTGCAATTATCATAAAACCCTAATGGTGAGGCGAAGTTGAGACTTATGATCACAATCGAATCCGAATTCTTTCATATGGTATGGTTACTTCTCGCTCAACACTTAAGGATGAGAATGCGTTCTTGATAGTTCTAACTCTCATTACTAGCATGCGAAACTCTATATACTCATAGCTCCTTGGATGCTTGAGACTCTTTTACACTCTGAAGTTGGAGAAGGTTTTGTGGGTACACCTCTGGTAAACCCTCACGAGACTACAACTCGTCCACTAGGGACACCTAGGGGTTTAAAGGCTTAGTGCATACGCTAAATGCATTCGAGAGACCTGCTGACGGGGGTATAGTTAGGATTTCTTATTTTCTGTTTCACTTGAGGACAAGTAAAATTCAGGTTTGGGGTATTTGATGAGTGCCAAATAGTGCATATTTATACACCTTTTTATTGGCATTTTACTCATCTTTTGCGCTTATAAATCAGATAGTATCCCAGATTCTGTATTTTCTTTGTTTTCAAGAATAAATATTTGTATTAATTAATTTTTGTGTTTTTAGGTAATAAATAAAGCTCGGAGAATCTGAGGAGCCAAAAGAGCGAAGAATTGGAGTCAAGTGCCCAAGGAGCAGAAAGCCGAAGCCCGCGCGCGCAACAGTTGCAACCCAACAAGTAGCAACTCATCTACAAGACATGGGCTTGAGCTAGACCCGATCCAGTGACCGGGATCCAAGCCCGTCTCTTACGAGACGTTGAGATTTCTTTCTCCCTCATCCAACGGTCGCTGCCTCCACGTGCATCGAAGATCGCTGCTCCGTGCAACACAGATCACACCAAAACCGTCTACTACATCCCCGAGCCGTTCATTTCACTCCTATGCATCCTACGCTCGCTAGGCGTCTCATCAACTCCATCTTTCTGCACTGCTCAACACCGAATCACTTCACACCCTATACCCTAATCGAACCCCTCCATTTCATTTTCACTCTCTCTTTCTTCTCTTCCCCTCTGCTCTGCTCTTCTTCTCTACCACCTCCATACCATGACAAGCTACCTCGCCACCATCTCTCCCTCTCCTGTCACCATGCCCAACAACCACGCCATCAACCACCTCCACCCTCTCTAGGTCTAGTCATCTTTCTTTTAGCTTCTATCAACCCTAGAAGCTAAATTAAAGATAATTGGGGCTAGGGTTTCTCAACATCGACATCAAAGAAGTCTGAGAGCCGATTTGACGGGGGAGAATAGCACGATTCAGAGGCGGTTCAGAGAGTAGAGGGTATGGGTATGATTTAATTTCTATTTTTAATTGAATTAGGGTTTGGTAGTTTTGGGGTATCCTTGCATGTATAAATAGAAGGGATAGAAGCTGTTTTTGGGTACGCCTGGATTAGCCAGTGCAGTCAATTAGGGTTAATTTGTGTTCTTGTTATTTTTATTATGTTCTAATTTAATTTCTAGGGTTTCACTGAAACCCTAATTCCCAATTGTGTTTGAACTGTGTTGAATGTTCTTGAGAGCTTGATGTATTAGATAGCTTCAAATTGTAACACCTCAACTCTTTTCTCTCACAGTGCATACCAAAGCCATGGATGCACTGTAGTTAGGTTAATACTTAGTTGAGAGTGATTCAGCTCTTGCTTCTAATTTTAATACTAATTCCCCTGACTAGTTGTGCTAAATTAGACAACTAGTACTTAGGGGTTAGTGCCTTAGCTGCTATTTAAGTTATCACTTGGAGAAACTCTTAGATAAGTGGTAGCTAGTGACAAGCTTCACTTGTGCGGGTATAAGAACAAGAACTCAAACTAGTTGAGCACATAGTAGGAATTAGAGGTGGATTTGAAGACCTAGCAAGCCTTTCTTTTGTCCTTTGTATACCTTAGTTTAGGTTCATTCCACTAAAACTCAGCCGTTTGGCACAAAAATACCCTGTTGTTACTTGTCACTTTTAGAACTCAGTTGAAGAAGCCTTAGATCACACACAAAGCACACACAAGTCCTTGTGGGATCGACCCGTACTTGCCGCGTCTCCGATAGACGCCGTGCACTTGCGGTATTACAAGTAGGTCATAAATTTATATACACTTTCGAGGCCTACCACTCAGCACGAGACAAGTTCTTTGGGATTTGTTTAGAAACTAAGTAATTGACAATATCGGCATACCATGGTTCTCCAAAGGCAATTGAGAATAGTTGCTCATCCGAGAAACTTTCACGCAATGGGATAGCTTCCTTGTCCACATCAAGTCGGCTCAAGTGATCTGCAACGGTGTTCTCAATTCTTTCCTTGTCTTTGATCTCAATATCAAACTCTTGCAAGAGTAATATCCACCGTATGAGCCTCGGTTTCGCCTCTTTCTTTGTAAGCAAGTACTTAAGCACTGCATGATCAGAAAAGACAACAACTTTTGTACCAATTAGATAAGAGCGAAACTTTTCTAAAGCAAAAACAATGGCTAATAACTCTTTTTCAGTGGTTGTGTAGTTTTGTTGGGCCTCATTTAACGTTCTAGAAGCATAATAAATAGCATGAGAAAGCTTCCCCACACGTTGCCCAAGCACCGCACCAACCGCATAGTCACTTGCATCACACATGAGCTCAAAAGGCTTGCTCCAATATGGTGGTTTAATGATAGGGGCTGAAATCAAAAGTTCTTTCAAACGATTGAATGCCACCATATATTTTTCATCAAAGTTAAAAACCACATCTTTTTGCAATAAGTTACAAAGTGGTGATGCTATCTTGGAAAAGTCCTTGATGAATCTACGATAGAAACCTGCATGACCAAGAAAAGAACGTATCTCCCTCACCGTAGTGGGAGGGGTTAGAAACACGAATAAGGTCTATCTTAGATTTATCGACTTCCAAGCCTTTAGAAGATATTATATGGCCTAAAACTATGCCATGAGTTACCATGAAATGGCACTTCTCCCAATTCAGCACAAGATTTGTTTCAACACATCGTTCAAGGATTAGAGACAAATTGTTCAAGCAAAGGTCAAATGAATCACCAAAGACACTAAAGTCATCCATGAACACTTCGATTATGTTTTCAACATATTCCGAAAAGATACTTACCATACACCTTTGAAAAGCATTTGGAGCATTGCACAAGCCAAAAGGCATCCTTACATAAGCAAAAAATCCGAAAGGACAAGTGAAAGTGGTTTTCTCTTGGTCCTCCGGCGCTATCACAATCTGATTATAACCTGAATAGCCATCAAGAAAGCAATAATAAGAGTGTCCAGCTAAACGTTCAAGCATTTGATCAATAAAAGGCAATGGAAAATGATCTTTTCTAGTGGTGGCATTCAATTTCCTGTAATCAATACAAACCCTCCAACCGGTTTGCACACGAGTTGGGACAAGTTGATGAGTTCCAAATAGTGCATATTTATATACCTTTTTATTGGCATTTTACTCATCTTTTGTGCTCATAAATCAGATATTATCCCAGATTCGTATTTTCCTTGTTTTTTCAGAATAAATATTTGTATTAATTAATTTTGTGTTTTTAGGTAATAAATAAAGCTCGGAGAATCGAGGAGCCAAAGGAGAGAGGGTGGAGTCGAGCATCTATGGAGCAGATAGCCCAAGCCCGCGCGCATTGAGTTGCAACCCAACAAGTAGCAACTCATCTAAAAGACATGGGTTTGAGCTAGACCCGACCCGCGACCCGGATCCAAGCCCGTCCACCACGAGCCGTCGAGATCTCTCCCAGCCGCATCCTACGCTCGCTCAACCCGTTCCATCGTCCGTCGCTGCGCCTGCCTCACAACGAATCAACCTAACCCTATACCCATCGAGCAACTCCCCCATTCTCTTTTCCACTTTCTCTTTCTTCCTCCTCTCCCGTCTCCATCACAGAACAGAGCTCTGCTATTTACCTCCATCTCCATCCCATGCCTCACCACCTCCATCATCTCTTCCTGACACACCCTCACCACCGTCTCTTGTCAGTACAACAGCCGCTTCAACAACTCGTCCACCACCCTAGTTCTAGCCATCTTTACCCGTAGCTTCTTCCAACTTAGAGGCTAGGGTTGAGATAACTAGTATTAGGGTTTCTCTAACATCAACATCAAGGAGTTGCGGAGCCGAATAGACAAGAGGGAGTACGAATCGAGAGAGCATGGGTGATTAGGTTTGCATTCAATTTCTGTTTTGAAATTAATTTAGGGTTTGAGAGTTTTCTCTTGCATGTATAAATAGAATTGGTTGTGGGTGTTTGAGGTCATGCCAGGCTAGCGGAGCGTCGTTTAGAGTTAATTTGTGTTTTATTATCTTTGTAATGCTTTAATTTAATTCACAGGGGTGTTTGATGAAACCCCTGATTCTTATGTGAAGCATGTCTGTTTGATATGGTTTTGTTGTGTTCTACATGATTAAGATTAGTAGTTAGCCATTGAGTTTACAAACTGTGATGAGTGGTACTTTGTAAGAAGACCACTCATACTAGGGGAGTTAACAAATTTAGTTAATGAATATCTAGCTAAGACCTTCAAAGGAAGGCACATGATCATAATTTAGCTTGCATAGCCTTAGCATAAGAACAGTGGTGGAAATAATCACCCTGGTCACTTTCCAATTTGTCATAATCTGTTTTGCTCCTTAGTTTAGAGTCACGGCTAAATCTCAGTCGCATCGACACTCAAACTTTTATGTTACATACTCACTTGAATTCAGTTAGCAAGCCTTGATCAACATAAGCACCACAAGTCCTTGTGGGATCGACCCGTACTTGCCGCGTCTCCGATAGACGCCGTGCACTTGCGGTATTACAAGTAGGTCATAAAAACATACACTTTTAGAGGCCTACCAAGTTTTTGGCGCCGCTGCCGGGGACTTGGCGCGTTCCCTGTGTTCATTGGCTCGCTTCACTGTTTTTCTTTACTACCCCTGTATATATGCATTTGCATCATAGTGCAACCGAGCTTTTGGTTTGAATTTTAAAGAAGTTTTTAGTCTCATCTTGCATACATCATCTTACTTTTGCATATTTTTGCTTGTAATCATCCTATTTTTCCATTTGCTAACATCTTTGTTTCTCCATATTTTTGCTCAAAGCAAGTTTGTTGAATCTCATCACATTTTTGCTCTGTTAATTTGCCTTTGGCACTTTAGCGGTGAGTTTGAAAATGATTTATAGCTTATTCGCTTTGTTATTGCTTTGGTTGTTGGCCTTTGAGCATCACCAAACCCCAATTTAGTCCAATCCCATCTAATCCAAATATTCCCAGCAGGAAAGAACAACAGCTGAGCATAGTTGCAGCAGCACAGCCATCTTGGCTGCACAGGTTGGTGACTCCACCTACAATCTTCATTTTGAATGCTAAGTTTGCCATGTTTGCATGATCCGAAATGTTGTATATATAGCTTGCTCCACCTGACTTGCAATCTTGCATGATCTGAGTGAGATTTTCCTGCCTAAGATTTCACCCTGCAACTAGGATAGATCACCAACATCTGGAATTTGCAAATTTTAAGTTTTTGAGTCTTTGGGCTGTAGCTTGCTTTTGCCTGAGACTTTGCATAATTTGTGCACCATCTGAATTTTGCAAAGCCCTATCATTGCCCTGCAACTTTACTTGTGATATCTCAATCTTGCAATATTGTGTTATATCTCCCCTGCTATATTCTTGCATGCTCTTAGTTGGAATTTTGCAAACTGTGCTGTCCTTGTTTAATTTACCAGCTGGGTAAATGCTGTTCTGTGAAACCAGCCAATTGCTGAAACTTTGAGTGAGATCAGTTTGAGGGTTTGCTGAGTGAAAAATTTGAGAATCAGCTGAGATTTTTGTGGGTGTTTTGTGATTGAATTGTGAGAATTTGGCTGAGATTTGGCTGGACTTAGCCCTGCCAGATTTGAGCAACTGAAGCTCTCAGTTGTGAGCTGAAAATCTAAAAATTTTGTTTGATATCAACTACACTTGTTGACTCGAGTGAAATTTGAGTGAGGGCTGAATAGAAAACTTTGACTCAGCTGAGTAAAAGTCGAGCGGAGAGGCGAGTGAGTGAAGCGGGTTCTTGTTCACCGAGTTGAACCTAGGTCGAGTTGAGTTGACTCCCTGAATCGCCGAGTCACCTAATCGAGCGATTTCCGAGTTGAATCGGTTTTCATTTTTCAACATAATTTGGGCCGTGCAGCTACTAGACCGAACCCATCAGCCCCACATAGGGTCATTCAATTGTTGGGCTGCACTTGTTCATCTAACTTGGGCTCTGCAACAACTAGGTTCTACACAACCACTAGGCTTAAACCAAACTAGAACCCACACTGTTGGGCTGTGCACACAACTGGGCTGTGCAGTTTCACAAAAACCTGGGCTTCAAACAACAAATCCCAAACAAACCAAAGCCCACAAAACCAAACTCACTAAAACCAAATTGAGCCCATATCAACCTGGGCTTCCCACATAAACCAAAGCTTACAAAAAAAAACAAAAATGAAACCCAATAAACCAAACCAATCCCACTAAAACCAAACTTAGTCCACTTCAACTGGGCTTTGAGTTCAATTTGAGTACTAAATCATGTCAGGATTTTGGTCTGCAACTGGGGATACAAACAAATCCCTTAGAGAGCTTGCTTACGGGCACGCTTCACAGGATGAACTCCCCACATACCATAGTGATTTTAGGGATTATTATGAGCCTTCTCAGGGCCCTGACTTCACATACCCTAATCACTATGAGCACATGTATCATCCATCACAGGTTGAGAATGAACACTCTCCTCATACCCAGTCATCACTTCTCGATCAATTAGAAGCTCGACTATACGCCTTAGAAAGGAAATCACATGAGCTGTCAAATCTAATTCCCCTAGGAAATATGAAATGCATGCTTGCACCTTATGTGGTGGCTTAGACCACCCTGCTGAATCTTATTATATTTTGCATGCTTTTAGACAGTCTAGGGAAAACCATGATAATCCAATGTACGAAGTATCTAGAAGTGACTATTGGGACCATAATCAACCCTGCACACATGCATCATTCACCACGGTGGGGAGATGAACAATTTTATACTCCCCCAACTCCTAGTTTGCAATCAATAATGGAAACACTCATGGAGCAAAATGCTAGGCTTGAAATGAATGCAATGCATGACCATCCACATAGCAACATGTATGAATTTCCCTTCTCTAGTAAACCTCATGCACAACCATACAATGAATATCCATATGAGGAATGCGTACCCACTAGTGAAGACTCTCCTTCAATAGAACAACTCACTATGATTCTTCAAAGGAACCTGATTGAGTTACAAAATGATAGGATTGAAAATAGTGTTTCTAGTCTTACTCATGCAACTAATACTGAATATGAACCTAATCTAGAGGTAGATGAGTACACTAAAAATACTACAATTTTGTATGGAGAGATGAATTCTTGCTATGATGATGATGATGACGAATATGAAGAGCATGTGTATTTTGAAAATGTGATAGAATCTTTTGGTTCAGAGAAGTTAGACGTCTCTTCTGTGAACCCTATGAATGATGCCTCTTCTAATATTCATACATGTGATATTAACTATGAGCTGAGTTTTGTGAAATTCTTCAGTGAATGTGAGCATGCTTCACAACTTGTTTGTGACTTAGGAAAGGATGAATCTTCTGTTGACACTAATGTTCTTTTGGATCATGATATTATTGTTGTGTCTGATTCCCTTCCCATGTCACAATATGTTGCCTCCTTTGATGAATTTGACATGGAAATTGATGAATTGTCCTGTGAAAATGAACATGATTTACCCTCTTTTGACTTTAGGAAAGTGTGTGATGATACAAATGATTTTAAAAATGAAAACAACATAGATGTACCTAACCTCTCTCCTGAGTCACAAATTGATACTCCTCCACCAAACCTAGGTGTAGTTTGTCACAAAATTGCAAAACCAACTTTTCTGAAAATGCCTAACTTAGGCCTAGAGCTTTGTGCTTCCCAAGTCCTCTTGGACTATTTTGCATCAAAGTATAACACTCTTAAGGAGCCACAGTTGGAATGTGTATGTCACTGTAATTAGCAAAACTCATTTCGAGTTAGACCTTTTGCATGATGTACCTTTAAAATTGCAAGATTTTGTTCTCACAAACACACCTGTTCACAAGTTTAGGTTTGGGGAAACTCCTTCACATCTGCAGTCTTACTTGCACTCTCATATTATATTTGTGTAAGGCTGTTGATGTTTGTACATATTTTCTATTGGGTTGACCCTCAACTCTTTAGATTGTTAGTTTATGGTGAATTTTCATTGTATATAATCCAGTAGGACTTGTTAAATTTTTCTTTTCTTGAATCGGTTGAGTCTTCTTGTGCTTATATTGTGCTAATCCGATATGATCTCCACTGAGAATGTTGGATTCTAGCCTTGACTAATGAAGCTCAACCTTGCTTCCGCCGACATTCCGGTAATCTCTTCCCTTTTCTCTTATCAGCATAGTTCTCGTGGTATGTGACTGTTTAAATTTTTCCTATCTGTTGACACATTGAGGACAATGTTTGATTTAGGTTTGGGGGTGCATTTGCATATTTTTGCATATAGAGTTTTTAGTCTTTTTAATCTTTTATTTTCCAAAAAAAAAAAAAAAAAAAAAAAAAAAAAAAAACTTTTTTTGTAAAAACCTCCAACTTTTAGAGATTTTAGAGTCACTAGCATGCTTCTAGCTATGTTTACATAGAGAATTTTTCTGACCGAAGTAACGAAGTTAGAAGTACTTAGGAGAACACAATCGGGTTTCTTAGTTGATTAGAGCGTTAAAGTTGGATTTAACCATAGGAGGGCTTAATTAGGTCTTGTTTAGATATTCGGTAGTAGAATTGTGATCACCCATAGTGGAGACTACCCATTTTACATCAAGTGAGGCACCAACCTTCAATTTTTTGCAACTTTCTAGAAAAATTTGTTAGAGTGTGTGTCACCGCACGTAAATTCGGGTAGGAATGGTGAGCTACCCAACTTCGCACCAATTTCAGCACTACTTTTGATCTCTTGAGTGCTAGTTTTTGTCAATCATGAGGGTGACGTCTAAAGATGAAAACTCCTTCTAAATATCGATTTGCAGTTAGCATCACTCTCTCTCTCAATCAGCAGACCCATAGAAATACATCATCGTCAGCAAACGGAGCAGCATCAGAATATTGAAAGAAAAATTGATATAGTCCAAGGTTTACGTGCAACAAAGAAAAAGAAAAGAAAATATGATGAGAATTAATAAAATTTATAAAATCAAGACAATACAAGTTGTGGAAAAATTGAGTGATAAAGTCCCTTGTCCATGGAGTTAGTTGTTTCATTATTTGTATTTTTATTTTCACTTATTGTAAAAAAAAAAAAAAAAAAAAAAAAAAAAGAAATTAAAAAATTAAAAAATCAAAAAAATATTGTAGTTTATTTTTGCTACCACCATGGTAAAGAGAGTTCAAGAAAGAAAAATCCAAACAACAAGGAAATTGAGTAGAAAAGTTAAAAATTGTCAAGTTTTGTGAAGTTTAGAAGTTCGTCATCAACATTTGAAGACCGAAGACCGAAGAGTGAAGACGTTTCTATGGTTTCTTATGAGAGAGTGATATTAATTGCCGATCGGGTGAGAAGGTAAGTGAGTACTCCCACCCCTTGCTAATGGTTGATTTCCTTTCTTAGAGATCATCAGAAAAAAGATTCTTTTTGTCCACACTTCTGTGGAGTCTCCATAAATTATTTCGGAAGGTTATCCTTCTTACCTACAACGTGTGCATGATTTCTCTCTTTATTCTGCTGCACACATGAGAGACTAAAAAAGCGATCTTTTGAGTGCAATTATCATAAAACCCTAATGGTGAGGCGAAGTCGAGGCTTATGATCACAATCGAATCCGAATTCTTTCATATGGTATGGTTACTTCTCGCTCAGCACTTAAGGATGAGAATGCGTTCTTTGATAGTTCTAACTTCCATTACTAGCATGCGAAACTCTATGTCCTCATAGCTCCTTGGATGCTTGAGACTCTTTTACACTCGAAGTTGGAGAAGGTTTTGTGGGTACACCTCGGTAAACCCTCACGAGACTACAACTCGTCCACTAGGGACACCTAGGGGTTTAAAGGCTTAGTGCATACGCTAAATGCATTCGAGAGACTGCGACAGGGTATAGTTAGGATTTCTTATTTTTGTTTCACTTGAGGACAAGTAAAATTCGGGTTTGGGGTATTTGATGAGTTCCAAATAGTGTATATTTATATACCTTTTTATTGGCATTTTACTCATCTTTTGTGCTCATAAATCGGATATTATCCCGCATTCTCGTATTTTCCTTGTTTTCAAGAATAAATATTTGTATTAATTAATTTTGTGTTTTTAGGTAATAAATAAAGCTCGGAGAATCGAGGAGCCAAAGGAGCGAGGGTGGAGTCGAGCATCTATGGAGCAGATAGCCCAAGCCCGCGCGCGCAACAGTTGCAACCCAACAAGTAGCAACTCATCTAAAAGACATGGGTTTGAGCTAGACCCGACCCGCGACCCGGATCCGAGCCCGTCCACCACGAGCCGTCGAGATCTCGCCTGGCTACATCCAACGGTCGCTACCTCCACGAGCATCGAAGATCGCTGCTCCCGTGCAACACCAAACCGTCCCAATTATCCCTCAGCCGTCCAGATCTCTCCCAGCCGCATCCTACGCTCGCTCAACCCGTTCCATCGTCCGTCGATGCGCCTGCCTCACAACGAATCAACCTAACCCTATACCCATCGAGCAACTCCCCCATTCTCTTTTCCACTTTCTCTTTCTTCCTCCTCTCCCGTCTCCATCACAGAACAGAGCTCTGCTCTTTACCTCCATCTCCATCCCATGCCGCACCACCTCCATCATCTCTTCCTGACACACCCTCACCACCATCTCTTGTCAGTACAACGCTTTCGCTTCAACAACTCGTCCACCACCCTAGTTCTAGCCATCTTTACCCGTAGCTTCTTCCAACTTAGAGGCTAGGGTTGAGATAACTAGTATTAGGGTTTCTCTAACATCAACATCAAGGAGTTGCAGAGCCGAATAGACAAGAGGGGAGTACGAATCAGAGAGCATGGGTGATTAGGTTTGCATTCAATTTCTGTTTTGAAATTAATTTAGGGTTTGAGAGTTTTCTCTTGCATGTATAAATAGAATTCAGTTGTGGGTGTTTGAGGTCATGCCTGGGCTAGCCAGAGCGTCGTTTAGAGTTAATTTGTGTTTTATTATCTTTGTAATGCTTTAATTTAATTCACAGGGGTGTTTGATGAAACCCCTGATTCTTATGTGAAGCATGTCTGTTTGATATGGTTTTGTTGTGTTCTACATGATTAAGATTAGTAGTTAGCCATTGAGTTTACAAACCTGTGATGAGTGGTACTGTAAGAAGACCACTCATACTAGGGGGGAGTTAACAAATTTAGTTAATGAATATCTAGCTAAGACCTTCAAAGGAAGGCACATGATCATAATTTAGCTTGCATAGCCTTAGCATAAGAACAGGTGGTGGAAATAATCACCCTGGTCACTTTCCAATTTGTCATAATCTGTTTTGCTCCTTAGTTTAGAGTCACAGCTAAATCTCAGTCGCATCGACACTCAAACTTTTATGTTACATACTCACTTGAATTCAGTTAGCAAGCCTTGATCAACATAAGCACCACAAGTCCTTGTGGGATCGACCCGTACTTGCCGCGTCTCCGATAGACGCCGTGCACTTGCGGTATTACAAGTAGGTCATAAAAACATACACTTTTAGAGGCCTACCACAAGTTCATTCTTATCATTCTACACCACTGTCACACCTGATTTCTTTGGTACTACTTGTACCGGGCTCACCCACTTGCTATCGGATATGGGGTAGATAACACCCACTTCCAAAAGCTTGAGTATCTCCTTTTTCACAACTTCCATCATGGGAGGGTTCAAACGACGTTGTGCTTCCCAATTTAGGCTTTGCATCATCCTCCAAACGAATTTTGTGCATACAAACGGCTGGGCTTATACCCTTGATATCGGCGATTGTCCATCCTATGGCCGTCTTGTACTTCCTTAGCACCCTTAGAAGTTTTTGCTCCTGTAAATCACTAAGCTTGTTAGAAACAATCACAGGTAACTCTTCATTATCACCCAAGTACAAGTACTTTAGGTGATCGGGAAGAGGTTTCAATTCTAACTTTGGAGATTTAACAATTGAAGGTACAAGCTTTTCATCACTGCATGGTAAAGAAATAAAAGAGATATTATGAGTTTCCGGGCATCCTTGTAGTGAATTAAGATCACCAAGGGCTTCCTTGACTTCATTACCACACTCTACACCATTATCCATGGATGTAGTTAACACGGTTTCCAAAGCATCATCATCATTTAATTCAAACATTTGTTGTGCCAATGTATCCATAACATCAATGGAGAAACAAGAGTGGACATCGCTAGGATATCTTATCGTCTCGAAAATGTTGAAACGTATTGTTTCTCCATCAAACTCCATAGTTAGCGTTCCCTTGTCCACATCAATAATGGTTTTCGCCGTTTTCATGAAGGGACGCCAAGTAGCAATGGAAGAGACGAGTCCGGTGAACCTTCATCCATCTCTAACACGCAAAAGTCAGCTGGAAATACAAGTTGATTAACCTGCACAAGAACATCCTCAACAATACCCATTGGGTAGACATTAGAGCGATCATCTAATTGCAATACAATTTCAGACTTTTTAAGAGGACCAAGATCAAGTGAATTATACATTGATGCCGGCATAACATTAACAGATGCACCTAAATCCAACATAGCTTTGTTAAATGTTGTGTTACCAATTGTGACGGGAATGTCAAAACTACCGGGATCCTTGCACTTAAGTGGGAGTTTGTGTTGTAAGATTGCCGAAGCATTCTCCCCCACACTAAGCACTTCTGTAGGACCAGAATATCGCGACAACAATACTTCGCGAGATTAATAAACAACTGCATCGCGAAGGAGTCGCATGAAGGTAAATAAATGACGTAATAGATGACGACAATCGTAACATGAGGAAAGTGTGAAAGACTTGGCGAGATTTAAGAGTGTCGCGAAGGCAAACAATCAGATATTCGCGAGCGTTCGCGAGACGTTTCCGAAAATAAGGGAGATAGCTGTCACCCACTATGTAATACCCTATATAAAGGGTCGAGTAAGTCTGTTGTAGAGAGGTCTTTTTGAATTGTGAAACAAGTCATTAGGAGAGAGAAAGGAAAGAGAGATTGTAATTTCTATAGCTTTGCTCTACATTTCTTTGTAAACCTTTCAAGAAACAATTAAAAAAAACACATCATTGTTCATCTCCAAATGGATTGATTAAACAGATTTGAGTGAGGGGTGTAGTGTGGGAAATCCTGCAACTACATATGCGCTAGAAACAGGGACGAATAAGATTGAAGATTGAAGAGTACAATTAAAATCGCTTAAATCAAGAAAATGAGAAAGGAAAAGGTTAAATCAGATGAGATAGAAGAATTAAGAAGCAAGGACCATAGTGAAAAAATGGAATACAATTCAATTACAAAAGCAATGGTTAATGAATTCCATGAAAATATTAGAGGAAGGATACATAAACGAGATTTTGAAGGAAATAAGATTATAGATGAGGAGAAGACATCGTCTTTGAAGGAATGGGAAAAACAAAAAATAACATTCTGCCAAGGAAGTTCCTAGAGAAAGTTTGAATCATACATCTCCACTAGTGATCACGATAAATGCAAAAAAAGAGAAGAATCGGCAAAGGTAGCGGAAGAATGGGAAATAAATAGAACTTTGGTGGATACGGGGAGTTTGGTGAGTATCATGTTTTACCATACTTACAAAAAATTAGGATATAAAGATGAAGAAATGAGTTCTCCAAGATATAATATTCATGGTTTTGGAAAATCTATAACAGTACCAAAAAGGGGAGATGAAATTGCGAATTTTACTTGAAGAAATTGAAAACAAGTGACATTAAGTGTAGTGGATATGGAATCGCCATACAACATATTGTTAGGGAGACCTTGGGTACATGCGATTAAGGCAGTAGCATCAACACTTCATCAATGCATCAAATTTCCTGTACCGAGTGGAATTGGTGAGATCAGAGGAGATATTGATAAAGGAAGAATATATTATCAAATCGAGGTAAAGCATTGTGAAGGGCAAATGAAGAAGCGAAAAGATCGCAGGAAGATGATAAAAGCAGCTAAGAAAGAAGAGGAATTTAGAATTTACATGATAAGAGCAAAAGAAGGAAAAGGAATACCTGGCGAAATCATGGGAGAAAGGAGTGAGTTCGCGAAGGAAATAAGAGGACCAACTCCTATGGGAGAGCCGAAGTCTAGCTATGTCGCAGCAGAACAAACAAAAGAAGTGAATGTTGGAACCGAGGAGGAGCCTAAAATCTTAAAAATTGGGACTAAAATGGAAGTGGATGAAGAGAAAAGAACTGTTGAGTTGTTGCGAGATTATAAAGACATTTTCGCATGGGATATGTATGAAATGCCCGGTATAGATCCATCTCGTGGCTTGCCATAAATTGGAAATTGACAAGAATGTAAAACCCTTTAAACAAAGAATTAGAAAGATTGCGATGAAAGATATCATCCTCAAATAGAAGAAGAATTTAGAAAAATGTTGGACGCAGGAATTATTAGACCAAGCAAAATATCCCGAATGGATAGCAAATATGGTTATAGTTCCAAAGAAGAAAAAAGGAATAAGAATTTGTATAGACTTTACCGATCTAAATAAAGCTTGTCCTAAAGATAGTTTCCTGTTACTGAGATATTCCACAAATGGTTGAAGCAGCGGCAGAAATGAAAGGATATCTTCTCTTGATGGATACAAGGGTTACAATCAAATTCCTCTCGCCGAAGAAGACCAAGAACATACTGCTTTCTTTGCTCCAAGAGGATTATACTGTTATACAAAAATGTCATTTGGTCTGCGAAATGCCGGTGCGACATACCAAAGAATGGTGGAGAAGGTGTTCGCAAGATGGATACATAAAACACTAGAGGTATATGTTGATGATATGTTAATAAAAAGTAGAAAAGCAAAAGACCACGTACAAGATTTGAAAGAAATTTTTGAACAAATGCGCAATTTAATATCAAAGTAAACCCGGAGAAAAATGCACCTTTGGGGTCGCCTCTGGAAAATTTTTAGGGTACATTGTATCCAAAGAAGGAATTCAAGTCGACCGGAAAAAGTACAAGCAGTTCGCGATATGCCAACACGGCGACAATAAAAGATGTTCAAAAGTTAAATGGGTTGTTAGCTTCGCACGGGAGGTTCATCTCGCGTTCGTCGACAAATGCAAGCACTTTTTCAACATCCTTAAAAAGGATCAAGTTTAAATGGACAGATGAGTGAGAAAGCCTTGCAAGGAATAAAAGAACATTTAATGGACATATCAATTTTGCAAAAAGCGGAAGAAGGAGAAGAATTGTTGATCTATCTTGCGACAACTTCGCATGCATTAAGTGCAAGTGTTACTACGAGTGGACGCAGGAGTAGAAAAACCAATTTATTACATCAGCAAAACTTTCAACGTTGCGGAAAGGAATTACTCAAAATTGAAAAACTAATCTTAGCATTAGTTTATGCAACATTTAAGCTTCGTATATATTTTCAAGCGCATGTTGTCAAGGTGGTGACAAAAGTACCGATAGAATCAGTGATGAAGAATTCAAAGAGGTCGGGAAGAGTTGAGAGATGGAATGCTCAAATAAGTCATTGCAAACTCAAATATGAAATACTATCTTCGCCAAAATCACAAAGTTGTATGAGACTTTTTAGCAAATTCCCTTTGGAAGAAGATGAATCGGTAGAAGAAATGATGGATGTTGAGGAAGAACATGGAGATCCGAAAGATTTGTTAACGGAGCCGAATAGATGGGAAATATTGGTAGATGGGTCATCGAATGGAGAAGGAAATGGAATAGGAATTGTTGTGATATCGCCAGAGGGTAATAAAATAGCTCTTTCTTTGATTGGAGTTTGCATCAACAAATAATGAAACAGTAATATGAAGCTATAATACATGCCTTGCGATTTGCAATAGAAATGAAGTGGAGAATGTAAGGATTACTAGTGATTCACAATTGGCAATTCGCCGAGATAAAAGAAGAATATGCTATAAATGAATTGTCTTTGCAAAAATATAAAAACTTGTTGACAAGTTGTCGACGCAGATACCAAGAATAAAGCGGAGACATATATCAAGGAGAAATAATAGACTCGCAGACGCTTTTGCTTTTATATCAAGTATGATGACAGATCCGGTTGCGAGAAATATTAAAATACAAACACTTTCGATGTCGTCAATTGACAAAGAAGAAGAACAAGAAACCGATGTAATGGCAGTAGAAGATGGAACACAAACACTCTGCGAAGAAGATTGGAGAACGGAGCTTCATGCATATTTGATGACAGGAGAAACACCAAGAAATAGATTAGAGACACACAAATTAAAAAGCCGAGCAACAAATTATGAATTAAGAGATGGAGTGCTATACCGAAGATCTTTTAAACGGGCCTTCACTTAGATGTTTAACAAGAAAGGAAGGAGAAATCATATTGAAGATGTTGCATAGTGGGGATCTTTGGTAATCACAATGAGGAAGATCTTTAGCATATAAAGCAAAAATGCGTGGTTATTATTGGCCATATATGCATGAGGACGCTAAACAAATATCAAGGCGTTGCGAGGATTGCCAAAGGCATGGGAAGAAAATACATGCACCAGAGCTCCGTTAAATTCTTTAACAAGTGTTTG
Source organism: Papaver armeniacum (assembly GCA_023531295.1). Lineage (NCBI taxonomy): Eukaryota > Viridiplantae > Streptophyta > Magnoliopsida > Ranunculales > Papaveraceae > Papaver > Papaver armeniacum. The sequence continues at coordinate 160,005 of JAJJWW010010713.1, forward strand.
GCCATTTGGAAAGTGGGGATTAGACATTGTAGGGCCATTTTTACCAGGAACGGGACAGAGAAGATATTTGATTGTCGCTACGACATTATTTCACAAAATGGGCAGAGGTGAAAGCGGTACAACATATTCGCGATAAGGATGTTTTTACTTTTATATTTGAGAACATTATATGCAGATTTGGAGTTCCAAAGACAGTTGGTATCCGACAATGGGAAGCAAGTTCAAGGACAAAATATAGAATTGCCGCTTAATGCATTTCAAATACGATGTGGGAAATCAACTCCTTTATATCCACAAAGCAATGGTCGTGCGAGGCGACAAATAAAACAATCGCAGACATATTGAAGAAAAAGTTAGAAGGATACAATAAAGGATGGTGCGAACAAGTACCCAATGCGGTATGGGCTTATAATACAACTAGAAGAGAAGCTACAGGCATGTCCCCTTTTGTTTAACATATGGAGTGAAGCGGTACTCCCAACATAAGTGAAAATTCCAACTACAAAGAAAGAAGCTTGGGAGAAAAATCTTAGTGCGGGCAACATCTTAATCAAGTTAGATGAATTAGAAGAAAAAAGAGAGAGCACTACAAAGATATGGAGAATTACCAGCCAAGATTGGCGAGAATATAACAAGCGCGTCAAGATACGTGAATTTCAGCCAGGTGACTTGGTGTGTGAGAAACACCTATATATCGAGAAAATGGTGGCAAGCTGGCAAGAAAATGGGATGGACCTTATATTATCAAGGAGATAGTTGGTATAGGGGCATATAAATTAATGGATCCTGAAGGCAAAGATGTAGGGAAAAAATTAGATAGGCCGTGGAATAGGTTATATCTCAAGAAATATTATCCATAGAAAATGGGAGAAATAGAATGAGTTGGTAATGTAATGTTTTCGCGACAGAACGATTGCGAGATCAATGGAAATAAAGCGAGATTGTGCGAAAACCTTCGCAGATAAATGATCGAATAAATTGATAAAATGAATGAGTGAGTGAATGGGACAAACCTTTATGGCGTACACCCTAGTTCGTGAATGATACTTCGCAAGAGGCAAATATAAGACCTAAAGTACGTCATATAAGGTGGTATCTCTTAACATGACTCGGTGGAAGGTTATACCGCTCCGAAACCTCGGGTCATGGAGATTTGGGGCCCATGAAAGCCTATCCGGGAGATACCTTGGATTTCCAACTATATATATAAGGTTATACCCCGGTTGGACGCCCGAGGGTCTTTTCCAAGGAGTCGTTGTATGACCAAGGCGCCGAGGTACACGGTTGAGTCAAGAGTGCGGGGAGCATGGAACTTCCTTACCACTCTTGACAAGTCTTGGCACATACCGCACTCGGCCCAAGAAAACTCCACTTAGGGTGCAGTCTCGTAACCATAAACCATATAGGTATAAGGGATAAGAGGTCTGCGAAAACAACTGGTTGTTGTTAAGACCGGATGGGAGGAGCTAGTCTTGTATGGCCGATGTACGCCTCCTGAAGGGGCAACCATGGAGAAGATAAGGGCGGCACCCTCCATTAGGGAGTTGATAAGTGTCAAAAGACGCAAATGTCATGAGGCTTTATTCTCGCAAGAGAATTTAGGCTTGTCATATTTGTGCAATGATCCTGCAGAGGCAATAATACTAACGCGAGGGTAAGATGAGATCAATGGGTTCTTACATGAAAATGTAAGAACGTCCTGCGATTTCATCGCAAAGACGACAATGTCGCGGGATTTTATGGTCGTGATGAGTGCCAAATAGTGCATATTTATACACCTTTTTATTGGCATTTTACTCATCTTTTGCGCTTAGAAATCGATATTATCCAGCATTCTGTGTTTTCCTTGTTTTCAAGAATAAATATTTGTATTAATTAATTTTGTGTTTTTAGGTAATAAATAAAGTCGGAGAAACCGAGGAGCTAAAGAGCGAAGAATTGAGTCAAGCATCTATGGAGCAGATAGCCAAAGCCCGCGCGCGAATCCGATAGTTGCAACCCAACAAGGAAGACATGGGCTAAAGCTACCCACGACCCGGATCCGAGCCCGTCTCTTCTGAGACGTTGAGATTTCTTTCTCCTCATCCAACGGTCGCTGCTTCCACGTGCATCGAAGATCGCCGCTCCCGTGCTACACCGATCACACCAAAACCGCTACTTCCTCGGCTGTTCAGATCGTGAGCGCCTCATCCAACGCTCGCTCGGCTTTTCCCATCGTCCGTCGTCGTACTCGCTCAACACCGAAGCATCCAATACCCTATACCCTAGTCGACTACCCATTTTCTCTCCATCTTTCTCTTTCTTCTCCTCTCACCCGACACGCAGCTCGCTCTTCTCTTCCGCCACTTCTTTCACCCATACCATCACCGAGCCACCACTACCTCCTTCTACCTACTCGCCATCATCAAACGCGCCGTTAGTACTGCTACCTTCTTTCTACTTCGAGTTATCTCTCTCTTAGCCTCTACCAACTCTAGAAGCTAATTCAAAGATAACTAGAAGCTAGGGTTTGTCCACCAACATCACAAGCAAGCTACCAGCACTACAACAAAACACACCTTTAGTGACAAAATTTTATACGACCAATAAAATTTTGTCTGCAAATCTAGTATTTAGGGAGGAATTTTTTTTTGGTCACCATATATATTTTTTCCGCGACAAACTGTAAATTTAGTCTTTAAAGTTGTCACTGTAAATTTTTGTGACCAAACCTGTCTTCGTCTCGGAATATTTTTTTTGTGACCAAATATAATGACCAATTCTGTCTCCGTCTCTAAATATTTCTTTGTGACCAATTATTTCGGTCACGGAATTGGTTTATAGCGACAAAGGAAAATTATAGTCTCCAAACATATTATTGCCAACGATCCAAGACTTTTGTCCCAGAATGTATCTTACACTGACAAAATTAGTTTGTCGCCGAAATGAATGCCCGTCAAATAAGGATTTTGCCGTTAAAACTATTAGTATCCAAACAAATTGTTGTCACAAATGGACTGTTTTCTACCGACAGAAAAGAAATCGGTCTCTGAAAAAACTATTGCCGACAACATGTAACTTTTGTCCTTATATCTATTTACGCCGACAAAAATTGGTTCGTCATCTAAATGAATACGAAGCAAATCTGAAATTTTGCCATTAAAACTTTGTTAGTGACAAGACAAATTTTGGTCTGCAAATCCGAATATCCGGTGATGATGCTAAACCACTATTGACATTCTACATTACAACTTCAACAACTGAAAATCACCCCAAGTTCAAAATATAAAAACTTAACACTAAAAGTTGCTCAACCACTATTGACATTCTACATTACAGACTAAAAAGTGTTAACAGAAGAAAAAATTCAACAGATGGTCTATACATCTACAAAATAATCACCACATAGCATAAAGAGTAGGTTTGTTAACTTCCTACGAAAACAGAATTGCATGAACCTGACATGGATATTTGATCGTCTTCCCGCTTCCACTGGCAGGGTCTTTCACCCGTTGCAAAAGGAGTTGCTTGATACCCAACTGGCATCACCTTTCTTGCCATTGACACCTGCAAACAGGTCAACAATTTCAGCAGGAGTTTCTTCCTTGACTGCCGCAGAGGAGCTCCAGAACCCTAAACAAGGAAGAAGACGTAGCTAGGGTTTCAAATCAGACGAAAAAATGACGTTCAAGGTTGTTTACCATCTCCCGATCTTGTTTGTTCTTCATATCTCTTACTAATTCCTTCTCGCATGATCTTTTATCTGTTTAGATTTTCATTTTGTTTTTTGTTCTTCCTGTGCAGTATCATCAATATTCGGTTGTGGGAAGGGCATTACCCACCGAGAAGGAGGACACTCCTAAGATTTATAGGATGATGCTTTGGAAACCAATGAAGTTCGTGCTAAATCTAAGTTTTGCAAGAAAACCCCTAATTCTTGAATCTTGATGAGCCTCTTTTTGATGTGGAAACAAAAATAAATCAAAACCCACACTTTTTGAAGTTTATATATCATCTTGATTTCTGTCTAATTGTTTTTCTTTATTTCATTAACATGTAAACTAGCATGTAATTTTTATAAAGGATAAGATGATTCAGCTTCGGCAAAAAAAAACATCATTGAAGGAGAGCAAATAAATTGAAGGAGAGCAAATAAATTGAAGGAGAGCAAAGAAATGAAGATGACATTTATATCGAGGTTTTTGGAAGAAGATTTAAAAGAAGAGACATCAGCATCGCTTATGGAGATTTGTTTCAAAACTTAGAAAATAAAATCCAAAAGATGCAAGTAGACTACGAATTATTCCGGCAAGATATTCAAATGTTGAACCAAATAGACCTGGATGAATAGTTCAAGTTATGAATATAGTATATAATACATAAGAGATTTCGTGTCTAGATGAATTTCAATTTAGGCCAGTTTAATTATTTTTAGTTTTTTTTTTTTGATGGAAATTATTTTTAGGTTGTTTGCTATTGTAATGGTGATCTCATATTTAAATATTTTGTGCTCCATATCTATTGTGATTTATGATTGTAATAAAAATAAATAAATAAATAAAACGAATCAAGAAAATTGAATGAATTTTTTGTTGCTATTTTGGTATACAGTTCATAAAAAGCTTGTATAGGAGAATAATTTTGTCTTTGAGATTCTCTTTTAAGGAAAACAAGTAGTCCTTGATAAAGTATTTAGGGACCAAAAAAAACCTTTTTAATGAAGAACAAAGTTGACTGAAAAATTCATTTTTAAAGGCAAATTAATTGTGATTGATTATGATATTTAGAGGCAATTTTTTTATAGGGAAGGTAGTCATTAATGAAATATTTAGGGACAAAACACCTTATTTTTGGAGAAAAAAAAGTTGTCTTTCAAAGTTGGTTTTAAAGGCAAAATGAATTGTCTTTGATAAAAAAATTAGAGACAAAAAAAAAAATTCATTCGGAGGCAAAAAATTTGGTCACTAATAAAATATTCAGGACAAATAAGTTAGTCTTCAAAATTTGATATTTAGGGGCTATTGATTTTGTCTCTGATTAAATTAATTAGAGACAAATTTATTTGTTTCAGATAATTAATATTAAAGACAAATTAAATTGACACAAAAATTTCATTTTTGAGACAATGTTTTTGGTCTTAAATAGTTATCATTAAAGACAAATTATATTGACACAAAACTTTCGTTTTTGAGACAATTTTATTGGTCTTAAATAGTTATCGTTAAAGACAAATTAGTTTGTCCTAGAATATACATTTTTGCGACAAAAATCTTGCTTGCAAAAAATGTCTTTTGGTGTCAAATTTTTTCGCCATTAAAATAACTTTCATAGACAATTTTATTTCGTTGGTGAAAGAGACTTTTGTTGACAATAAATTTTTAGTTGTTAATTAATTTTTCTCGTGACCGTTCGTAATTCTGTCACGATATACTTTCCCAGACGGGGTATTTGGGACAACTTCGTGACAAACAAAAATTGATCTCAAAAAATATTTCGAGACAAAAAAAGGGGATTTCCAGACAAATTTTTTTGACACTAAACCCCCATTTTCTTGTAGTGGGTTAAAGGAGAATCGACTCTAGCTTATACAACTAGTATCACACAGAAGGTGTGGGGATTAGATTTCCCAGTTGCTAGAGTTCTCCTTTATATAGTCTCCAAATCAGGGTTTGCAATCTAAGTTACCTTGGTAACAAAGCATTCAATATTCACGGTTAGATGAAAACCTGATTAGATTCAAGCTAATATCTTTCAACCGTTAGATCCAACTTAGCTTGTTATACACAAATGAAATGCATGTTCATTTAGGTTTGTGTAACTGTACCTAAACGTGTACACCTAGTTGGTTCAACAGTAGTTAACCAAATGGTTATCCATATGAGCACTTTCATATCAACCTTTTTCACCTTCACCATAACTAATTCAAATTACTAAAAAAAACTAGTTAGAGAGTTGTTCAATTGCTTAGATCTCATTGAAGTATATAAGACACAATCGAAGCAAAAACGATTTTGATTCACTCGAATCGATTCATGAACATTATAGCCACGGTTTGCAAATATGCATTCCTTAGTTTATATATGTCTTAGTTCACGAATAAACCGTTTTTAGAAAATAACCTACTTAAGTACGCATACCGTACGCATACTTAAGTACTCAGATTGAGTTTGTTTTCAGTTCACAAACTCCAGCAGAAATTCACGGGACATGAACTTCTGACAGTACGCGTACAGGTACGCGGAATTTAGTTCCGGTTATCGTGAGCAGAAAAGTACGCATACTTTGGTTCAAGGATTTTGGACTTACACAAGTATGAGTTCACATACAATGTTTATATCCATTCATGGTTATATATTCTAAACTCTCATTTCAATCATTGAAACATTCTTAGAGGATGTTAAATAGAGGTTATTCACACACTATTTTTTATCAAAGCAATTTTCAAGATATTGAAATAATCAACATGACTTTCGTCACTTGTAAAGATGAACTTGGCCAAAGCGAAAGCTTACCAACAGATATTTCGAGAAATAGATAAGCGAGATAAACTCGGCTCGAAATAGCAAATGTGTATAATCGAAGTCTATATAGCAATACGACTTTTGTCTTAAGATAGGAGATAGAGTAGATAGACTTTTGAGTGATAGATAAGTTCAAGTCTCCACATACCTTTTAGTCGATGAAGTTCCACCAGTTCCTTGAGTAGTTCTTCGTCTTGTATGATGAACGCCGTGGAGTCTAGAGATCAACTACACTTTCTATCCTAGTCCGAGACTTAGCTATAAGTATACTAGAAATCAAGACTTATAGTTTTGGCAACTAAACTTGACAAACAAGCTTGAGATAGCAACGCTTGCGAGTTCGACCGAGCAGTGCTCTAACACTTACCAACGCATATTTCGAGAAATATGTAAGCAAGTTAAACTCAGCTATCAAATGTGTATAATTGAAGTCTATATAGCTATACGTCTTTTGTCTCAAATAAGAGATAGAGTAGATATACTTTTGAGTGATATATGAGTTCAAGTCTCCACATACCTTTTGTTGATGAAGTTCCACAAGCTCCCGTTAGTAGTTCTTCGTCTTCAATTGATGAACGCCGTGAAGTCTAATGCTCAACTACACTTTCTATCCTAATCTGAGACTTAGCTATAAGTAGACTATAAATCAAGACTTATGGTTTTGGAAACTAAACTTGACAACAAGCTTGAGATAGCAATGCTTGCGAGTTTGACCAAGCACTGCTCTAACACCTGGTAAACTTGAAAGATATCAATAAAGATCACATGTTAAATCATTTGTTTTTTTATTGCTACGAGATGTTTTAGCTTAAGATTTGACTGGGCTCGTACACCTAATTTGGAAATATTTGAGTCATGATACATATATGGCTCGTTGGGTACATATCTGGATGGAATCAAAAGTATTTTTTAATCTTACTATTAAGTTTTGAGTCAGATCCAGGTATTGTGAGTCGGATTCAGACGAACAATGCTTTGTTGTCCAAATGGTGTGTAAATATGGAGAACAACATAGCCATTAATAAAGGAAAATTATCCGAGAAAATTACATGGGGAATGCTAAAACTTGGTTAACAAATGAGGTTATAACTACCCATAGCCTTAGTTTGTAAGGGTATTGTGAAGTCTAGCAATATCATCACAAAAACACTCACTTTATCACAATGATAGTAGCAAGATTAGTTTTTGGAAAGATAATTGTTTTATTATTAATCCTTTGAAATTTAAGTATACCCACAACTTTGGGGGCTTAGTAAAGCAAAACCGGTCACAATTCAAGAGGTTATCAAAGGGGATAACTCAAATTCATCTTGGGATTTACATTTTAGAACCAACTTTAGGTGGATGAAGTGGAAGAAGCTATCAGGTTAGTAGGCAACATAGGAAACCATAATTTATTCCATAGCAACAAGGTTGCAGAACATGGCTCTCCCTACAAGTTTAGGTAAGTTTTCTACTTAGTCTTGCCATGGGATTCAAGTGGAGAATAGTAGTCCAGTAATCTTCATGGATCCAAATTTTATTTGGAAAGCCATTGTACCATCAAAGGTTTCGAAAATGACGAGGGTACAAAGTACACCATAATCTTTTCGTTATCAACCTATAAGTCCGATACCTTGCGTGATCTAGTATAGACATGAACTGTCAAAAAGATAGCAACCACAAGGTATACACTTGGTATATAGTTTCTAGTTCAAACCGAACCTTAAACTATAGGTATCAACCCAAGTGTTTGTGATTAACGTACAAGTGCAATTACTTTTAATTAAAATAATAATTATAATTGCGAAAATTAAAACTAAAGACACAACAAGATTTTGTTAACGAGGAAACCGCAAATGCAGAAAACCTCCGGGACCTAGTCCAATTCTGAATAATCTCAGAATTAAGCCGCTATACAAAGACACTACTAACTGTGTATAGTTGAGACCAAGTGAACTACCCCTAGTTACCTAGTTTCCTCAGTATCCCTGCTCCTACAACCAATCTGGACAACACACGTGAATCCTAAGAATAAAGTCCACTATCTTAAGTTGCTTCAGCCTCTATGAAGACTTTGAGCACTCAACCCTTTCGATCATCTTCCAAACAGTAAATGACTAATCTATTTGGTAACCTCTCTCATATCTCAGGAAATTAATCAGAGACATATTTGTTGAGTATGACAAAGGCTTTACTGTTTAAAAAGTAGGAAGTTATAGAAAGAAAAAAGAAAAACAATTAGGTAATAAAACTGTTTTCCAAAAATTTTTTCTTACTTTATGCGACGCGTCATCATTTAAAGAGAGGCCACATACTTCAAGTATGTGGCCCGACCACATCGTAGCCGCACCATTCCAAACTCTAGTTATTCTTCTTAAAAACACAAGAATAAAATTCTCATAAGAAGTTTTCCTAGGCAAAAAGAGAAAATCAAGTTTCTTTGATAACTTCATACCTTTGAAAGGGTCCATCAAGGAAGGTATCACTGATGTCCTTGATTTTCTTGACCGTAGAAATTCCATGTTCATGAGTTAGAACATTAACCTTTCGATCAACAAGCGGGCAAGATGCCTAGCTTTGACACAGTCCATGATGAGCTTCTTCTGATTCCTGATCAAGGTGTTTTGATTATCAAGGATTTTGGCCTGTCCATCAATAAGCTGATTTATTTGCAGTTGAAGGTTTGCAAACTCGACTCTAGAGTTATTCTAAAAAAGAATTAAATCCTTGACAGATTCTCCAACCCAGGCGTTATACTCTTTCCTTTCAGTCATCCTTTTCAAAACAAGTTCTTGAACAGAATCGCATCCTTTAGAGTCTTCTTCCATCTTAAGATTCACAACTTCTTGAGATTTTGATGAGTTTTCCTTAGCCTTTTTCTTTTTATTAGGGAAGGAAAAACACTATAATATTATATATATATATATGTTTTTAAGCAAGAGAGTGAAACCCTTGTTGTGGAAACCCTAAACTCCCATGAGAGACACGGACGTTCATGGACTAGTTGAAAATAACAGAACATAAGAGTTTCAAAAAAATAAAATGCATCTGTTTTCATGTATCCCACTTTAACATCACTCAATGATCAAAAATATTAATCAGAGCATAAAAATGAGATGCATAGCAACAAAAAGTCAAAAGACTCTACTTTCTCATCAAAAGAAAGGAAAACAGCTTAGTCAAACATAATACAAATAGAAAACTACCATAGACATGAGTATCTGGTAGGCCCGAAAAGATGTATAAAATGAAGCCTACGGTGATACCGCAAGTGCACGGTGTCTTGGTTGTAGGACTGAGCAAGTGCGGGTCGAACCACAGAGACTTGTGGTGCCCTATATGTGATCAATGGCTTTCTAAAACTGATTTCAAGTGAAGGTAATGTAAATACGATGGTTTTGGCAGATATTTTTGTGCCGATACTCATGCAGCTTTTGTAGTGAAATAAACCTAAACTAAGGTAAACAAATAGTGACAGGGGATGCTAAGGTCTCAATTCCACCACTAACTCCTATTCTGTGCTCAACTGAGTTGAGACTTTCTTGCCCTGTGACAGATAAGGGCAGGGTGTCAAACCCACCACTTATCTAAGGGGTTTCTCCAAGTGATAACTTAAATAGCAGCTAAGGCACTAACCCTAAGTACTAGTTGTCTAATTTAGCACAACTAGTCAGGGGAATTAGTATTAACATTAAAAGCAAGAGTCGAATCACTCTCAACTCGGTCTTAACCTAACTACAGTGCATCCATGGCTTTGGTATGCACTGTGAGAGAAAAGAGTTGAGGTGATAAAATTTAAAGCTATCTAAAACAATAATCTCTCAAGAACATTCAACACAGTTCAAAACATAATTGGGAATTAGGGTTTCAGTGAAACCCTGGCACTTAAATTAAAACATCATAGAATAACAGAATACAAAATTAAAGCTAAGATGAAGCACTGGCTAGCCCAGGCGTGTCCCCAACACACAAACCCTCACTTCAATTTATACATGCACAGACTCAACAACCGAACCCTAATTTACTTAAAAAAATAGGAATTAAATGCAAAGTAATTCAAACCCATACTGCTCGCTCTCAATCACCGACTTCTCTCGCTCCCGCGCTCCGAGTCGCCATGCATGGGTTGTTGTGACCTAACCCTAGTTCTCATCTATCTCTAAATTAGCTTCTAGGTGTATGGAGAAGCTAAAGGGAGAGATAGCTAAGCCTAGAGAAGAGGAGGAGAGTTGTTGGTAGCTATGGAGGTGACAGGAGATGGAGTTGTTGGTGTTGCTGGCCTGGGGATGGGGGTGGAGTTGCAGAGAAGATGGGTTTTTGCAGAGGAAAGAGAAGGAAGAAGAGAAAATGGGTAAGGTCGAGTGGGTATAGGGTATAAAGAGTTTCGTTGTGAGGCATGAACAGCGGGGGATGATGAGAACGCTGCACCGAGCGTTGGATGAAGCTGATGGAGATCTGACGGTCGAGGATGGTTGGCGGTTTTGGTGTGTTCTGGTGTTGCACGGGATCATCGAGAGATAGATGTAAGCGATGGAGCGACCGTTGGATGTGGGCCGAGGGAGATCTCAATGGCTCGCAGTGAGCGGGCTCGGATCCGGGTCATGGGTAGCTCTAGCCCAAGTCTTCCTTGTTGGGTTGCAACCGATTTGCGCGCGGCTTTGGCTATCCGCTCCATAGATGTTTGACTCCAATTCTTCGCTCTTTAGCCTCGGGCCTAGGACTTTATTTATTACCTAAAACACACAATTAATTAATACAAATATTTATTCTTGAAAAACAAAGAAAACACAGAACTGGGATAATATCTCGATTCTTGAGCACAAAAGATGAGTAAAATGCCAATAAAAGGTGTATAAATATGCACTATTTGGCACTCATCAAATACCCCAAACCTGAATTTTACTTGTCCTCAAGTAAAACGTAAAATAAGAAATCCTAACTATACCCCTGCTGCAGTCTCTCGAATGCATTTAGCGTATGCACTAAGCCTTTAAAACCCCTAGGTGTCCCTAGTGGACGAGTTGTAGTCTCGTGAGGGTTTACAAGAGGTGTACCCACAAAACCTTCTCCAACTTCGTAGTGTAAAAGAGTCTCAAGCATCCTAGAAGCTATGAGGACATAGAGTTTCGCATGCTAGTAATGAAGTTAGAACTATCGAAGAACGCATTCTCATCCTTAAGTCCGGGCGAGAAGTAACCATACCATATGAAAGAATCGGATTCGATTGTGATCATAAGTCTCAACTTCGCCTCACCATTAAGGTTTTATGATAATTGCACTCAAAAAGATCGCTTTTTAGTCTCTCATGTGTGCAGCAGGAATAAAGAGAGAAATCCCGCACACGTTGTAGGTAAGAAGGATAACCTTCCGAAGTAAAACGGAGACTCCACGGAAGTGTGGACAAAAGAATCTTTTCTAATGATCTCTAAGAAAGGAAAATCAACCATTAGCAAGGGGTGGGAGTACTCACTCACTTCTCACCCGATCGGCAATTAATATCACTCTCTCATAAGAAACCATAGAAACGTCTTCAATCTTCGGTCTTGGCCTTCAACTATTGATGACGAACTTGAACTTCACAAAAACTTAATAATATTTTTTTTTTTTTTTTTTTTTTTTTTTTTAAGTTACAATAAAACGATAAACTCAATTTTTCACAAACTTCATTAATTCTCATTCTATTTTCTTTTCTTTGTTTTGTTGCATATAAACCTTGGACTATCTCAACTTTTCTTTCAATATTCTCGATTCTCGCTCCTTCTTCGACGATGATGTGTTTCTATGGGTCTTGCTTGATTGAGAGAGAGAGAGATGCTAACTCGCAAATCGATATTTAGAAGGAGTTTTCATCTTTAGACGTCACCCTCATGATTGACGGAATTAGCACTCAAGAGATCAAAAGTAGTCTGAAAGTGGTGCGAAGTTGGGTAGCTCACCATTCCTACCCTAATTGACGACGGTGACACACACTCTAAAAGCTTTTCTAGAAAGTCACAAAGAGTGAAGGTCGGTACCTCGCTTGATGTAAAATGGGTAGTCTCCACTATGGGTGATCACAATTCTACTACCGAATATCTAAACAAAGACCTAATTCGCCCTCCCAGATGGTTAAATCCAACTTTAACGCTCTAATCAACTAAGAAACCCGATTGTGTTCTCCTAAAGACTTCCAAGTTCTGTTATTTCGGTCGATTCTCTATGTAAACATAGCTAGAAGCATGCTAGTGACTCTAAAATCTCTAAAAGTTGGAGGTTTTTACAAAAGAGTTTTTGAAATTTTGAATTTTTTTTTTTTTTTTTTTTTTAAGATGAAAATAAAAGGTAAAATAAAAGACTAAAAACTCTAAATGCAAAATATGCAAATGCACCCCCAAACCTAAATCAAACATTGTCCTCAATGTGTCTTCATATAGAAAAAATTTAAACAAATCACATACCGAGAGAACTATGCCGATAAGAGAAAAGGGAAGAGATTACCTAGGATGCCGCATGGAGCAAGGTTGAGTTTCATTCGTCAAGGCTAGAATCCAATATTCTCAACGGAGATCATATCGGATTAGCATAATATATGTGCAAGAAGACTCAAACCGAATCAAGAAAAGAAAAATTTAACAAGTCCTAATCGGATATATACAATGAAAATGCACCATAAACCAACAGTCTAAAGAGTTGAGGATCAACCCAAAAGACGATATGTACAACCATTAACAGTCTTACACAAATATAACATGAGAGTGCAAGTAAGACTGTATATGGGAATGATTTTCCCCCAAACCTAAACTTGTGAACGGGTGTGTTTGGGAGCACAAAATCTTGCAATTTTAACGGTACATCATGCAAAAGGTCTAACTCAAAATGAGTTTTGCTAATTACAGGCATACATACACATTCCAACTGTGGTTCTTTAAAAGTGTTATACTTTGATGCAAAATAGTCCAAGAGGACTTGGGAAGCACAAAGCTCTAAGCCTAAGTTAGGCATTTTTAGAAAAGTTGGTTTTGCAATTTTGTTACAAACTACACCTAGGTTTGGTGGAGGAGTATCAATTTGTGACTCGGGGAGAGAGGTTAGGTACATCTAAGTTGTTTTCATTTTTAAAATCATTTGTACCATCACACACTTTCCCAAAGTCAAAAGAGGGTAAATCATGTTCACTTTCACAGACAATTCCCAAGATCCATATCAACATCACATGCATGAATATCAGAAGAAGCATCATTCATAGGGTTCACAGGAGAGACACTTAATGTCTCTGAACCTAAAGATTCTACTACATTTTCAAAATACACATGCTCTTCATATTCATCATCATCATCATCATCATAGCAAAAATCCATCTCTCCATTCAAAATTGTAGCATTTTTAGTGTACTCATCTACCTCTAGATTAGGTTCATATTCAATGTTAGTTGCATGAGTAAGACTAGAAACACTATTTTCAATCCTATCATTTTGTAACTCAATCAAGGTTCCTTTGAAGAATCATCTTGAGTTGTTCCATTGAAGGAGAGTCTTCACTAGTGGGTATGCATTCCTCATATGGATATTCATTGTATAGTTGATCATGAGGTTCACTAGAGAAGGGAAATTCAGGACATGTTGCTATATGGATGGTCATGCATTGCATTCATTTCAAGCCTAGCATTTTGCTCTATGAGTGTTTCCATTATTGATTGCAAACTAGGAGTTGGGGGAGTATAAAATTGTTCATCTCCCCACCTGCAGTGAATGATGCATGTGTGCAGGTTGATTATGGTCCCAATAGTCACTTCTAGACACTTCGTACATTGGATTATCATGGTTTTCCCTAGACTGTCTAAAATCATGCAAGATGTAACAGTATTCAGCAGGGTGGCTAGCCCAGGCGTGTCCCCAACACACAAACCCTCACTTCAATTTATACATGCATGCACTCAACAACCGAACCCTAATTTACTTAAAAAAATAGGAATTAAATGCAAAGTAATTCAAACCCATACTCTGTTCGGCTCTGAATCACTGACTTCTCTGCTCCTGCGGCTCTGAGTCGCCATGCATGGGTTGTTGTGACCTAACCCTAGTTCTCATCTATCTCTAAATTAGCTTCTAGGTGTATGGAGAAGCTAAGGGAGAGATAGCTAAGCCTAGAGAAGAGGAGGAGAGTTGTTGGTAGCTATGGAGGTGACAGGAGATGGAGTTGTTGGTGGCTATGGCGGGGGAATGGGGGTGGAGTTGCAGAGAAGATGGGTTTTTGCAGAGGAAAGAGAAGGAAGAAGAGAAAATGGGTAAGGTCGAGTGGGTATAGGGTATAGAGAGTTTCGTTGTGAGGCATGAACAGCGGGGGATGATGAGAACGCTGCACCGAGCGTTGGATGAAGCTGATGGAGATCTGACGGTCGAGGATGGTTGGCGGTTTTGGTGTGTTCTGGTGTTGCACGGGATCATCGAGAGATAGATGTAAGCGATGGAGCGACCGTTGGATGTAGCTGAGGGAGATCTCAATGGCTCAGAGTGAGCGGGCTCGGATCCGGGTCATGGGTAGCTCTAGCCCAAGTCTTCCTTGTTGGGTTGCAACCGATTTGCGCGCGGCTTTGGCTATCCGCTCCATAGATGTTTGACTCCAATTCTTCGCTCTTTAGCCTCGTTTTCCGGACTTTATTTATTACCTAAAAACACACAATTAATTAATACAAATATTTATTCTTGAAAACAAAGAAAACACGTAACTGGGGATAATATCTCGATTCTTGAGCACAAAAGATGAGTAAAATGCCAATAAAAAGGTGTATAAATATGCACTATTTGGCACTCATCAAGTATCTCCCAATGATCATTCTTGCATCTCTTAAGTTAGATACAAGAAAGGGAATGCCTATGATTAGGCAGCCATGTGAGATGAAATCTCACTATACGTATTGAGAGACGAGTTGTAAATTCTATCTGAAGGTTTGAGCATGGTATTTCTTATCTTCCTTCGGTTATTTTTTTTTCCATAGGGATTCAGCATAACCTTGTCAGGTGATCCATCAGAAATATTTTTCTGAGGATTAAGTCTAGGACCTCTAGAGATCGGTTCCAGAGAATTAGAAGAGGCATGTCTCCACCATCTAGACTTAGATTTACCAGACTTATTCTCATAAATGCTGGGAATGAGTATTTTTGCACCATTCGGAGAAATACGATTCCTATGGGGATTTCGAGTTGAGTGACTATTGAAATCCATCTTATGAGAATCCTATTTTTCTGCAGGGATGAAATACATTATAGTGGTCATTAGAGAGTTTACTGTGTCGATAGTGAAAAGAAGTAGATTTTGAAGATCAGAAATCTGTTTCTTTCTAGCAAAACAATGATGAACAAAGTGATTCTTTTTCCCACAGAAGGAACATGTTTGTGGAGGAGAAACATTTACAGGAGCCTGTTTTGAATTCATAGCCCTATTAGATGGTTGCAAGTTATATAAACACTTCTTAGCAGAAACTTCTTTTAGAAAACATCTCTTCATGTACTGTGATTCTATCTGAGAATTGATCATAGGTACAGAAGAATTTCTCATTAAGACAAAGTTTTCCTTTTTCAAGGATTTGCACTGTTCTTGGGCTAGAATAAGGGAAGCACTTAGTTTCTCCTTTTCATCACGAAGTCAGTTTAGATCAGATGAATGCGTCTCGATCAAACGTTTTTCTCTAATTGAGTCTTCTTTAACAATATTCTCAAGAACACAAATCTTTTCATGCTTAAGAGTAGTTTCTTGAATAAGTTTTTCGATATTGTTGGAGAAGGATTCAATTATACTATAGAGTTCCCGTTCTCGACCTGGAGACTTCTCAAATTCATTTATAAGCTGAGCATGATTATGAAAATAAATATCCACAGTCGATTTTTTTGAGATTATGGTGATATCCATTTCAGCTTTTGACACAGTGTCCCATGTCTCATCCAAATTCGATAATACATCCTTTCTACCTCGGAATTCGGAAGAATCAGCCAAGGAGTTATCATTTGAGGTATTTCCAAGACATTTGGCATAATTGAAAGCTTTCGAGGATATTTTGGTGTGCGCAACAGCAAGAGATATTCTTCCGTCCACAGAGATAGATCGCTACAAACACAGACTTATAAGGTCTTTAAACGAGTTTGCCTGCTCTGATACCAATTGAAAAAGTGGGGGTACAACAACCTCACCCAATATTTCGCTTAGCAATCTGTATAGACTAACCCCAATATACTTTCAAGAAAATCAACTAGACAGTCAGACTCAATCTTAATTAAAAGTATATCAAAGAGTTATATCTCAATTTCTCGATTCAATACTTACTCAATCAAATAGCAATCTGTGAGTCTAATTGAATACAAGAGAAATTAACTTGAACGATACCAAAGACCAATGTTCAAGGATCAATCAATTTCAATCAACAACCAAAGGTCGGATTTCCCAATTTATTGATTCAACGCACAACCTCGTGATATTTCAATTATATAAAAAAATATAATGCGGAAAAGAAATAACATGACACTGTAAGTTTTGTTAACGAGGAAACCGCAAATGCGTAAAAACACAGGACCTAGTCCAGATTGAACACACACTATATTAAGCCACTATGACACTAGCCTACTACAAACTAACTTCGGTATGGACTGTAGTTGAACCCCAATAAACCTCACACTGATCCAAGGTACAGTTGCGATCCTTACGTCTCTAATCCTAGCAGGATACTACACACTTGATTCCCTTAGCTGATCTCACCCACAACTAAGAGTTTCTACGAACCAAAGTCGAAGACTTTAATAAATAAATATTTATCACACAGAAAAGTCTACAGGAATAGATAAATCTGTCTCCCACAGAAATACCTACGAGTTTTGTTCCGTCTTTTGATAAATCAAGGTGAATAGGAACCAATTGATATACCGGACTTATGTTCCCGAAGAACAGCCTAGAAATATCAATCACCTCACAATAATCTTAATCGACTAGCGAAACAAGATATTGTGGAATCACAAACGATGAGACGAAGATGTTTGTGACTACTTTTCTATCTTTCATATCAGAGAAATTAATGTCAAGCCAATTTTACAACTGTAGTCAATACGATAGAAACAGCAAGATCAGATCACGCAACTACAGAGAAAATATTTGGGTCCGCTTCACAATCCCAATGAAGTCTTCAAGTCGTTAACCTACTGTGTGGTCTCTGTGGAAACCTAAGGTTAAAGGAGAATCGACTTCTAGCTTATACAACTAGTATCACACAGAAGGTGTGGGATTAGATTTCAATTGCTAGAGTTCTCCTTTATATAGTCTCCAAATCGTGGTTTGCAATCTAAGTTACCTTGGTAACAAAGCATTCAATATTCACGGTTAGATGAAAACCTGATTAGATTCAAGCTAATATCTTTCAACCGTTAGATCCAACTTAGCTTGTTATACACAAATGAAATGCATGTTCATTTAGGTTTGTATAACTGTACCTAAACGTGTACACCTAGTTGGTTCAACAGTAGTTAACCAAATGGTTATCCATATGAGCACTTTCATATCAAACTTTTTCATCTTCACCATAACTAATTCAAATTACTCAAAAAAACTAGTTAGAGAGTTGTTCAATTGCTTAGATCTCATTGAAGTATATAAGACACAATCGAAGCAAAATGATTTTGATTCACTCAATCGATTCATGAACATTATAGCCACGGTTTGCAAATATGCATTCCTTAGTTTATATATGTCTTAGTTCACGAATAAACCGCTTTTAGAAAATAACCTACTTAAGTACGCATACCGGTACGCATACTTAAGTACTCGGGATTGAGTTTGTTTTCAAATTATTAAACTCCAGCAGAAATTCACAGGACATGAACTTCGGGCAAGACGCGACAGATGTACACGCGGAATTTAGTTCCGGTTATCGTAAGCAAAGCAAAGTACGCATACTTTGGTTCAAGGATTTTGACTTACACAAGTATGAGTTCACATACAATGTTTATATCCATTCATGGTTATATATTCTAAACTCTCATTTCAATCATTGAAACATTCTTAGAGGATGTTAAATAGAGGTTATTCACACACTATTTTTTATCAAAGCAATTTTCAAGATATTGAAATAATCAACATGACTTTCGTCACTTGTAAAGATGAACTTGGCCAAAGCGAAAGCTTACCAATGTATATTTCGAGAAATAGATAAGCGAGATAAAACTCGGCTACGAAATAAAAATGTGTATAATCGAAGTCTATATAGCAATACGACTTTTGTCTTAAGATAGGAGATAGAGTAGATAGACTTTTGAGTGATAGATAAGTTCAAGTCTCCACATACCTTTAGTCGATGAAGTTCCACCAGCCTCCTTGAGTAGTTCTTCGTCTTGTATGATGAACGCCGTGAAGTCTAAAGCTTAACTACACTTTCTATCCTAGTCCGAGACACAGCTATAAGTATACTAAAAATCAAGACTTATAGTTTTGTCACTAAAATTGACAAACAAGCTTGAGATAGCAACGCTATGAAGTTCGACCGAGCAAAGGTTTCTAACACTTACCAACGATATTTCGAGAAATATGTAAGCAAGTTAAACTCAGCTATCAAATGTGTATAATTGAAGTCTATATAGCTATACATCTTTTGTCTCAAATAGGAGATAGAGTAGATATACTTTTGAGTGATATATGAGTTCAAGTCCCCACATACCTTTTGTTGATGAAGTTCCACAAGCTCCCGTTAGTAGTTCTTCGTCTTCAATTGATGAACGCCGTGAAGTCTAATGCTCAACTACACTTTCTATCCTAATCCGAGACTTAGCTATAAGTAGACTATAAATCAAGACTTATGGTTTTGGAAACTAAACTTGACAACAAGCTTGAGATAGCAATGCTTGCGAGTTTGATGGTAGGCCCGAGAAGATGCTTAAATTACGGCCACGGGTTATACCGTTAGTGCACGCGCGCCTAT
This sequence comes from Papaver armeniacum, assembly GCA_023531295.1. NCBI lineage: Eukaryota > Viridiplantae > Streptophyta > Magnoliopsida > Ranunculales > Papaveraceae > Papaver > Papaver armeniacum. Next base: position 179,418 of record JAJJWW010010713.1, read on the forward strand.
TGAGACGCGGTAGTACGGTCGATCCCACAAGGACTAGGTGTGCCTAAGTATGATCTATGGCTTTCTTAACTGAATTCTAAGGTGATTATGTAGCACAAAAGTTGATTGTCGAAGCGACTGAGATTATGTGAGTTGTGACAGTGAACTAAACTAAGGTAAAAAGATAACTTGAGAGCTACCAGGGTGGTGAATCTACCACTTGACTCTATGCTAAGGTTATTCCACTAATGTTGTGTTCTTTGTATCTCCCTAAGGGTGATTATAATGAATAATGAGTCACTAATCTCATAATTCCCCCTAGTATAGAGTGTCTAATTACAAGACACTCTATCAAGGTGGTCCTTGCTCAATTAACTAATCATTATTCATATTTCATTAAGCACATACAATCTTCTCTCGAAAGTTTCACATGGAGCAATGGTTAATCTTTCACTCAATTTCTCCTAGTATTGGTCGTTTTCTTACAAAGATGTACCCAATCACAGGAGAACCGAGTTACCCAAGCCTAACTAAACTCCTAAGTCTCATTAAGCTCAATGATCACAAGAACATCAGAGAAGAATTAATCAACATATTGCCTAGGGTTTCAACAACACCCTAGTCAAGAACTTAAAACATGATTCAAATACAAAGAACTAAAACTACAAATTGAAACTAAGTGACAGCTCTGGCTAATCCAGGCGTGCCCAAAATCATCTTTGACATCTCCTATTTATACATACAAGAATAAACTACCAAACCCTAATTTACAAACTCGAAATTAAAGAAAAATAAATCAAACCCTTGTACTGATAGCCTCCGAATCGCCGTTTCTCCTTGGTCTCCTCTCGCCTCCGCATGGGCACCGTTGAGTCGATCTCGTTAATGAAACCCTAGTTTTATTTATCTCTTACCTAGCCTCAGGTTTGAGAGAGAAGCTATGTGAGAGAGAAATAAAGCTTAGGTGGCGGAGTTTAAGACCGTGATGTGTTGGATGTCGTGGATGGAGGTGGTGGCGAGTTGTCCGCTCGGGCGGCCGCAAGCCTGGCCGGGAGAAGAAGATGAGGGTGGTACGGGGTTTTGCAGAGTTCTCCGTCGGGGTGAGGGAGACGAAATGAGTTTAGGGTTAGGTTTTAGGAGTTTATATAGGTGTTGTGGTGTTGAGTTGTGCACATCGAAGATCGATGGGAACGCCGCACCGAGCGTAGGATCTGGATGGGAGAGATCCGAACGGTCGAGGCTGGTAGCCGGTGCCTGTGATATGGTGTTGCGCGAGTGCATCAAGAGATGATGTATAGGGAGGAGCGACCGCTGGATGGCGAGTGAAGATCTTAACGGCTCCGGATGAGCGGGTTCGGATCCGGTCGTGGGTAGCTCTAGCCCATGTCTTGTAGATGAGTTGCTACTTGTTGGGTTGCAAATCGCTTTCGCGTGGCTTTGGCTGGCTCCATAGGTGCTCGACTCCACTTCTTCGCTCTTTGGCTCCTCGATTCTCCGAACTTTATTTAGTACCTAAAAATACAAAATTAATTAATACAAATATTTATTCTTGAAAACAAAGAAAACATGTAACTGGGATAATATCCGATTCTTGAGCACAAAAGATGAGTAAAATGCCAATAAAAAGGTGTATAAATATGCACTATTTGGCACTCATCAAATACCCCCAAACCTGAATTTTACTTGTCCTCAAGTGAAACAGTAAATGAAGAAATCCTAACTATACCACCGTCGCTGGTCTCTCGAATGCATTTAGCGTATGCACTAAGCCTTTAAACCCCTAGGTGTCCCTAGTGGACGAGTTGTAGTCTCGTGAGGGTTTACAAGAGGTGTACCCACAAAACCTTCTCCAACTTCAAAGTGTAAAAGAGTCTCAAGCATCCAAGGAGCTATGAGGACATAGAGTTTCGCATGCTAGTAACAGGTTAGAACTATCGAAGAACGATTCTCATCCTTAAGTGCCGAGCGAGAAGTAACCATACCATATGAAAGAATTTGATTCGATTGTGATCATAAGTCTCAACTTCGCCTCACCATTAGGATTTTATGATAATTGCACTCAAAAAGATCGCTTTTTTAGTCTCTCATGTGTGCAGCAGTGAGTAAAGAGAGAAATCCCGCACACGTTGTAGGTAAGAAGGATAACCTTCCGAAATAAAATCTGGAGACTCCACTGAAGTGTGGACAAAAAGAATCTTTTTCTAATGATCTCTAAGAAAGGAAAATCAACCATTAGTAAGGGTGGGAGTACTCACTCACTTCTCACCCGATCGACAATTAATATCACTCTCTCATAAGAAACCATAGAAACGTCTTCAATCTTCGGTCTTCTGGTCTTCAAACGTTGATGATGAACTTCGAACTTTAAAAAAACTTTAATTTTTTTTTTTTTTTTTTTTTTTTTTTTTTTTTTTTCTTTAAGTTACAATAAAAGGATAAACTCAATTTTTCACAAACTTCATTAATTCTCATTCTATTTTCTTTTCTTTGTTTTGTTGCATATAAACCTTGGACTATCTCAACTTTTCTTTCAATATTCTCGATTCGCTCCGGCTAGCCGACGATGATGTGTTTCTATGGGTCTTGCCGATTGAGAGAGAGAGTGATGCTAACTACAAATCGGTATTTAGAAGGAGTTTTCATCTTTAGACGTTACCTCATGATTGACGGAATTAGCACTCAAGAGATCAAAAGTAGTGCCGAAAGTGGTGCGAAGTTGGGTAGCTCACCATTCCTACCCGAATTGACGACGGTGACACACACTCTAAAAGCTTTTCTAGAAAGTCACAAAGAGTGAAGGTCTGTGACCTCGCTTGATGTAAAATGGGTAGTCTCCACTATGGGTGATCACAATTCTACTACCGAATATCTAAACAAAGACCTAATTCGCCCTCCAGATGGTTAAATCCAACTTTAACGCTCTAATCAACTAAGGAACCCGATTATGCTTTCCTAAGACTTCTAACTTTTGTTATTTCGGTATTTAATCTCTATAAACATAGCTAGAAGCATGCTAGTGACTCTAAAATCTCTAAAAGTTGGAGGTTTTATTTGCAAAAAGTTTTTGAATTTTTTGAATTTTTGAATTTTTGAATTTTTTTTTTTTTTTTTTTTTTTTTTTTTTTTTTTTTTGAAAATAAAAGGTAGAATAAAAGACTAAAAACTCTAAATGCAAATGCACCCCAAACCTAAATCAAACATTGTCCTCAATGTGTCACAGATAGGAAAATTTAAACAAATACATACCACGAGAACTATGCCGATAAGATAAAAGGGAAGAGATTACCTGGATGACGGCTACGGAGCAAGGTTGAGCTTCATTCGTCAAGGCTAGAATCCAATATTCTCAACGGAGATCATATCGGATTAGCATAATATATGTGCAAGAAGACTCAACCGAATCAAGAAAAGAAAATTTAACAAGTCCTACCGGATTATATACAAAAATTCACCATAAACCAACAGTCTAAAGAGTTGAGGATCAACCCAATAGAAAATATATACAAACATCAACAGCTTCTTACACATATATAACAAGAGAGTGCAAGTAAGACTGCAGATGTGAAGGAGTTTCCCCCCAAACCTAAATTTGTGAACGGGTGTGTTTGTGAGAACAAAATCTTGCAATTTTAAAGGTACATCATGCAAAAGGTCTAACTCAAAATGAGTTTTATTAAGAATGTGCATACATACACATTCCAACCGTGGGCTCCTTAAGAGTGTTATACTTTGATGCAAAATAGTCCAAGAGGACTTGGGAAGCACAAAGTTCTAGGCCTAAGTTAGGCATTTTTAGAAAAGTTGGTTTTGCAATTTTGTAACAAACAACACCTAGGTTTGGTGGAGGAGTTTCAATTTGTGACTCAGGAGAGAGGTTAGGTACATCTAAGTTGTTTTCATTTTTAAAATCATTTGCACCGTCACACACTTTCCTAAAGTCAGAAGAGGGTAAATCATGTTCACCCGCATAAAATAGCCCATCAATCTCCGTGTCATACTCGCCACCATTCTCATGTATAACATAAACCAGTGAGAGATATCATGTTGTAGCCTAGGCATGGAGTTAGGCACATGCATTGAATCATCCGTGTCAACAGATAATTCAGCTATTCCTAGGTCACAAACAGGTGGTAAAGCATGCTCATTTTCACAGACAATCCCATGTGTTCTACATCAACATCACATGCATGAATATAAGAAGAAGCATCATTCATAGGGTTCATGTAAGAGACGCCTAACGTCTCTCGAACCTAAAGATTTTACTACATTTTCAAAATACATATGCTCTTCATATTCATCATCATCATCATCATAGCACGATTGCATTTCCCTAACATTCATTTCACCTTGAAATTCCTCACTTTCCTCATTTAGTGCATCAAGAATTTGACTCAATTTGAGTTCTAAACTCTCAAACTTTTGCTCAAGGTTTTGATTCAATTCTAGAGTTTCATTATGTTGTTCAATGAAAGGAGAGTTTTCACTAATGGGTATGCATTCCTCATATGGATATTCATTGTATGGTTGTGCATGAGGTTCACTAGAGAAGGGAAATTCAGACATGTTGCTATATGGATGGTCATGCATTGCATTCATTTCAAGCCTAGCATTTTGCTCCATGAGTGTGTCCATTAGTGATTGCAAACTAGGAGTTGGGGGAGTATAAAATTGTTCATCTCCCCACTGTGGTGAATGATGCATGTGTGCAAAGTTGATTATGGTCCCAATAGTCACTTCTAGACACTTCGTACATTGGTTTATCATGGTTTTCCCTAGACTGTCTAAAAGCATGCAAAATATCACAAAGACTCAAAGCAGGTGGTCTAAGCCACCACATAAGGTGCAAGCATGCATTTCATATTGCCTAGAAAACTAGATTCGACGATTGCCTTTCTAAAGCTGCATTGCCTATCTAAGGCGTATAGTCGAGCCTCTAATTGATCTAAAAGTGATGATCGGGTATGAGAAAATTGTTCATTTTCAACCTTTGTGGTGGATGATGTATGTGATCATAATGATTAGGTATGTGAGATCAGGGCCCCGAGAAGGCCCATAAAGTTCCCTAAAGTCACTATGGTATGTGGGGTGTTCATCCCGTGAAAGGTGCCCGTAGGGCAAGCTCTAAGGGATTTATTTGTTCCATCCCAGATGCACTCAAAATCCCGACATGGTCTAGCTCTCAAATTGAACTCACAATCTAATTTGGTTTTGGTGGGATTGGTTTGGTTTATTGGGTTTCATTTGGTTTGTTGGGTTTTGGTTTAGTTTTGTTGGGTTTTTGGTTGGTTGGGAAAGTTTGGTTTACATGGGAAACCCAGGTTGCTGTGGGCTCAATTGAGTTTTGGTTTGTTTGGGATTTGCTGTTTGAAGCCCAAAATTTTTGAATCTGCACAGCCCAGTTGTGTTGAAAAAAATATAGCCCAGAGGATATGGGCTCAGTGTGTGTAATAAGCCCAGGAGATGGTTAGGTTGGCTTGTGTGCACACACCTGTACCTATGAAGGTTGGTTATGTGGGCAGCCTAGTGATGTTGTGGGCTCGCTTGTTTGCAAAGCCCAGATTGATGGCTAGAACAGAGCCCTGTATACAAGTGCAAGCTATGTGGGCTTCCGCTTGCAGCCCAGGTTTGTGAGTTTCTGTGTTTGAGCAAAGAGCCCAAAGGTGGGTTGATGTGGGCTGAAAGTTCACTCACGAGCCCTGCCTTATGGGCTTCAAATGCTTATGTTCAACTTGTTTTCAACCCAAAGGTAATTTGTGTTAACTACACAAAGATCGCCATATGCAGAATTGTGCTCACATTTTTAAACAGACTTAATGGTCGAGCTCGTGGTCGTTGTGTGCAAAGCTTCATTCACAAACGATTAGCAGAGTTTCTAGTGCTTGCAAAACTTAGCACACCCTAGTGATTGCAAATTAAGCACAATGCAACCTGTGCTATGTACACAACACAGCCTAGGTTTATAAAGCAAACCTACGTAAAAATAGCACAAAATTTTTGTGACTGGAGTCTTGAAAGCAACAAGTTAAGCAAATGCTTAGCACAATTCACAACCTAGATTAACATATTAAAACTTAGCTTGCGCATACCCCGTTTGATTAGAGCTCAATAGGTGTGCAATTGATATCAAGCACACAGCTTGAGTGCATGTGGTAATGTCTGGCTTTTACAAGACAAAGATGTGCAAGACAAAGCAGGGTGTGCAAATTGGTTATGCTCAGGTGTATGCTCAGGGTTATGCCAGGGGTGTCTGAATCATGCAAGGTAGCTGAGTTATCATGCGAGCAGAGGTTTACAAAATGGGTTATGCTTAAGTCTCAACCAGGGTTATGCTCAGCAGCTGCAGCCTTAAACTCGCCATGTGGGTCAAGGGTTGCGCAGCTAAGTCTGTGGTTCACTAGTACATGGCATTTCATGCAAGACAGAGAGCATAAAAATTTGACAATACAATACCGTTGGTTATGCTCAAGTTTAAAAAACATGAAATTGTCAAGAAAGACCTTGGTTCTTGTCGCTCCCTTGCGTCCTCCTCTTACTAGGCTTGCTTAGCAGATGTTGCATGGTGCACTGCGACTCAACACAAATTTTCAGTTCCCTGTGCATGCACAGATGGAGCAAGGGTTATGAATATTAAGAGCAAAGATTCACCGAGTAGTGACTTGGACCTGATCACAGTGGAAAAGTATTTTGGACCTGATAGAACCAAGATTACACGTAACACTAAGCTATAAGAATACTTACACTAAGTGACACTACAATGCCATGAAATTTTCAAGAATAGAGAACTAACAAACTAAGATGCAAAAACAAAGTGAAGATGAGAACAAGAGAGAACAACTATATATTACACTAATACAGGTTGCCACAGATGACAATGCACTGGTATATATACTGTGGTTGAAAATCGTGTTTTAGCCGAAAATCACCGGGCACACGCCAAGTCCCCGCAACGGCGCCAAAAACTTGGTAGGCCCGAGAAGATGCTTAAATTACTGTCTACGGGTTATACCGAAGTGCACGGCGCCTATTGAGACGCGGCAAGTACGGTCGATCCCACAAGGACTAGGGTGTGCCTAAGTATGATCTATGGCTTTCTTAACTCGAATTCTAAGGTGATTATGTAGCACAAAAGTTGATTGTCGAAGCGACTGAGATTATGTGAGTTGTGACAGTGAACTAAACTAAGGTAAAAAGATAACTTGAGAGCTACCAGGGTGGTGAATCTACCACTTGACTCTATGCTAAGGTTATTCCACTAATGTTGTGTTCTTGTATCTCCTAAGGGTGATTATAATGAATAATGAGTCACTAATCTCATAATTCCCCCTAGTATAGAGTGTCTAATTACAAAGACACTCTATCACATGGTCCTTGCTCAATTAACTAATCATTATTCATATTTCATTAAGCACATACAATCTTCTCTGAAAGTTTCACATGGAGCAATGGTTAATCTTTCACTCAATTTCTCCCCTAGTATTGGCTGTCTTCTTACAGTACAGCCAATCACAGGAGAACTGAGTTACCCAGCTAACTAAACTCCTAAGTCTCATTAAGCTCAATGATCACAGCAAAATCAGTAAGAATTAATCAACATATTGCCTAGGGTTTCAACAACACCCTAGTCAAGAACTTAAAACATGATTCAAATACAAAGAACTAAAACTACAAATTGAAACTAAGTGACAGCTCTGGCTAATCCAGGCGTGCCCAAAATCATCTTTGACATCTCCTATTTATACATACAAGAATAAACTACCAAACCCTAATTTACAAACTCGAAATTAAAGAAAATAAATCAAACCCTTGTACCGATAGCCTCCGAATCGTCGTTCTCCTTGGTCTCCTCCGCTCCCGCTACCGTTGAGTCGATTCTAATGAAACCCTAGTTTTATTTATCTCTTACCTAGCCTCGTGGTTTGAGAGAGAAGCTATGTGAGAGAGAAATAAAGCTTAGGTGGCGGAGTTTAAGACCGTGATGTCATGATGTCGTGGATGGAGGTGGTGGCGAGTTGTCCGCTTTCCGGCGGCCTCGCAAGCTCGGCCGGGAGAAGAAGATGAGGGTGGTACGGGTTTTGCAGAGTTCTCCGTCTGGGGTGAGGGAGACGAAATGAGTTTAGGGTTAGGTTTTAGGAGTTTATATAGGTGTTGTGGTGTTGGAGGTGTACATCGAAGATCGATGGGAACGCCGCACCGAGCGAGGATCTGGATGGAGAGATCTGAACGGTCGAGGTTGGTAGCCGGTTCTGTTGTGATATGGTGTTGCGCGAGTGCATCAAGAGATGATGTATAGGGAGGAGCGACCGTTGGATGTGGCGAGTGAAGATCTTAACGGCTCGGGATGAGCGGGTTCGGATCCGGGTCGTGGGTAGCTCTAGCCCATGTCTTGTAGATGAGTTGCTACTTGTTGGGTTGCAACTCGCTTTCGCGTGGGCTTTGGCTTTCTCGCTCCATAGGTGCTCGACTCCACTTCTTCGCTCTTTTGGCTCCTCGATTCTCCGAACTTTATTTAGTACCTAAAATACAAAATTAATTAATACAAATATTTATTCTTGAAAACAAAGAAAACACAGAACTGGGATAATATCCGATTCTTGAGCACAAAAGATGAGTAAAATGCCAATAAAAAGGTGTATAAATATGCACTATTTGGCACTCATCAAATACCCCAAACCCGAATTTTACTTGTCCTCAAGTGAATGTAAATGAAGAAATCCTAACTATACCACTGTCGCTGGTCTCTCGAATGCATTTAGCGTATGCACTAAGCCTTTAAACCCCTAGGTGTCCCTAGTGGACGAGTTGTAGTCTCGTGAGGGTTTACAAGAGGTGTACCCACAAAACCTTCTCCAACTTCAAAGTGTAAAAGAGTCTCAAGCATCCAAGGAGCTATGAGGACATAGAGTTTCTCGATGCTAGTAATGTGGTTAGAACTATCGAAGAACGCATTCTCATCCTTAAGTGCCGAGCGAGAAGTAACCATACCATATGAAAGAATTCGGATTCGATTGTGATCATAAGTCTCAACTTCGCCTCACCATTAGGATTTTATGATAATTGCACTCAAAAAGATCGTTTTTTTAGTCTCTCATGTGTGCAGGCAGAGAGTAAAGAGAGAAATCCCGCACACGTTGTAGGTAAGAAGGATAACCTTCCGAAATAAAATCTGGAGACTCCACCCAAGTGTGGACAAAAAGAATCTTTTCTAATGATCTCTAAGAAAGGAAAATCAACCATTAGTAAGGGTGGGAGTACTCACTCACTTCTCACCCGATCGACAATTAATATCACTCTCTCATAAGAAACCATAGAAACGTCTTCAATCTTCGGTCTTCGGTCTTCAACTCGTTGATGATGAACTTCGAACTTTACAAAAACTTGAAATTTTTTTTTTTTTTTTTTTTTTTTTTTTTTAAGTTACAATAAAAGGATAAACTCAATTTTTCACAAACTTCATTAATTCTCATTCTATTTTCTTTTCTTTGTTTTGTTGCATATAAACCTTGACTATCTCAACTTTTCTTTTCAATATTCCGATTCCGCTCCTATTTCGACGATGATGTGTTTCTATGGGTCTTGCTGATTGAGAGAGAGTGATGCTAACTACAAATCGGTATTTAGAAGGAGTTTTCATCTTTAGACGTTACCCTCATGATTGACGGAATTAGCACTCAAGAGATCAAAAGTAGTGCTGAAAGTGGTGCGAAGTTGGGTAGCTCACCATTCCTACCCTAATTGACGTACGGTGACACACTCTAAAAGCTTTTCTAGAAAGTCACAAAGAGTGAAGGTCGGACCTCGCTTGATGTAAAATGGGTAGTCTCCACTATGGGTGATCACAATTCTACTACCGAATATCTAAACAGCACCTAATTCGCCCTCCCAGTATGGTTAAATCCAACTTTAACGCTCTAATCAACTAAGGAACCCGATTGCGTTTCTCCAAGACTTCTAACTTTTGTTATTTTGGCAGAATCTCTATGTAAACATAGCTAGAAGCATGCTAGTGACTCTAAAATCTCTAAAAGTTGGAGGTTTTTATTTGCAAAAAGTTTTTGAATTTTTTGAATTTTTGAATTTTTTGAATTTTTTTTTTTTTTTTTTTTTTTTTTTTTTTTTTTTTGAAAATAAAAGGTAGAATAAAAGACTAAAAACTCTAAATGCAAATGCACCCCCAAACCTAAATCAAACATTGTCCTCAATGTGTCACAGATAGGAAAAATTTAAACAGTCACATACCACGAGAACTATGCTGATAAGATAAAAGGGAAGAGATTACCCAGATGTCGGTGTGGAGCAAGGTTGAGCTTCATTCGTCAAGGCTAGAATCCAATATTCTCAACGGAGATCATATCGATTAGCATAATATATGTGCAAGAAGACTCAACCGAATCAAGAAAAGAAAATTTAACAAGTCCTACTGGATTATATACAAAAATTCACCATAAACTAACAATCTAAAGAGTTGAGGATCAACCCAATAGAAAATATATACAAACATCAACAGCCTTACACATATATAACAAGAGAGTGCAAGTAAGATCATAGAGATGTGAAGGAGTTTCCCCCAAACCTAAATTTGTGAACGGGTGTGTTTGTGAGAACAAAATCTTGCAATTTTAAAGGTACATCATGCAAAAGGTCTAACTCAAAATGAGTTTTATTAAGAACAGGCATACATACACATTCCAACTGTGGCTCCTTAAGAGTGTTATACTTTGATGCAAAATAGTCCAAGAGGACTTGGGAAGCACAAAGCTCTAGGCCTAAGTTAGGCATTTTCAGAAAAGTTGGTTTTGCAATTTTGTAACAAACAACACCTAGGTTTGGTGGAGGAGTTTCAATTTGTGACTCGGAGAGAGGTTAGGTACATCTAAGTTGTTTTCATTTTTAAAATTATTTGCACCGTCACACACTTTCCTAAAGTCGAAGAGGGTAAATCATGTTCACCTCGCATAAAACGGTTCATCAATCTCCAGGTCATACTCGTCACCATTCTCATGTATAACATAACCAGGAGAGATATCATGTTGTAGCCTAGGCATGGAGTTAGGCACATGCATTGAATCATCCGTGTCAAATGCACAATTCGGCCTATTCCTAGGTCACAAACAGTGGTAAAGCATGCTCATTTTCACAGGACAATCCCAATGTGTTCTACATCAACATCACATGCATGAATATAAGAAGAAGCATCATTCATAGGGTTCACAGAAGAGACGCCTAACGTCTCTGAACCTAAAGATTTTACTACATTTTCAAAATACATATGCTCTTCATATTCATCATCATCATCATCATAGCACGATTGCATTTCCCTAACATTCATTTCACCTTGAAATTCCTCACTTTCCTCATTTAGTGCATCAAGAATTTGACTCAATTTGAGTTCTAAACTCTCAAACTTTTGCTCAAGGTTTTGATTCAATTCTAGAGTTTCATTATGTTGTTCAATGAAAGGAGAGTTTTCACTAATGGGTATGCATTCCTCATATGGATATTCATTGTATGGTTGTGCATGAGGTTCACTAGAGAAGGGAAATTCAGACATGTTTCTATATGGATGGTCATGCATTGCATTCATTTCAAGCCTAGCATTTTGCTCCATGAGTGTGTCCATTAGTGATTGCAAACTAGGAGTTGGGGAGTATAAAATTGTTCATCTCCCCACCGTGGTGAATGATGCATGTGTGCAGAGTTGATTATGGTCCCAATAGTCACTTCTAGACACTTCGTACATTGGTTTATCATGGTTTTCCCTAGACTGTCTAAAAGCATGCAAAATATCACAAGACTCAGCAGGTGGTCTAAGCCACCACATAAGGTGCAAGCATGCATTTCATATTGCCTAGAAAAACTAGATTCGACAGATTGCCTTTCTAAAGCTGCATTGCCTATCTAAGGCGTATAGTCGAGCCTCTAATTGATCTAAAAGTGATGACCGGGCATGAGAAAATTGTTCATTTTCAACCTGTGGTGGATGATGTATGTGATCATAATGATTAGGGTATGTGAGATCAGGGCCCTGAGAAGGCCCATAAAGTTCCCTAAAGTCACTATGGTATGTGGGGTGTTCATCCTGTGAAAGGTGCCCGTAGGCAAGCTCTCTAAGGGATTTATTTGTTCCATCCCCAGATGCAGACCAAAATCCTGACATGGTCTAGCTCTCAAATTGAACTCACAATCTAATTTGGTTTTGGTGGGATTGGTTTGGTTTATTGGGTTTCATTTGGTTTGTTGGGTTTTGGTTTAGTTTTGTTGGGTTTTTGGTTGGTTGGGAAAGTTTGGTTTACATGGGAAACCAGTTGTCATGGGCTCAATTGAGTTTTGGTTTGTTTGGGATTTGCTCGTTTGAAGCCCAAAATTTTTGAATCGACAAACCAGCATTGTGTTGAAAAAATATAGCCCAGAGGATATGGGCTCAAAGGTGTGTAATAAGCCCTGGAGATGGTTAGGTTCAGTTGTTATTAGTGCACACACCTACCTATGAAGGTTGGTTATGTGGGCAGCCTAGTGATGTTGTGGGCTCAGTTTGTTTGCAAAGCCCAGATTGATGGCTAGAACAGAGCCCAGGTATACAAGTGCAAGCTATGTGGGCTTCTGTTTGCAGCCCAGGTTTGTGAGTTTCAGGTTTGAGCAGAGCCCAGCAGTGTGGGTTGATGTGGGCTGAAAGTTCACTCACAGAGCCCAGCTTATGGGCTTCAGTGCTTATGTTCAACTTGTTTTCAACCCAGTGCAATTTGTGTTAACTACACAGCACTGCCTATGCAGAATTGTGCTCACATTTTTAAACAGGACTTAATGGTTGAGCTCAGTGGTCAGGTTGTGTGCAGGCTTCAGTTCACAGCGATTAGCAGAGCCTAGTGCTTGCAGCTTAGCACACAGCCTAGTGATTGCAAAATTAGCACAATGCAACCTCGTGCTATGTACACAACACACGCCCTAGGTTTATAAAGCAAACCCACAGAAAAATAGCACACCCCAGACTTGAGTCTTGAAAGCAACAAAGTTAAGCAATGCTTAGCACAATTCACAACCTAGATTAACATATTAAAAACTTAGCTTGCGACACAGTCCCGTTTGATTAGAGCTCAATAGTGTGCAAATTGGATATCAAGCACAAAGCTTGAGTGCATGGTGGTAATGTCAAGCTCACAAAGACAAAGACAAGTGCAAGACAAAGCAGGGTGTGCAAATTGGTTATGCTCAGGTGTATGCTCAGGGTTATGCCAGGGGTGTCTGAATCATGCAAGGTAGCTGAGTTATCATGAGAAGAGGTTTACAAAATGGGTTATGCTTAAGTCTCAACCGGGGTTATGCTTAGCATTAAAACTTAAACTCTCACCAATGGGTCAAGGGTTGCGCAGCTAAGTCTGTGGTTCACTAGTACATGGCATTTCATGCAAGACAGAGCATAAAAATTTGACAATACAATACCGTTGGTTATGCTCAAGTTTAAAAACACAAAGGCTCAACAAAGACCTTTGGTTCTTGGCCGCTCCCTTGCGTCCTCCTCTTACTAGGCTTGCTTAGCAGATGTTGCAGGTACCTGCGACTCAACACAAATTTTCAGTTCCCAGGTATGCACAGATGGAGCAAGGGTTATGAATATTAAGAGCAAAGATTCACTGAGTAGTGACTTGACCTGTCACGGGGAAAAGTATTTTGACCGATAGAACCAAGATTACACGTAACACTAAGCTATAAGAATACTTACACTAAGTGACACTACAATGCCATGAAATTTTCAAGAATAGAGAACTAACAAACTAAGATGCAAAAACAAATTGAAGATGAGAACAAGAGAGAACAACTATATATTACACTAATACGGTGGTTACAGATGACAATGCACTAGATATATACGTGGTTAAAATCAGTAAAGCTTAGCCGAAAATCACTGGGCACACGCCAAGTCCCCGGCAACGGCGCCAAAAACTTGGTAGGCCCGAGAAGATGCTTAAATTACGGCCTACGGGTTATACCGCAAGTGCACGGCGTCTATTGGAGACGCGGCAAGTACGGGTCGATCCCACAAGGACTAGGGTGTGCCTAAGTATGATCTATGGCTTTCTTAACTGAATTCTAAGGTGATTATGTAGCACAAAAGTTGATTGTCGAAGCGACTGAGATTATGTGAGTTGTGACAGTGAACTAAACTAAGGTAAAAAGATAACTTGAGAGCTACCAGGGTGGTGAATCTACCACTTGACTCTATGCTAAGGTTATTCCACTAATGTTGTGTTCTTGTATCTCCCTAAGGGTGATTATAATGAATAATGAGTCACTAATCTCATAATTCCCCCCTAGTATAGAGTGTCTAATTACAGTACACTCTATCACAGGGTCCTTGCTCAATTAACTAATCATTATTCATATTTCATTAAGCACATACAATCTTCTCTCGAAAGTTTCACATGGAGCAATGGTTAATCTTTCACTCAATTTCTCCCCTAGTATTACTGTCTTCTTACAAAGATACCCAATCACAGGAGAACCGAGTTACCCAACCTAACTAAACTCCTAAGTCTCATTAAGCTCAATGATCACAAAGAAAACTCGTGTAAGAATTAATCAACATATTGCCTAGGGTTTCAACAACACCCTAGTCAAGAACTTAAAACATGATTCAAATACAAAGAACTAAAACTACAAATTGAAACTAAGTGATACTCTCCGCTAATCCAAAGTGCCCAAAATCATCTTTGACATCTCCTATTTATACATACAAGAATAAACTACCAAACCCTAATTTACAAACTCGAAATTAAAGAAAATAAATCAAACCCTTGTACCGATAGCCTCCGAATCGGCTGTTCTCCTTGGTCTCCTCTCGCTCCTCGCGGGCCGCTGAGTCGATCCGTTAATGAAACCCTAGTTTTATTTATCTCTTACCTAGCCTCAGGGTTTGAGAGAGAAGCTATGTGAGAGAGAAATAAAGCTTAGGGGTGGAGTTTAAGACCGTGATGTCATGATGTCGGTGGATGGAGGTGGTGGCGGAGTTGTTCCGCTCCGGCGGCTCGCAAGCTCGGCCGGGAGAAGAAGATGAGGGTGGTACGGGTTTTGCGAGTTCTCTGTCGGGGGTGAGGGAGACGAAATGAGTTTAGGGTTAGGTTTTAGGAGTTTATATAGGTGTTGTGGTGTTGAGCAGGTACATCGAAGATCGATGGGAACGCTGCACCGAGCGTAGGATCTTGCGGGAGAGATCTGAACGGTCGAGGTTGGTAGCCGGTTCTGTTGTGATATGGTGTTGCGCGAGTGCATCAAGAGATGATGTATAGGGAGGAGCGACCGTTGGATGTGGCGAGTGAAGATCTTAACGGCTCGGGATGAGCGGGTTCGGATCCGGGTCGTGGGTAGCTCTAGCCCATGTCTTGTAGATGAGTTGCTACTTGTTGGGTTGCAACTGTTTCGCGCGTGGGCTTTGGCTTTCTGCTCCATAGGTGCTCGACTCCACTTCTTCGCTCTTTTGGCTCCTCAGATTCTCCGAACTTTATTTAGTACCTAAAAATACAAAATTAATTAATACAAATATTTATTCTTGAAAACAAAGAAAACACAGAATCTGGGATAATATCTGATTCTTGAGCACAAAAGATGAGTAAAATGCCAATAAAAAGGTGTATAAATATGCACTATTTGGCACTCATCATTTGACCAAGCACCGCTCTAACACCAGTAAACTTGAAAGATATCAATAAAGATCACATGTTAAATCATTTGTTTTTTTATTGCTACGAGATGTTTTAGCTTAAGATTTGATCGGCTCGTACACCTAATTTGGAAATATTTGAGTCATGATACATATATGGCTCGTTGGTACATATCTGGATGGAATCAAAAGTATTTTTTAATCTTACTATTAAGTTTTGAGTCAGATCCAGGTATTGTGAGTCGGATTCGGATTTAACAATGCTTTGTTGTCCAAATGGTGTGTAAATATGGAGAACAACATAGCCATTAATAAAGGAAAATTATCCGAGAAAATTACATGGGGAATGCTAAAACTTGGTTAACAAATGAGGTTATAACTACCCATAGCCTTAGTTTGTAAGGGTATTGTGAAGTCTAGCAATCTCATCACAAAAAACACTCACTTTACTGTCAATGATAGTAGCAATATTAGTTTTTGGAAAGATAATTGTTTTATTATTAATCCTTTGAAATTTAAGTATACCCACAACTTTGGGGGCTTAGTAAAGCAAAACCGGTCACAATTCAAGAGGTTATCAAAGGGGATAACTCAAATTCATCTTGGGATTTACATTTTAGAACCAACTTTAGGTGGATGAAGTGGAAGAAGCTATCAGGTTGGTAGGCAACATAGGAAACCATAATTTATTCCATAGCAACAAGGTTGCATAACATGGCTCTCCCTACAAGTTTAGGTAAGTTTTCCACTTAGTCTTGCCATGGGATTCAAGTGGAGAATAGTAGTCCAGTAATCTTCATGGATCCAAATTTTATTTGGAAAGCCATTGTACCATCAAAGGTTTCTGAAATGACGAGGGTACAAAGTACACCACAATCTTTTCGTTATCAACCTATAAGTCCGATACCTTGCGTGATCTAGTATAGACATGAACTGTCAAAAAGATAGCAACCACAAGGTATACACTTGGTATATAGTTTCTAGTTCAAACCGAACCTTAAACTATAGGTATCAACCCAAGTGTTTGTGATTAACGTACAAGTGCAATTACTTTTAATTAAAATAATAATTATAATTGCGAAAATTAAAACTAAAGACATAACAAGATTTTGTTAACGAGGAAACCGCAAATGCAGAAAACCTCCGGGACCTAGTCCAATTCT
Organism: Papaver armeniacum; assembly: GCA_023531295.1. Taxonomy (NCBI): domain Eukaryota; kingdom Viridiplantae; phylum Streptophyta; class Magnoliopsida; order Ranunculales; family Papaveraceae; genus Papaver; species Papaver armeniacum. Next base: position 196,209 of record JAJJWW010010713.1, read on the forward strand.
GAATAATCTCAGAATTAAGCCGCTATACAAAGACACTACTAAATGTGTATAGTTGAGACCAAGTGAACTACCCCTAGTTACCTAGTTTCCTCAGTATCCCTGCTCCTACAACCAATCTGGACAACACACGTGAATCCTAAGAATAAAGTCCACTATCTTAAGTTGCTTCAGCCTCTATGAAGACTTTGAGCACTCAACCCTTTCTATCATCTTCCAAACAGTAAATGACTAATCTGTTTGGTAACCTCTCTCATATATCAGGAAATTAATCAGAGACATATTTGTTGAGTATGACAAAGGCTTTACTGTTCAAAATCAATTAAACTCTTTTATCGGGTTTAGATCTTCCAAGATCTCGATTAACAAATTAACCATATCAAAAGTCAAACATAACTACCATATTCGAATACTGAAGAGTACCACCAAATGATAGCTTGTCGATCTAAATACGACTACTAATAAAAAGGCTATCAAAATATAAACTAGATCTAGTCGAATCCCAGCCGATCAAGTTTGTGCACGAAGCAAATCACAAAGATACGAAACCTATAAGAAAAATCTTCTTGTCATCAAATCTTCAATAGTCTTCTGTAACTGCACAATAACAAACTTGATTCCAACTTATGATCGATCACGCACACAGAACGGAGTCTGTTAACAATGGATGATCACAAGTCAACGTCAGATCTAAAGACAGATCTGAACTATCACTAATCTCTAGATCTAGTTTGAGTGACCTTATGTAAGAAGAGAAGGCTCTCAAGATCAATTAAACTAGGTGCAATCATGAGTTAACAAACCGTTATTCAATCAAATCAATAATCGAAAAATAAAATAACAATGAAATTCTAGTTTCCCACCAACGATACTAGTAGACGCTTCTTGATCCCAAAGAAGTCTTTAAACTAGCAGAAATAAGAGGTTTCGCCTAGTTAGGTTACTCTCCTCTCCAAGATAATATTACAAGTAATATTATTAGTCAGCTACAACAGTGACTACAAAATGAAGTACATGCCTCAAGATAAGTTTGTAAGAAGAACAAACTTCGCTATTTATAGACCAAGGTAGTTTGGACACCAAGGAATTTCCATAACCGAAAACATTCTTAAGATATGCAATAAAGCACATAAATTCGGTTTTGTCTAATTCCAACCAATATCCAACTGTATAACCGAAATCTCAACGGATGACTCAATATTAGCTAGCACTTAACTAATATATCTTTCCAGAGATATGTTTACTTTCTAGTAAAACAAAACATATTAATTCGAAAATCTCGAAAAGATTCTATACTATTTCGGTTTGGGATCTCACCTTGAGTATCAAAGAATATCTTTGAACAATCAAGAAATAATATTTCAACACATGTTCAAATTACTCATTATGTCGACATCTTGAACTTTCTTATGTTGCAAACCCAATTTCCAAATCACACAAGCCCTAAAGGGTACGTGATTTAGAGAAATCAATTTTTTCTATTGGGACCGGTTCTACCATGACTCCTAAAAAAAGTTAGGATCGGTTCTACCTTGAGTCCCAATATAGGTAGGGATCGGTTCTACCTTGACTCCCAACATAAGCTAGGACCAGTTCTATCCTGATACCTTATATAGGTTAGGATCGGTCCAACCTTAAGATCTTCAATGAAAACCGGATCACCTTCAATCCTCTTGATTTCCTTTCAACTAAGAAGCAATTTTGAAAGTCTAATTCCTTAAACTCATGTAATTAAACATAGTTTTCTAGGTATGAAATCAAACCTATGTTCACTACACAATCTAGTAACAAGTTACAAAGATTATGTTGATATTGACAATCCATCATGTTCTAATCCATTGTACCTTCTCTTATGATGTTTGGTCTTATTTGCTTAAGTTTTATCGAGTACATATTGCTATTAGTAAAAATACAAATGGTTGTATCAATTCTTTGAAATTAAGTATAGCAGTGATGCTGCAAGGTTTTATTTGGAATCATCTATCCTATTTTCCTATGCAGTCTGGTCCTTGCTATGAATTGAGAGAAATAAAAGGATATTTTGTAACAAAGATCAAAAGCTGCAAGATGTTATTATCACTATAAAATCTTTGTTATTTCAATAGGGTTTTCCCTCTAAAGTATTTGAGAGTCTTTTTTTAACGATTTATTAGCAATAAACTGAGAGCTTAATTAAGGTTTGTAATATGTAATTGTGTTAGTTATCTCCTTGGTTTGATTTTTATTTCCTTGGTCTCTTACCAGGTGACTTCTGTATCCTTTATATTACAATCTTAGTTATCTCCTTGGTCTCTTACCAGGTGACTTTTGTATCCTTTATATTTATTACAATTTTATTAGTCAAGTTGATCATATAGAAATAGCAGTACATAGTATCCTTTATATACTAGGAAAAGGGAAAACCAAAAGATTTAATGGGAAAATTAAAAGACTTCTGTATGCACCGCACATACATGGGCCAAAGGCCCTACAACATTTTAATTTTTTTCCAGAAAAAAATGGTTGATACAAATTCAGGTCAGTTGAGCCTAACATTTTTAGGGGCCACTCAAAAGGAATTAGGGGCCACCTTTTTATTCCCATCCATTGAAGGGGGTTAAGGGGTGTCTTAAAAATAGAAAATTGTCTATATTGTCCTTCACCTTTATACTAAATCTAAACCTATATCCTTTATTTTCATAATCATATCAGTCCTCGTCTTCTTCTCTTTTCTACCCATTGATTTTTTTTCTTCATCATTTTAATTTTGATTGAAAATAAAGATCGTCGATTAAACAAATATTATGATTGATTGTTTAAAATTAAAACCCAAAATTCATTAACCTTAAAGTTGAAACTTAGAACATCAAAAAAAAAGGAGTTAAACAAACAAAACGAATAGATGATAGTAGTTGTGATTCAAAATTAGGATTTGATTACTTGAAATCAAAAATTTGATCCAAAATTTTCTTGGATTTACAAGACAAGATAACAATCTATTTTACCTACCGATTATGGTTGATGTTCTTAAGAAATGAAGAACATCAAATAATCTATTTTATCTACCTATGATTATGGTACATCAACCATAATCGGTAGGTAAAGTAGATTATTATCTACCGATTATGGTTGATGTTCTTGGATTTACACTAGCAGAAACATAATCGGTAGATAATAATCTACTTTACCTACCGATTATGGTTGACGTTCTTGGATTTACAGTAGCAGAAACATAATCGGTAGATAATAATCTACTTTACCTACCGATTATGGTTGATGTTCTTCATTTCTTAAGAACATCAACCATAATCGGTAGGTAAATTGATCGTTATCTATCGATTATTCTTGATTCAAAAAATTCAATTTCTCTGTACTAAAAGTTACGCACAATCGGTAGATAATGAACACCATTAACTACCGATTGTGAAAGTAGAAAATTTCGAAAATTTATTAAATTTTGAGAATTTGAATTGGGGGACATGAACACAATCAATAGATAATAAGCATCACTTATTAACACAATTTACTACCGATTATGGTAGTACTAACATTCGAAAATTGAGTATATTCTGAGGTTAAAGTAACACACTTAATTTACTACCGATTATGGTAGTACTAAAGTTCGAAAATTTTAGGATTTTGGCAAAATCACATTCTGGGGCCAATATACATTCGGAAGTTAAATGACTACCGATTATGGCAGTACTAAAATTCAAAAATTGAGTATATTCGGAGGTTAAAGTAACACACTTTACTACCGATTATGGTAGTACCAAAGTTCGAAAATTTTAGGATTTTGGCAGAATCTCATTTTGGGGCCAATATACATTTGGAAGTTAAATTACTACCGATTATGGTAGTACTAAAATTCAAAAATTGAGTATATTCGGAGGTTCAAGTAACACACTTTACTACCGATTATGGTGGTACCAAAGTTCGAAAATTTTAGGATTTTGGCAAAATCTCATTTTGGGGACAATATACATTCGGAAGTTAATTTACTACCGATTATGGCAGTACTAAAATTCAAAAATTGAGTATATTCGGAGGTTAAAGTAACACACTTTACTACCGATTATGGTGGTACCAAGGTTCGAAAATTTTAGGATTTTGGCAAAATCTCATTTTGGGGACAATATACATTCGGAAGTTAATTTACTACCAATTATGGTAGTACCAAATTTTGAAAATTGAATACATTCGGAGGTCAAAGTAACACAATTTACTACCGATTGTGGAAGGGCAATTTTGCCATTACGAAATATGCGAGATAAGGGCTAGCTTCAATTTAGGTTTGGGTGACCCTATTTTGTCTTATTGTTGGCCCCTAATTCCTTTTGGGTGGCCCCTAAAAATGCTAGGAAGTTGAGTCAAAGAAAAAAAACAAAAAAAAATGTTGTTATTCGTTAATCAAAAGGGGTCTGGTGTCTGCCTACATCTACAAATTGGTTGCCAAAGTAGAACTCTTCCACGAGCAGAACAACTACAAACAAGTTTATAACTAAAGAGAAGTAATTTAAGGGAAAAATACGGTTTAGTCCAAAAACCAGTCCAAAAGTACTGTTTAGTCCATCCCGAGTCAACTAGGTACAGATTAGTCCAAAAAAGATGCAAAGACATTAATATCCTTCACACGTTTTTCGTAATCCACACGTGCTGCGAATTAAAACCGTTATTTTTCTCAATACCTGAAAAAACACTAGAACAAAAAAAAAAAACGAAAAATAAATAAATCAAAATAATCATTTAACCGAGAGAAAAAGAAACACAAACTATTGAAGATTCAAATCAAAACCCTAGCTATGGATGAACATCGCAGCAGCAGTAACATCATGGTGAAGAAGACGCAACAACAAAATAGTCCAGAATCATCATCTAAATCGAAATCAATAAATTCAAACAAATCAAGAGCTTCAAAGATAACAAAACGACAACAAGCATTAGATTCAACATCTAATCAGGTAGTAAAAGATCCAAAACCATCAATATCTAAAAGGAAATCGTCGATTGAAGAGAAATCAAGACCTTCAATAAAGAAAAAACAACAACAAAAGAAGATTCAACATCTATTCAAGTAACAAAAGGTAAGATCATCGGCTACTTTCATGTATTGGATTGTTATATGTGTACGAGTGCTATTTTGTTAGATTTGTTGTGATAGTATACAGGTCTGTACACCGACGTGTTGTTTCAGGGATGTATAGCTTATTATGTGTGTATGAATGCTATTTTTGTTAGATTTGATATGACAGTGTACGGATCTGTACATCGGCATGTTGTTTCAGGGATGTATGGCTTGTTATGTGTGTGAATGTTGTTTTTGTTTGATTTTTTGTGATAGTGTACAGATCTGTACACCGCAGTGCTGTGTCAGGGATGTATGGACTGTTTAGTGTGTATGAATGTCGTTTTTGTTAGATTTTTTGTGATAGTGTAAAGTTCTGTACACTGCAGTGTTGTTTTAGGGATGTATGGATTGTTCTGTGGGCATGAATGTTGGTAGTGTACAGTTTTATACATTGTAATGTTATTTCAGGGGTCTATGGATTGTTATGTGGGTATGAATGTTGTTTTTGTTAGATTTGTTATAGTTGTGCACAGAGTTGTACAACAACATGTTATTTCAGGGGTATATTGACTGTAATGTGAGTATGAATTCTATTTTATTTAAATTATTTGTGGTTGTGTTTAGATTTGTACACATGTATGATAGCTCAAGGATGTATGGATTATTTCGTGGGCATCATGTTATTTTTGCTAGATTTGTTCATGAGTTGCATACTTGTACATGTCATGGATGTATCATGTCATGGGCAATATGACCTATCTTGTGGTTTTAAATGTTGTAGTTTTGCCATTTTTATAGGTGTGTACATACTTGTACTCTGCTGTATCATGTCATGTTTTGTGTGAGCATGTAAGTTGGATTTGTTAAATTTTTGTAGTTGTGTTCATACTTGTACACCGATGTATCACCTCATGGGAATATGACCTATTTTGTGGTTTTGAATGTTAGGTTGTGCCATTTTTATAGGTGTGTACATACTTATACATTGATGTATCTTGCCATGGGCATATGACATATCGCAGAAGATAAAGAATACCAAGTTTAGTGTGTACATATTGGAGATGGTAGCATTAGAGAGAAACAACTTGATTGTTGTTTGAAACTTGCTTAAATTGTTTGTACTTTGTTAAACTTTTGACAACTATGTTTCTTAACTTTCCTAAACAAGTATTATTACTAGTAAACCTTGAATTAATCTTATTATTAGTGTGAATGATGTTTTGAATGTAGATTTGTGTCAAATTTACAGGGTATATTATATGTCCTTTCTTGTGTGAGCATGAAGATTGGATTTGTAAGATTTCTGTAGGTGTGTACATACTTGTACACTAGTATGTTATGTCATGGATATATGATTCGTTTTGTGAGTACGGATGTCGCGGGTCCTGTAATTTTCGAAGTTTGATTTGTTCGGTGTACATACTAGTACACTGGTAAGCTATCTCATGGATATATGACATGTTTCATAATTTTTGAAGTTGGATTTGTATGATTTTTGTAGGTGTGTACATATTGGAGATGGTAGCATCGAATCCAGTAAAACCTATCGGATGATCCCGCCAAACCGTAAAAGATCGCAGAAGATAAAGAATACCAAGTTTAGCGTGCGAGTAGGAGAGCAACAACTTGATTGCTGTTTGAAACTTGCTTAAATTGTTTGTACTTTGTTAAAATTTTGACAACTATGTTTCTTAACTTTCCTAAACAAGTATTATTACTAGTAAACCTTGAATTAATCTTATTATTAGTGTGAATGATGTTTTGAATGTAGATTTGTGTCAAATTTACAGGGTATATTATATGCCCTTTCTTGTGTGAGCATGAAGATTGAATTTGTAAGATTTCTGTAGGTGTGTACATACTTGTACACTAGTATGTTATGTCATGGATATATGATTCGTTTTGTGAGTACGGATGTCGCGGGTCCTGTAATTTTCGAAGTTTGATTTGTTCGGTGTACATTCTAGTACACTAGTAAGCTATCTCATGGATATATGACATGTTTCATAATTTTTGAAGTTGGATTTGTATGATTTTTGTAGGTGTGTACATATTGGAGATGGTAGCATCAGAACCTGCAGAAACCTATCGGTGATCCTGCCAAACTGTAAAATATCGATTTGTAAGATAAAGAATACCAAGTTTAGCGAAGTAGTAGGGAGAGAAACAACTTGATTGCTGTTTGAAACTTGCTTAAATTGTTTGTACTTTGTTAAACTTTTGACAACTATGTTTCTTAACTTTCCTAAACAAGTATTATTACTAGTAAACCTTGAATTAATCTTATTATTAGTGTGAATGATGTTTTGAATGTAAATTTGTGTCAAATTTACATGGTATATTATAGGTAAAAAAAATAAATCATGTGTACGTAATGGTGTACATGATGGTGCACATCTATTGACAGGTTATAAAATTAAAATGTACATGATGTTGAACATGTACTTACATGTCAAAAAATTATTCATACCTGCAGAAATAAAGACACATGTATTGAAGTAAAAACCAAACTAGATTCTTCAAATAAATAAGATAGTATATATCATCCATTTTAACAAGCTACATGAAAACAAAAAGCACAAAGCCGTAAGCAAGAAGGGTAGTAAATCATCAAGGGAGGGGTAAGTAAAGCACTCAGTGCACATCATAGGTATTCTTTACTTCTCCCTAACAATTTTATTGCGTTGAGTTCTTCGTCTTCCAAATGGAGACCTGGATATGAGACTAATGATCCTATCCATAAGAGCTTTTACCCGTCTCTTAGACATCAATACGATAATCTTCAACCTGAAAAATAAAATATAAACACCAATGAAATGATCTGAAAAAAAGAAAAACAACATAAAGTTGTGGAACTATGCGCAAATTTAAAAATAATAAACATGTGTATAAATATGTACACATTAAGAAAAAGCATGTGTACAACTATGTACACTTAGTTGCAGAACTATCCACATCTTCAAAACAATCAACTTGTGCACATCCGTACCCATAAAATGCCATATATAAATGAGACAACACAACGTGCACCATTTTATACACACATACAACTTGAATCGTGTACCTAAGCAACAATATCACTACCCATATTGAATAAAATCATTTTGAGCTTGAGTCCCTAAATTTATAACATATGAAATCATATAATTCCTAACGAGTTTGAAGTGTGACATATCATCAATCCGAATATCATCTGCAACTATGCTCAAAATAAGGTTTCAAGTTCAATTGCGAAGGTAAAGAAACTTACCCTAGTGACATCCACCATTTATAAATAGAATAACCAAGAGGTAATCATCTCTGCATCGTATCCATGTCCTACAATCTTCATTAACTGTGACCAAATTATTCATACACCTGTTACAAAAAAAAAAACATTAATGTCAAAGGTGGATAAGGGTACAGATGCGTACCAATAAAGCATTCCATATAATATTGAGACAACACAATGGTGTAAAATTATGTACACACCTTCAAAAATCCAAATCCAACATCCATATCCGCAAGACAAAACATAAAATCATGAGAGACATACTAGTGTATAAGTATGTACAAACCTGCAGAAAACAATAGAAATAGAGCATTGGCTCAAACAAAACAACCCATGCATTTATCAAAGAGAAAGTTTTAGTGTAAAAATATGTACGCATGTACCAATATATGACAGAATGCTCAGACATGGTTGGTACCCTATATATTACAAAAAAAAAACATATATCAATAACATATACTGTGTACATTAAAGTACATGAAAATGCTATATAAAGTGAAACATATACTAGTGTATAAACATTTACACCTCTACAAAAAACTAACAAATTTTAGCATCATACCCACATGACATACCATGCATTCATCAAAGAGCATCCCGGTGTGCAAAACATGTACACCTCTATAAAAAACCTAACAAAATCTAGCATCCACACCCGTATGACAGGCCATATATTCATCACATAGCATTTCAGTGTACAAACAAGTACACATCTACAGAAAAATACCAAAATCTAGCATATATACCAACAAAAAAGGTCATGCATTCATCACAGAGCATACTAGTGTACAAGTATGTAAATATTTACATAAAAATAACAAAATAGGGCATTGATTCAAACAATACAACCTAAGCATTCATCATAGAGAATTTCACTGTACAATATGTACACATCTACCAAATAGGGGCGAATGCTCACCATGATTCAAGATAGCATACACTATCTTCTCAGACATGGTTGATAACCTGCATATTACAGAAAACATATATCAAGAACATATGAAAGCTCTAAACAACATACAAAATATCTCAAAAATAGCATTCTTAGGTTCAATCAACACACAAATGATAAATCAAATAACTAATAAAAAAAATTGGGTCACATCTAAAAGATCTCAATCGAATCCAGTAACACAAAGATGTTACATCTAAAGATCTGAATAATATTTAAATTTAAAAGAGAATTAATTTTTCGAATCAACCTTAAATCATAAAAAATCGGAACATATACAGTGTACAAGAAAGTACACATTCTGCATAGTCAAAAATAAAATAAAAATCAATTACTCTATCAATGTAAACCATGAATAACCATTAATTAAACACACGGATGAAGAAATGGAAAATAAAAAAAATCAAAGATCGAATCGATTTCATATCATACATCCAAAAACAAATAAAAGAAAGATCAAAATGAAAAACATAAATCAAAAGAGTTTTATGAAAATCAAAGCCTAACAAATAACAAAATCAAACCAAAAAAAGAAATCAAAAGACCGAAAGCAAGATGAAAGACAAAATCGATTTCATCTCATGCGTTCAAAAAAATAAATAAATCAAAAACACATAATCGAAGTAAAAAACAAAATCGAATGAAAGATGAGATTGAAATCTAAGTCTCTAACCTGAGACCGAAATATGATGAACAAACGATTTAATCCAAGAAATCGCCTCAAAATTTCTCTATGTCTTTATCCTGATTTGAATCTGAGATCTAAAAATTAAAAACTCATTCTTATTCATGTATGCTCATACGGAAGGGTAATTATGGTAACAGATTAGTTTGGATCGTTACAAGTTTGGACTAACTCGTTAAAAATTTGGACCAAACTGTTTACACGGTTTTTTTTTTTTGGACTAGGGAGTACTAGGCCTGAGGACGTTGGACTAGAGTGTCTAGAACCATTTTTGGGGACTACTCAAAAATGGGGGGACTACTCTCAAGTTTTTGGGGTGGTTATTGGTAGTAATTTCCAATCACCCCTTATCTGATTTTTTTTAAATACCTACTTTACCCTTAATGATAAACTTAGTTAGTGTGATGATTAATTAGTGTTAGTGTTATGATTAGTAACTGATTAGTTAGTGATTAGTGAGTTATATTAGTGGGATTGTTTTGTTATAACATTATTATTGAGAGATAAGAAGAAGAAGAATGGGTGATATGAAGAAGAAGATGGGTGAACCAAAAAATTTTTTTTTTGAGTTTAGTAATTATGATTTGGGTGATTCATGTGATGATACCTCATCCTCATAATCAGAACCCCCTTCACCTCATAGTGTATTTGTCAATACTTCTAATGATCCGGAAATGAGTTATTTGTTAGATGATGAAAGCTTTTTGCCCCAAACTCAAGCTAACCAAACAAATGATGGATTTTATCGGCCACAACTTAAAGATGAAGCTATGGGTACTCAGGTATGCCTCATATTTAGTTAATGTAGCTTGAATTGTGCAAAAATTTGGCCAAACTCAAAATTTCTGGAAAAAATTCGGTTAGGTCAACCTAGGTAACCGAACCGTTCTTAATGTGTAGTTCGGTTACTAAATTTAGCAGACGCAGGTAACCGAACTACATGTTAATGGTGGTTTTTTAGATTTAGGTTATGTTTTTCCAGAACATGTAACCGAACTATTTTTATAGAGTTTACAGTGCATTGTTCGGTTGAGTCGATATCAGCACTTTTGTTACCGAACTTTATGTTCGGTAATGTCGCAGAAAATATAAATACAACGTTTCTAACCGAACCTTCGAGTTCGGTTTAGTCGATTTTTTCAGTTTCATTGCCGAACTTATACATAGAAAATCTAAAGATCGAGTTCGGTAAGGCCCCAATTTATTTCTGGAAACTACATAACCGAACTGTGTGTTCGGTAGGGTCGATAAAAAATTTACATTACCGAACTTGTAAGAATTTTTTTTATGGTATTGACGTTGTGCTATTACTTGTAGGTTCCATGTGATCCAATAGAACCAATGGAAAACCAACCTTCCCCAGTTGGTATTTTGTACGATGACACATCCCATCACTACATGAATGACTTGGTATTCAAAAATCCGGAAGATGCAAAGAGTTGGGCTAGACAACATGCACAAAAAGACATGTGCGTATTAGTATTGAATGGGAGAGAAAGCAAAACTCGCTTTGAAATGGTTTGTGAGAGAAGCGGTGATCCCCATAAAAGCCACAAGAGGAAGGGTTATGTTTATAAAGGAAAGACAAATAGGAAGAACAAAACTTTCTCAAAGAAGATTCATTGCCCATTCAAGCTTGCATTTAATTTGAACGAAGATTTGGGTGGATGGGTTCTCTATAGGGTTATGCAAGGTTGTCATAATCATCCTCGTCCGGAGCATCTTGAAGGACATTTCATGGCGGCAAAGCTAACTCCTAAAGAGATGGACAAGGTAGCTAAAATGAGGACAATGGGTATTTCACCGGTTCAAATGCTCCAAATACTAAAGGAGGATAACAAGGATAACCACTCATCTTTGTCCACAATTTACAATGCAATTGAGACAATTAGAAGGAAGGAATGGAGAGATAGACAAGTAATGCAACAATTGTTTTTTTTTGGCCCAAGAGAAAAACTACGCGGTTCAAAAGGATGTGGATTCGGAAGGAGAGATAACACAACTTTTTATTGCGCATCCGACGAGTGTTCAATTGGCTCAATGCTTTCATGAAGTTCTAATAATGGATTGCACTTATAAGACGAACAAGTACGAGATGCCATTGTTGAATATTGTTGGGCGTACTTCGACGAAGTCACCGTTTACCGTGGTGTTTTGTTTCTTAAGGGATGAGCAAGAACCTAGTTACATTTGGGCACTAAACCAAGTTAAGGCAATCTTCCAAGGTGATGATATTCCCGGGGTTATAGTGACGGATAATGATGTCGCATTGATGAATGCAATAGAGGAAGTGTTCCCACAAGCACATAATATGCTTTGTACGTTCCATATATGGTGTAATTTGATAAATAGGTGCAAGCCAATAATTTGTCCACCCAAGAAAAAGGGATATGAAGAGATTAAGATGCTACCGGAACATGAACGAGCGGATGCAAAAGAGGAAGTTGAAAAACAATACGAAGCAAATTACGCTAAATGGGTTGCTTTCAATGGTGAATGGGAATCATTGTGTTGGTCTCTTACCGAGGAAGAGTATCATCTAAATCTTGCGGAGTTCATCGCCCATTGGGATACTCCCGATTACCCCGGTGTTGTGTCGTATGTTCTTCGCCAATGGTTGGAACCATACAAAGAGAGGTTTGTTAATGCTTATACTAACCAATATAAACACTTGGGAAATCAAGCGACAAGTTTAGTAGAGTCGGCTCACCATCGGTTGAAGAAGAATCTCTTTGGATGTGTTGATAATTTCGTAACCGTGTGGAATGCTATGGAAAATTACTTCAAGCGCGACATTGATAGAATTAAAGAGAAGTTCCAAAAAAGCCGTATATTCAAAATGAACGGAAAATATGCCGACAACCCATTGTTCAAGGGAATCCATTACAATGTATCTCGGCAATGTATGAAGTTGTTGATTATAGAAGTCGAGTTGATTGAGAAGTGGGAAACCAAGCCGGATGAGGTGTGTGTATGTAACATGAAGAAGTCTATGGGACTACCTTGTCGCCATATGATAATCAACTACGAGCATGGCGTAATCCCTTTAAGCGAAATTGATCCATTTTGGAAGCATCTAAGTTTCATCCCTCCTCCAAAGGGAAGAATCCGGGGAAGAGTTTGGTGACAACGAAAAATGGGTAGAACCGTACTAGAGATGTATCGTGGCATGAACAAGCTCCAAAAACAAATCTTTTGGGATGACATGAGGAAAATCATATATCCACAAACTTAGGAGAATGTTTATGAACCGTCAAAAGGCAAAAGCAAAGGTAGACCAAGCAAAAAAGAAACTAAAAAACAACTAAGAGAATATGCAAAGGTGTTACGTAAGAAGAAAAGTGAGCAAACCGCAAATACTAGAGATCCTTGTGGCCATGAGTATACCCAGGCAATGTACTTGGAGAAGACCAAGAAACGGGGTAGGAGTATTGAGGAGAAAGGCGAAACAAGTGAGCGAGATTTGAAGAAAAAAGGTCCGATGTATCCATCACAACCAAGCCAAACATCTTCCATCGACGTGAAGCTTAAGTCTCCAATGTGCCCCATCAAACCATCTTCCCTAGACGTGAAGGTTGAGGCTCCAAATAAAGACTATTTGAATGAGCTACCTCTATACATTAGAGAATACATTATTTCCACCGACGACGTTCCTCCGGATGGTAATTGTGGTTTTCATGTTGTGAATCAACAACTTGGGCCTTTCATCGAAGGTGCGAAGCGAAATAATGGGTGTGCAATCACTCATATAAGGCAAAGGTTGTTGTCCAAACTAAAGGAGAATCCGGCCTTTTACAAGACAATGTTGTGCGATGGGGAAGGTAGTCTCAATGAGCAATTTGTTAGGTATCAACGTCGTCTTCATGGGGGCCATCCGATGACATCGGATTATTGGATGAGCATGCCTATATGTGGACACTTAATCGCCGAGGCATTCAATTGTGTGGTTCATTATTTCACAAAATATGTTAGTTTCACCTTCACCCCGAAAACAACCGTATGTGTCGAGCAACTCAAACGAAGGAGATGTGTGATGGCATTGATTAACAACAACCACTTTATAGGCCTCCGGTTAAAACCCGATTGTCCATTGCCTCCAATATGTGGAACCTCTTATTGGCTTGCATTTAACCCGGATAGAATGTTAGGTTGGTGTATCATGTATGAGCCTAACATGGAGATGTGGAATGCTTTGAAGAAATCGGAAGAAATTGTACATGAAGGTCAAATTTCACTTGAGGATGATTAAATGACACATGTAATGTAACTAAGTATGCTTATCAATGGAATACTATGTTTTTTGAAGAGTGGTATTAATTATTGAGTAAATGTTAGTATTTTATGGATTTGCCAGATACTAGTTCGGTTAGGAAATATTTTTATCAAGATTGCCGAAACATTGTTCGGTTAGCTGCCCAAATATTCCAGGTAACCGAACAAAGTTTTCGGTTAGGTTGATGAATAATACCAGGTTACCGAACTGTAGTTCAAAAGTCTAAAATATTAACTGCTGAATTTGACATTGAAGTTCGGTAAGGAAAAGAAATTACAGGACAATGCCGAACTGTACGAGACAGAAGTTCGGTTAGGAAATAACATTACAGGACCATACCGAACTAATACAGGACTTTCGAAAATAAAATTACATAACATCTAATATCTGAAACGCGTTATGAAAAAGTCTTTAAGGAGGCGGAAATGATATTCATATTTGAAATCCTTTCTCTTCCATCTTCGCCATTCGTTTTTTGATGTTAAAATGATTTCGTCGAATCCTTCACCCCTAAGTCGATACCGCCTTACAATACGAAATAAAGCCATAAATTCCACAACCCTATCTCTAATCTTTTCAAATCGAATGAACAAAGATATATGATCACGGTTATATGGGTTTGTTGTGTCGGAGCAGAATTTCTCATGAATTTTCCCCCAATAACTTTGACTCATAATACCATTCATTCTTCGTTCTTCACCCCTCTTTGGATAGTATAATATGTAGTTTCTGCAAAGAGAAAGATCTTCATTTAGAGTAAATTTAGGACTAGTAGCTGCCATTTTTTGAAAATTTTGTAACAAAAATGTTAACTATGAGACACATATATATACCACTTAGGTGTATAACGGCTACAAATTTGTCCGATACTTGTTATTACATTCTAATTTCAAAATTATGTACTATATTTGTGTCAGATAAAGTAGATTGAAATTTCAAAATTACAAGTTCGGTTAGGAATTAAAAACTTGCGACCAAACCGAACCACGTGTTCGGTTACATGTCAAATACATGTCTTCACCGAACTTTCTTGTGAAGGCTCACACTCTTCGAGCATATATATGATTCCAAAACACTCCAAAACAAATCTAAGAGTTGGTTTATGTGATTTCGCATCAAGAGAATGAGTTTTCCAACATGTGCAATAGGAAAAATTTGAGTCTCAGAGAATATTTCGGTTACCTAATATATTATACACTAACCGAACAAAGTCGGTTGGGTGATAAATACATGTCTTCACCGAACGTTTTTGTGAAGGCTCACACTTGAGCATATATACGATTCCAAAAACACTCCAAAACAAACCTAAGAGTTGGTTTATGTGATTTTTGCATCAAGAGAATGAGTTTTCCAACATGTGCAATAGGAAAAATTTGAGTCTCCAGAGAATATTTCGGTTACCTAATATATTATACTCTGATAACCGAACAATCAGTTCGGTTGGGTAATAAATACATGTCTTCACCGAACTTTTTTGTGAAGGCTCACACTCAAACTGAGCATATATACGATTCCAAAAACACTCCAAAACAAACCTAAGAGTTGGTTTATGTGATTTCTGCATCAAGAGAATGAGTTTTCCAACATGTGCAATAGGAAAAATTTGAGTCTCCAGAGAAGATTTCGGTTACCTAACATATTATGTTTTGCTAACCGAACTAATATCTTATGGATGAAGGCTAACTTCTTCAGCGGACAGAGTAGTTCGGTAACCAGTGAAAATGTTGCGAGGTAACCGAACTAGGACTTCGGTTACCTGGTAGAATTTTACAGGTTACCAAACTATGACTTCGGTGACCGTGAATTTGTCACAGGTTACCGAACTACTAGTTCGGTTACAAGTTTAAAAATAGCAGGTCACCGAAAACCATACTGTATTTCAACATTTCAGTCTTATAACATTGAAAACAAAAACCCAATAAAAATTGAAAACACAAACAAGGTTCTAAAACAAATATAAAAGTGTTATACATACCAAACTACGAAATCCTTAAGTAATTGTTTAAAACACACAAACATACCAAATTAAACCATACGAAATCCATAACTAAGATGTCTTTTGAAACTAAAAGCATACGAAATCACTAACGACCACTTTTACGACCCCTCTTACCACCTCCTTGTTTACCACGAGTTTTAGGTGGAACTTCCTCATCACTTGTGGTATCATCTCCTTGACCAGTTTCCTCCACAACGCGACTTGAACCTTCTCCTCGACCCCTTTTACCACCACCTTGTTTAGCACGAGTTTTAGGTCGAACTTCCTCATCACTTGGGGTATCATATCCTCGACCGGTTCCCTCCACAACGCGACTTGAACCTTGGCCTTGTTGTCGACCCTTCTTACCACCTCCTTGTTTACCACGAGTTTTAGGTCGAATGTCCTCATCACTTGGGGTTTCATCTCCTCCACCGGTTTCGCCCACATCGCGACTTGAACCTTCTCCTGGTTGTCGACCCCTCTTAAGTTGTTTAGACTTACTTGGCTCCAATATTCTTTTAGTTATAAGACCCTCCCACTGCTTGTAGTAGGCGGTTTGTTCCTTAGTCTCCATCGGCTCTCCACTTTTGATTTTAGCCATCCATTTTTTCAACAATTTTGAACCCTTCAACACCTAATTCCAATTTTAAGCACAAGTAAATATTTTTTCAATAGTTTGAAAAACCAAAAAGTATAAGACAAAGAAATTTTCTTACCACATTATCCCATAACCTTTTTGCTTCTTCTCCACAAATAGGCATCTCCTTCTGAGCTCTCTTAGCCTCCCTCTCCTTTGCCTTTGCCTTTGCCGCATCAGCCTTAGCTTGTTGTTCTTTATTTATCACAAAAGGATGACTAATTTCTTCATAAAACTCCTTATAATCTTCCTCACATGCATTTACATCTTCCCCACAAGGTACACAATCACCTGCTGGTATGTGGTAGTTAGTAAGTGCATTCCAATGTGCTACCGCAGGAGTTGGTTGATGTTTTGGCTCAAAATACTTCTCGGTGTTCTTTGTTCCTTGAACCAGCAAATTGAAATTTTCATTCTCCACGTCGGGATCCATTTGGACGCAACAAAGTTGTCTTAGTACTCTCCTTGGATTATATATTGCGTAGCCGTCAGGATACCAAATTGGTCCATAGTAAGGCGAGACAATAGAGAAACCATTCAAGTCTTCTTCATCTACAGAGACATCATCGGGTACGGCGTATGGGTGAAATACCACATCGTTCACCGTAAGTGCATCCAATCTCTCCCTCAACGAAGTCAACTGCTCTTCTTTAGACTTCTTTTGTGCATCCAAAAACAACCATTTTCCTGCTGTAGGTTGGTCATAGGGATAAGGGTCTTTTTCCCTATCCAATCCCAATTTATGGAAGTGGTCGTAAATCCAAACCTATGCGAAAATGCGAAAATATCCACGTACATGAAAATTGAATTGGAAGCAGAAAAATTTAGCGAATAATTTGCTAAGTAACCTCCAATTTGATTACACTTAATCCTCGACCCTTTGTTCATCTCTTCTAAAACAAAAGCAAGCACACCAGGGGCCCAAGAGTAATTGTTCATCTCATCGAGATTATCCAAAAGTTTTAGATAATGTGCATCCACCCTATTTCCAGAAGTGTCAGGGAAAATGATAGTTCCTAGCATATATAACCAATAAGCGGTGACATGATGCCTAAGGGTCTCCCTGTCCATCACCAACTTTCCTTTCTCTACGTTCTTTTTTGTCTCTCCAAATGCTGCCTTCAACTTTACCAACTTGAATTTCTTGACCTTCTTCTTCAATGATCCATCTGCCTCTCTTGGATTATACTCATCTCCACGTTTAGGGGACCTCACAGCACGTCTAAACTCACATTGAAACTTTCTTGCATCCCATCCTAGACATTTTAGGGCCAAATCTTCAAGAGCTTCATAACTCATTGAGGGGTTGTAGCCTTCTCAAAGACATTTACCTTCCACTGGTAAGCGGTGATATTATGGCAATCATCAGGAGTAATTCGCATCTCGCCGAATGGAAGATGCATAGTATATGTCTCGGGATAATGCCTCTCGAGAAATGCGGATACGGCAACAATGTCAAATTCCACATGTGCTAACTCAATAGCTCTCCATAACACACATTCTTTAACCTTGGCTACAAACTCGTCACACTCCAAAGAAAGATCCCATGTGGATGCCTTTTGACGTTTAATAAGACGAACATCATCGTTATGATCCTACGAAAAGAACATAACACTATTAATACTTGATGAAACACTATTAATACGAAAAGAACGTAACACTATGAACTTAAAGAATACCTTTATCGCATAGATCTTCGCAGCCCATGAGTGTTTGTAGCCAAACAATGTTGCCCCTCCATCATTTGGAGTACCATAAGTTGGGTCCACTGGTGGCAAACACAAATCAACATGGGGAATGTGTGAGTATCTTTTGCTAGGCGACTTCGGCTTCTTTTTCTCTTTAGAAGGAACAATTTCTTGCTCTTCTTCATCATCATCCTCTCTCTCTTCTCTATCCTCTCCCTCTTCTCCATCCTCTTCCTCTTCTTCTTCATCATCATCCTCTCCCTCTTCTCCATCCTCTTCCTCCTCTTCGTCGTCTCCTTCCTCTCCCTCCTCTTCCTCCTCTTGTCCTTCTCATTCTTTGCCGGGTTCTAGTTCTTCTTCTTCTACATTTTCAACATGTTGTTGTTCAACCTCTTCATTTCCTTGGTCTTCATTTCCTTGCTCTTCTTCATCATCATTCTCTTTTTCAATAACATTATCAATTGTATTCTCCATCACCTCTTCATTGACATCTTGGATTACATCACGAACATTCTCTTGGTTGACTTCCGGTAACGAGCCCCCTCCATGTTTAGCATTTGTGGCACCACGTTTTCGGAAATCTAAATGTTTTGTTCCATGAGGGGTGGGAGTTTTCAAATCCTCATCTAGTTGTAGTCTCAATCTTTTTCCTTTGTTCCTAATGAACAAAAACCAAAGTATTAGCTAAACATAAGAGAATATTGTGTTATCAAATCAAATAGAACTAAAGAATAAAGTAAACACAACACTTGAAGTTAACAGACTATAGTTCGGTTACCAAAAAAAAATTTGCGAGGTAACCGAACTACATATTTCAAAAGTTCGGTTAGCCATAAAAATTATCGACAAAACCGAACTCATTCTTAACTTTTGAAAAATTTAGTTCGGTTACGAGAGGTTTTTTTGCGAGCACACCGAACTAAATATTTCAAAAGTTCGGTTAGCAAGAGAAATTATCGACAAAACCGAACTCATTCTTTCAAAGGAAAAATTGAGTTCGGTTACGAGGGATTTTTTTTGCGAGCAGGCCGAACTATGTAGTTCGGTCACCCAGATATTAGTCTATTTTTGCAAGCACACCGAACTGTTCTTATTTTTGGAAGTTCGGTTAGCAATTCTAGGGTTACACAAAAATTCTCTAGCCGAAATATCTACTGTAACTACCATTTTCAATGGGTTTTGATGATTTCTAATCGATTTCTTCAACAAATAACGAATTAAAAAGAATGGGTTTGAAGGAAATTACCCGCGGATTTGCATTTCAGTTGAATCGGACTTCTTGGTTGTTGTTGGATGATTGATTTTGCCTCTGAACGGTGGTTCAAGTTCTTTTTGAATTAGCAATTGTTTTGGGAGATTCACTATATGTGGGAGTCCCGGACTCAATCCTGGAAGTCTGGGTGTTTGCTTGGCACGCATTGCTTATAAAGATTGATTAATCGACGATGAAATTTTTTCAAATCGACGATTAACGTCGATGTCTACGAAGAAGAAGAAGAGGAAAAGATGAGAAGAAGAAGAAGATGATGAAGAAGAAAAGAATAGAATCAGTTTTGAAACTGATTTTTTTCTTTTAATTTAGGTTTTAATTAGTGGGTTGGATTAGTGGGTAGTGGGTTAGATTAGTGGGTTATTAGGGTTAGTTATAACCTTAATTAGAATAAGGGCAGATTAGTCTTCCCTAATTTTTTAGGACACCCCTTATAATGTAGGGTGGACATTTCTATCATAAAGTAATCCCCACCTTTTTTTGTTTTTTTGAGTAGTCCCCAAAAAAACGGTTCCTAATTTAACCATCGAGGAGCGCAATTAGAATCCAGCAAGCATAGCATTATAATCCGTCAATGGAGCTCGAAACCAATCAGCTCAGAATTCCCGGTGGAATCGTTCATCATCACCCGCATTGGTATCAATGTCCTCCTCATCACCACCACCAGCCACAGCACCATCACCACCACCATCCACATCACCTTCACCACCACCACCACCACCACCAACATCCACATCACCTTCACCACCAGCATCATTTAGGTGGTCAGAATTTCAATCCTTGTATACATCACAACCTTACTTCCCACCCTAATCTTAATCACTTTCTTTCGTGCCCTAATTTTCCTCCAACTATTCTCTGTAGACTCCAATCTGGTACCTCCGTTACTATTCCTGGCACTCTCAATGTGGAGACTTCTTCTGTGTCTAAGGAACAACAAGGTTCAGATTATCAGTAAGTCTTGTTTTACTTCAATTAAATGCTTATTTCAGTTGAAGTCATTATATTTCTTAATGGGTTTTGTGCCCTGTAATGTTAGGGTTTAGGGTTCATTTCAGATTTGGGATTTTCCTTGATTACAATTTACATGTTTGTGATTAGTATTAGGCTATTAGGAGACTGAAAACTGAACTAGATTGTCAAAACTTGGCACATAACTAGGTTTAGTGATAAATTGGTGAAATGTGAATCAGAATGTACAGTAGGTTTTAACCATGTGTAAAGTCTTTTTGAAGCTTCAGATTGGGGTTTTGTTGGCAGTTGCAATGCTGTGTTCTGAACTATTATTGGTTAAATTGGATTGTATAATGATTACGAAACATTCATTTGTTTCCACATTCAATTAACATTTTGTCCTGAGTTTCATCTTGGACATGCTATGTGCCAACTTATTGAGATCATTGTGTTCGTCTATAGTTTGGTAATTGATTGTTCTATGGTAAACAGGTTTGTGCATGAGGAATATCAGCTAGAAGAAGAGCAAGAAGAGGAAGAGGAAGCAATGTATGTTATGACTGACGAATGGTTGGAGTTCTTTGCTAAATCAGAAGCGAAGAGAAAATTAGGTACAATCTTTGCACTTTTTTAGGTCCTAGTTTCATTTTCAATGAGCCTGTGTCTTATGAATCTTCTTTCTTTTATTGCACAGAAAAGCAACAAGCGAAGCTGAAGAAGAAGCAAGCTAGAAAAGCAGCAGCAGGCAAAGCTGAGGAAGAAGCAGGCTAGCTAATTTCAGACCAAGTTTTTTGAAACAAATCCAATCCATTATGAAGTACAGTCTATGGGGATATATCATGAATTCACAGTTTCAACTTGGTTACCGTTTTCATGGTACAACTATTTCTCACCAAGGTAAGCCAAAGACAAGTTTGAGGTTTTCTTATGGAGTATTTGCAAGGAAATTCCATCTTCTTTTACATATATGACAAGGTGACTAGGTATTTGGTAAGAATTGTCTTAGATTTCTTGCAACTGTGTAAATTGTAGTATCATTTATCCATTAGAACAGATTCTCTCGATTTCACTTCCCGTTAATCATGGTTGTTGTTGTACCTGGGTTTCTCACCATTTCTGTTTGTGTATTCTGATAGGCTTTAGGTTGAATTCCAAGCTGCCTTCCGAGGGACCTTAGAAAATAGCTTGAACAATCCATTTTCTGAACCAACTTGGAACCCAGTAGACATTTCTTCAACGTTTTTCATAGCTAGGATTCCACCAACAGACTTGCTCTAATTCAGCACATCTTTTATCATGACCACTACCCATCATCTCGACATCTCTGTCATCATCTAAATTACGGCTTTCTTTTGGACCAGAACTTTTCACCATTCTTTGATTTTTCAGCTCTTGGTTTTTCCCCCATAGAACACCATATAGTCCTATTACTGTTAAAACAGTTCCGACAGCACTACAAACACCAAGATACAACCACCATTGAGCAGAGGAAATTCAATGTGGTAAAATAAATTTAGTTACATAAATTCAACTACCATACTCATATGTACCTTCCAGCGTATAATTTTTCGTCTATCATAACCCAACCGAGAGCTGCCACGACGATCAATGCCAACGGGTTAAACATTGACACGTAAAGAGGACCTCGTTTTGATATACACCACGATATAACGACGAATTGAAGCGACGAGGAAAAGGCTGCCTGAATTTTTTGATCGGCAAATTAAGTCCAGTTAATCTTTAGTTAGTTACTTCCGCAAAAATGAAATTAATGGACTTGCAGTCAGTCTTACACTATATAAACAAGCCCCGGCTCTGATCGGATATGCAAGAGACCATGTTTCAACAGTGCGACCCTCCATCAGTACCCCGATAACCAGACACTGTATGCTAGCCATTCCACACATGACAGTGGCTGTAGTATACGGCGCCAAAAAACTTCCGTTTGCTTTTGTTTGGATGATGAACCATACCGACCAAGCGGTAACGCCCAAGAGAACAAGCACCAGACCTTGGAAGTTGTTAGATTCATTAACAGGCTTATTTCCTAAAACCTTCACCGCATACCTCCAGTGTAGATTTGATGTTCCTACGTTTATGAGGCTTCCTTAGTAAAATGACATAACCATGGCTCCTCCAACACATATGATGGTGCCAATTAGCTTTGCTTTCCCTTGATTCGTCTTGATGGCAATTGTCTCCATTCTACCATCACAATATACAATTTGAAAACTATTGTGCATGCTAGAAAATAAAATGTACGCAATTTTAAAACCAAATGTGGTGTAATATTATGCTAGATAATAATTGGTGTGTGTACGTGCATCTACCAACCGAAATGGGATAGCCAGCAGAAAGGTGATTGCCGGAGAAAGATTTAACAAGGCACAGGCTATTGTTGGAGTGGTATGTTCAAGACCCGCAAAATATAAGACTTGATGAAGTGTTGCCCTGCTCACCATCATTTTGGATTAACATTCAGAATATATACAAATTCAAGAGTTTTGAACTTTGATAATTATGAGATAGCTCACCCAAAGAATGAACACAAGAACATCTGGAGGGCAATGTATTTTGTGATTGTTGGCATCGATTTCCTCCTTGTGAGACATCAAAGAAAAGGGTTTTAGAATTTCCTGATTAATAGAGTAAGAATCAGGATAATTTTAAACTCAGATCGAGAGGAAAAAAAAAAGAGACTAGCTCTTAGTTTACCTTTCGAAGAAGGACGCGAAAGGAGCAAGGATTATGGTCGCAAATATTTGTCGGTAAGCGACCATTACACTAGGGCTCATGCCGGACTGTAAGGCCAGCTTGCAGAAAACATTGTTACCACCAGAAGCCAACTGAAGTAACACCATTAAGAAACAAGGCAACAAAGATTTCAAAGCTGCCATTACTTAGAGAGGACATAGAGGAAGCTAAACAGAAGGATGGTGTAAGGTACCTAACCTAATTAACCTATGTGATTTTCTTAAGGTTGTCTTGCTCTTCAAACATGCATGCATGTCTTATGTGATAGTAGCTAGAAAACCAAAATATTAAAAAGGAGAAAAATGATTTAGTTGTCCACTTGAGAAGATTATTTACTATTTGATAGCATCCACTAGTGACACGACCTCACCAAAGTACAAGCTGATTAACACGACCTGTGTTAGACACTCATTTTATAGTCGGAAAAACTTGGCATGCTTAAATTAGCTGAAAATGAATGTAGATACACCAAGCAACCACCTAGAGAGCCGCTTTACTAGAAGTTGGGTGCTCAATTTTCACAACCCAAGGAGTTAAGGATCATTTAACATTTTACCACTCAATGCTCTTATGCATCAATGGAAAAAGAAAAAGTAAAAAAAGGGTACATTTTTCATTTTATATCTTTCTCTATACAAACAAACTTGTACAGGAGAATCAAGGCAGCTCCAAATATTATGACTTCGATATCTTATTGAAAATTGCATTGGTTCTGTCCTCTGGAAGAATCTTGTGGTTATCGTAGAAGTCCAGTATCTCCATTGAGATGTTTTTTACCTGTTAGTTCAAGAATTGGTTGTCAGATTTATAACACTGAACAAACCGAAATAAATTTCACTCCTAGTTTGCCAAATTTACGATAGATCCTAACATCAAAATCATCTTGAAACTCAAACAATTTTAACCATTTTTCTCATCCCTTGTTATTTATGTAAAATCAATCTTTGCCCAGTTCAGGAACCAATGATGCCTATGTTTCTTCCTGGGAGAGTCTATATATTCCGAAACACTTCAATACTTAATAGATTGGTTAAATTACACTAATGCATCATTCCAAAAAACCCCGAAACAGAATTCCAGTGCCACAGTTCTGGAGCTTAAGTGACGTTTATAAACAAATGAGTGTAACATTACTGATGAACATACAGAAGGATAGTGCAATAGACCAGCCTATGCCAATGTAGTTAGATGGTTCCCAAGAATAAAACTGTTGCAGTTACTTCATTAGTATATCATTTATTGCTTCAGAATGCTAAATCACTTTCTTCCTATAACTATGCAACGAACCTTGACAGATATCATCATGTTAACTTTGGTACGATCCCAACACTGATTATATGAATGGCAAGACCTCAAAACCCTCAGTGGGCGGCATAAACCAATAAGTAGTTAACACCAAGTGACAGATACATTGTTTAAAACTGAAGAAAGCTTATGAACGAAAGCTTACCACATTCATATCAGCACGAAGCTCTTCGAACCACGCCGTGGTGTCTTTATCTTTGAGTACACTTGCGATGTATATACATGCCAATGCAATCATATATGGAGGGTAGATGAGAACGAGATCCATCTTATATGTATCATTTACAAGACCCCTGAAGAGTTCAAAATCCTTATAAGATAATAATTCAAAGTGCCATTCTATAAAGTGGATATCACGTACGGAAAATAATCAAAAGTAGAAGTTGTCTAGAGGTGAGTAGAGAGTTTGACTTTGATGGCCACATGTAAAGCTGGTCAAGAAAACCCCATGTTCAACAAACATAAAGAACATTTGAAATCAATCAGCATGCTCTGCCTATATATTAGAATTCCAGAAGAAAATTTGTTCTTTAAAATCATATGTTTACGTAGAATGCGGTATAAGGCTGCAAACATTTAGTTTTATCTCTAAAGTTACCCCAACTCATTAGTAACTATGGTACATTATTCAAGAAAGATGCCAAACAGGTCTTCTATCAACTTATTAATTAAATGTCTGGTAATTGATCAGTGTTTCGACAATATTCAATTTTAGCGTTTACTTCTAGTTTAACGTTCATCAGGATGATGTTCATGATGCCTATAATTGACCACGTCAGACCATTGAAGAGCCTTAGTTAAACCACTGACGTTTCAAACACGAGAGTGCAAAGATGGACGGAGTATCTAGCTGTATTAGCTAACCACATGAAGGTGCCATGACTTTGATATTTTATAGGGATAAAAATTCTTACCATGATAAATGAGTCATATCTGTCATCCCTGCATCCTGAAGTAACCTGTCCACCGTAAGGAATTAGTCCATAATATTCAACAATCTTATGGTCAATATCTACACAGTGCCTTTTTCCTAATGGCATTCTTAGGCAATTAAGCCAAAATATAAGCCGTATATGATAGTCTAAATCACAAAAGCGACAACTCCTAAACACGATAAAGGGAGGAGAGTTATGATTAAAGAGTAAAACAATCTTACTGGGACAACGGCCGGTAAGGATGGTACACAACCAAATAATAATCAAGAGCTTCTAGAATCTTCATTTCCATTTCAAGAATATCTTTGATTTCAAACCGATACTTCTCATCTGAATCTGCAATACAGAGTAAAAGTGAAACATCATTATACTACCACAGAAGAGAATAGAAAATCAGAACGTAAACATAAGAAGAGAAGAGACAAAAAAAAAAAAAAAAAAAAGTAAAGTAGATGCAGATTACATTGCTTTTTAATGTAAAATACAAGAAGTCTTGCTTGGACTGTGCTTTCTTCTGCTTTTGAGGCCAAATACAAGCATGATGGAGCAACAAGACGAGGATCATACTCCGTCATACTTTTTCTGAAACCACAAGTAATCAGGTTAATAAAATACATTCTACCTAACGTATACCATTTTGTTAAAGTATAACAAGCAAAAACAAACTTAAATGATCAAATGCCCATAGATGGTGGTCTTCTCATGACAAGAAGCCAAGATAACACAATGAGTGAACTTACATGATGGGTTTTATTATAGTAATACTAGTATGCTCTGGATCAACCAATAAATTCACAACTGATATGGAGATCCATAAGTATTACATAGTATAGTGTATTAGGTTGTCTTCAGATGATGATTACTTGGGCGTATCAGCGAAATTGAGGTGTGAATATTAAACCCAAACCTCTAAGTCAAGATAGTGGCTGTTCACAGGTTTTGTGTGGTAGAAGGAAAGAGGGGGTTAGAATATATGTGCTTTCTACCTCTTCAATAATCAGTGTAAAAAACTCTGATTTTATCTTCCCAGTTATTACATGATTGAGCAAAGGCACCAAGGTCTTCAAGTTTTAATGTTGAGTCTCCTGATGCACAGATAAAAGTGTGATGAAGGATCAGTTATAAGTTGGACAGATCCAACGGGGTTGATGTGTCTGATTGATTCTGAAGCTTGGCCTAAGTCAATACCTTGAGATTCTCGACCATTCAGAGATCATTCTGCCTTTAAACTAAAGAAGGAAAAAATACGTTAAGCTATCCAAACTTCTCAAACCCACAACAAACTCGGCTGGACTAACTGAATTGGTCTGAAGATGGTATATTGGACATCAGAGCATCTTACGCTAGCAACTTAGCAATATCAACTTACACACCTTGTGGAACAATTTACCATCGCGCATTCATGCTAACTAATTTGGAGAAGCAGAATATCCCAGTTACAAATTCAGTAAATCATATATTTGAGACTTTCTAACAGATGCAAAGCTAGATGTTATGTCTGACATATAGTGCATCAGAAAAGGAATTTGTACATCTTCCTGTAAAAGAGAACTCTATACGTTCAAGAGAAGAAAAAAGAAGTTCAACTCAAGCTGGCCCTTATTTCACACAGGACATTTAACAGAAAAAGTAAAACGACCACTGTTCAATGTACCAGACTGTCCACAAATTAATTGGTATATATGGATACATGGAACCAAAGAAGGATCAGCTTAGCCTTTTCCATAAGTATCCGGGGAATGTAAATTTGTAACATACCTTGTATAAACACGCCTCATGTAAGCAACGGCAGTAGCTACCACCCTGCAAAATCGAGACATAAGTTGCAGATAATATGAATTCAATTTGGCATTGACCAACTTAAGTCCAAGACGGAAATAAACAAAATGAGTAAATAACAGGCACATAAGTTCAAATTCAAAAAAAACTCATATTTTTTTTTGAAACTCCATTAGTTTCTTAGAATTATTTCTAAAATATCTCTTAAAAGCCTTATCAGACATAAATTTCTCAATGACAAGAATCATTTATGTAAAATGCTCTTTATAAGCAAAGATATCCAAGAAACAAGAACAAAGAAGGAAACAATTTCCAACAGCAGAGTTTCCGCAGGACCAATAATTTCAGAAGCAAGTTACAGTCAACATAACACAAGAAAAAGGTCATACCTTTGCCTTACTTTAACAAGTTGAGCCAGCTTCCAGATATCTAGAAGCAAAAAAGGAAGTTAGCAAACACAAAAAAAAAAAAGCTAAGCTCGATTTGAAAGTAATGATAACAAAAAGAAAAAAGACTAGTAATTATCGGGATATGCTACCCCCACCACAATCTTCTACAATAAGAAGCAGTAATCTGACAGAACGGTATAGCATAAATTACTAAAATGTCGTCCACAGAACCTAATAGGAAAGAATGGAGAATCTAGGGGGGATCTAAAAGACTAAAACTAACATGAATATCAGCAATCCAGACTTTCCTATAAAAATCGATACCACACTCTGGGATTCAGTGCACATGCGCTGCGCTATTCACAGTAGATGCATCAGTTTTAAATAAGATCCACAAAACACAATAATGACTCAAACTAGGGCAACAAGATGAAACCTTGCATAAAAACCTTGTAAGAAACCCTGAAAACCAAATTTTGATTTTATTAAAAAACCCCAAAAATCCCCAGATTATAGAACTTCATAACACCCTAAAACAATTAACAAAAAGATGTAGATCAACGCCTCAAATTACCAAAATGTCGTTCGCAAAACCTAACAGGAAAGAATGGAGAATCCAAGGGAAACCTAAGACTAACAAGAATGTCGGCAAGCCAGATATTCCAATAAAAATTGATACACCACCCAGGATTCAGTGTGCCTGCTGTGCCTATTCACCATAGATGCATCAATTTTAAATGAAATCCATAATTTTACTGTGATGACACAAACTAGGGCAAATAAAGATGAACCCTTGTATAAAAAACCTTATATGAAACCCTAAAAACCAAATTCTGAGTTTCTTAAAAAAAAAAAAAACCCGAAAACCCCCAGATTGTAGAACTTCATGAAAACCCTAAAACCATTAACAAAAAGCTACCTTTCTGATTCAAACAGGATTGAAGTAGAATAACAAGGGAGATTGGAGGTTTGGGGAGAATTACTTACAATTAGCCATATGCATCTTAATGTACTTAAATTCTTCAACAGTAAGACCTCTTTCCTTATCAGGTGAATGAACCACATCTACTTCTTCCTGTTCTAGTAGTTGTTTCCTACAAATCATCAAAGAAATGGTTCAGAAATTTTACCATTAAAAAATTAAAAATTAATGGGTTTTAAGTGATAAAAATGAAAACTTTACCAGTGAGATGAAGTCCAGAAATTGGCAGCCATGAGAGAAAATATAAGTTAATCGACAAAGAGCTGATTTGGGTTTGAAGATCTTCCAAGGAACTTGAAACTGAAACAAGTAAACCACCAAACTGATAGATGATACTACAAGGGGGAGTAATATACGAGTCAGACTCGGACACAGAGAGAGATCGTGATATTTACTTCATACCCAAGTGATAAGGGCCTCACTTTTGACTTTGACTGAGAATGACCGTCAAAGTCATCTACCTTGTACTGTGCGATCACCGGCCATATTTATCCGCAGTCAGAATTTCTCTCCAGCTGTGCCGATCATTAAACTTAGAGGGACCTTTTCCCATAATGATGGTGGTGGTCAGTATGCCGATCATTTAAGAGATGGTGGTTGTCAGTTGGGGTGATGCAAGTTGATGTACCCATTACCTCTACTCTTTATTGCGCCACTAGTATGTTTAGTTAACTAGCTAGTTGAGTACATCCGTCATTTCGTTCTATAAAAGTTGAAGAAAGGCTATCCAGAATATGCGTCGATCTGATCTTTATCTCTCTCAACTCTCTCGATCTCTGTAGATTGTAGGGATGAGAACTTCTATCCATGAAAACCCGGTTTACGACTTGAAAATATCCTCAGTTATACCGGGTAAATTCACTGAACCCGGAGTAACTTATGAACTAACTAACATGGATTTGGCTATGAAACTACATTATCTTCTAGGATTATATTTCTTTCCAAAGGAAGCAGTTGATGGTCTCACTGTCTCCAAGATCAAAGAATCCATAAATACACTGTTTAGCAGCTTTAGTATGTATTGTGGAAGGTTTCGAAGATCTGATGAACCCAGTCGACGACCGTATATCAAATGTAACGATGCCGGTGTGAGAATGATTGAAGCAAAGTGTAAGTACACGGTAAATGAGTGTCTAGAGATGAAGGATTGTTCTCTTCATAAACTTCTTGTATATAACCAGGTTCTTGGCACTCCAGACCTAGCTCTTTCTCCTCCAGTTCTTATTCAGGTATTACTAATCTCTTCACTTGCCTTTTTTTGGATTTTATATATAGGGAAAATATCGTTTGGTCCTTTTTTTAGGTGGTCCCATGTTTGTTTAGTCTTTTGGGAAAACGCCTTTACTGTTTGGTTCATAATTATTTAAAAATATTAAATGAACAAAAGTACCCTTCCGTGTTTGTTTGTTAATTGTTTATAATTATTTTTTGTTGTTAATTTCTACTTATTTTTTTGTAGCAGTTCATTCTTCAAAATGAACTCCTGTTAATTTCTACTTATTTTTTTCAGAAATCACCTAAAAAAACAGAGTTCATTCTAGAAATGAACTCTATATAAAAAGCTAAAAAAACAGACTTCATTCCAGAAATGAACTCCATATAAAAACCTAAAACAACAGAGTTCATTCCAGAATTGAACTCCATATAAATACCTAAAAAAACAGAGTTCATTCCAGAAATGAACTCCATATAAAAACCTAAAAAAAAAACAGAGTTCATTCCAGAAATGAACTCCATATAAGAAAAACGCGCAGATCTTCATTGTTGTTCATCATCTTCATCGTCTTTCTCCATCTTCAACATTAAAACACCAGCAACAACAAAAAAAGAAAAAAAAATCAAGATTCTTCATCTTTGTCACCGTCTCCGCCATCTTCAACAATACCAGCAGCAACAAAAAAGAAGAAAAACGCGCGGATCTTCATTGTTGTTCATCACCTTCATCGTCTTTCTTCATCTTCAACATTCAAACACCAGCAGTAACAAAAAGAAAAAAAAAACAGAGTTCGTCTTCGATCTATGTAATCAAATCAAAATCTCTTTTTTTGTTTCTCTCGTACGTCGCATCTTCTCGCAAATCTTCATCGCAAAATCTTCATCGTAAAAAATCTTCATCGTCTCTTTTTCTTGTTTCCAAAAAAATTAAAACCCTAGAAAAAACAGAGAGAAAACTAGATCTGGAAAGAAAAAAAGATGAGAGAGAAAGTAAATCTGAAAATAATTTCTTCTCTCTTACTTTTTGACTATATATATGGTCCTAATCTAAAAGGGTATTTCTGCCACTACAGAATGACAATCACATCATCAATGACGTCATCCTAAGACCAAACCATAATTTCTAGGACCAAACTAATATATTTTCCCAAAAAGGACCAAACAGACACATGACTGGGTCAACAGGACTAGACTCTCTCTAATATATTATTCCTAGGACTATATGATATTTCCTACTTATATATACCGTAGTATGGATAACCATGCATATATAATAGTACATATATACTCGAAGCTTAAATCATTTTCTTCAAACTTGATTTGGGGTTAGCTTGGATTAATTTTCTGACATATACTCAAAAATAAGATATTAAGAATGATATTGATTAAGAGACTAAACTTTGCATAAACTTTGCATAAACTATTACAGACACTTCAAAGACACCAAGTTACTGACTCTTCAAAGACACCAAGTTACAGACACCCTTTCAAGTTCTTTAGACACAAGTCGTCTAATTCCATAAATTCTAATTTCTCTAAGCTTCATAAACCCGTTTTCAAAGATTACTAAGGCTCTTTATCTTTGAATTTAAGTTTCTAAGATCCTTGTACCTACTTATCATCAAGCAACCATGGGATGCAACATATAGACGGGACTCTCAAGAATCAATTAGACTCCTTCTAATCCCTAAGATTTATTTTAATTTGATTATTTCCTAGTTGATATTTTAATTGAAGCTTATTCTCTTGCTTTTACTTAATTTTGCATTTGTCCCTGTTGATTTTAAACTAGAACTTAATTTAGTTTTCTTTTTTTTTCACTGTTTAAAATCTTCTGGAAATTGAAACTGGTGGTGCTACTTTCTTTTTAATTGTTAACTTTTTTCATTGTTGGTTTATTGTTGGATTCTAATTTTTGATTGAGCTGAATTTTTTCTTGCTGCTGTGTTGTACCGTGTTGGTTCAAAAGCTAACATCCATTAAAAGTTGTCTTTTATTCATTTTCTTTATATCTCTTAACAGATCTATGAAGTTCTTTAAATTCTGCAAAGGACAATTAAAATCTATCTCAAGGCTAATGCATTCTCGTCGACCGCAGTACACTTTGCTACAATTGGAAAAAAAGAAAACTGTTGAGAAAATCAGGGATTCAAGGAACTGCACAAACCAGTCTGTTGACCAAATCTAAGGTAAAATTATCAAGTACTGAGAAGTTGGATTCAGAATCTAACCATGCTGGTGAATTGTTTCGATCACATCCAATGAAAGGCTTGTCAAGACACAAAGAGGTAAGCCTAACCCCCATAGTGTTGCACAGTAAATCTAGAAATCTTTGCTTTGAGAACCGATAAGTATCTTGCCTACCTTCATATAGTTTTTGACTATTGTGTTTTTACTTGTTGAATGCAATAATGTGGAACATCTCAAATACTTGTCTTATCCTTGCTTATTATCATGATAGAAAACTAGCGAGATACGTTAAGATTGCAATGCGGAACTTATACACATATTGTGCTAGTTGAATTTAGATACCCTGTGATCTCCTATTTTTGGGAGTTTATAAATGTGATAGCATGGAACTGTCAGGGTTTAGGAAGATTGGAAACTAGAAATAGTCTGCTAGACACTCTCAATAAGGAGAACCACGACATTCTATTTTTATCGAAACGAAACAAAGAATAGAGCAATGCATGACATTCTAAGACAAGTAAATGTTTATAACTATCATCTTGTACCTCCAAGAGGAAGTGCGGGAGGATTGTGTCTCATGGAAAAACAATGTTAATATTAAGATAAATGACTTTGCACATAATCACATTAATGCAACCGTCACAAATCATTTAAATGATAGTAGTTTGGATTCTTACCGCTTCATGGGAGTCCTACGAGACCTTTGAAACTGAAATCTTGGAAAATCATTAAAGATATGGCGACCACAATGGATAAACCTTGGATAGTAATTGGGGACCTAAATGTAGTTCTTCATG
This sequence comes from Papaver armeniacum, assembly GCA_023531295.1. NCBI lineage: Eukaryota > Viridiplantae > Streptophyta > Magnoliopsida > Ranunculales > Papaveraceae > Papaver > Papaver armeniacum. Next base: position 229,310 of record JAJJWW010010713.1, read on the forward strand.
AAGAGGAAAAAATAGTAGATTTCCTTTCAAAAAAAAAATGAGGCAAAGAGTTTTAATAATCTAATAAATAAATGTGATCTAATGGACTTGGGTTTTACGGGCTACACCTTTACTTGGAATAACCACGGAGAGCGACCTTTGAAAACATAGAACAAAGGTTAGATAGAGCTTTAGTTAACTCTAAATGGAATAGAAAATTTCTAATTCTAGTGTAAACCATCTAGGTCCTCTTTCCTCTCGACCATGTTCCAATAAGACTAAACACATATAACCATTGGAATGATGGTGCTACCCCATTTAAGTATTTTGGGGAGTGGATAAAACATGATGAATGCAAACCATTAATTCAAGAGACTTGGAAAACTAATGTTAGGGGATCTCCTGCCCATCAAGTTAACAAAAAACTAGCTACTGTCAAACACATATTGAAATTATGGAACGAGAAAAAGTTTTGGAAATATACATAGTAACATTGATAATATTAAGAAAGACCTTGATAGGACCAATAGAATGGCAAGTTACCCAGTAAAACGAGTGACCTAACTAAACTTAGAAAAGAATTGGCTAAGTGGTATGCTATAAAGGAGAAATGCGGAAAGATAAAAGTAGAGACCAAAATTTAGCTCTGGGAGCATTTAAATACGAGATACTTCCATAACAAAGCTAAACAGAGATTTCGAAGAAATAGAATTGAAATTCTAAAAAATGACCAAAATGAATGGCTCAAGACTAGAAAGGATATATCCGATTGCATAACAAATCATTTTCATTCAATAGCCTCGGCGCTGAACCCGAACTAGACCACGAAATGCTAAACCGTATACCTACTAGTATAACACAAGCGATAATGATATGCTTTGCGGTACTCCTACGAAAGATGAAATAAAGAGAACTCTCTTTTCCATGGAATTGATAAAAGTCCGGGACCAGGATGGTTTTCCTCCCAATTTTTTTCAAAAACTGGGAAACCATAGGTATCGACCTTATAAACATGGTTCAAACTTTCTTTATAACTGGTAATATCTCTAAGGAAATGAATGCCTCATTCATTTCCTTAATCCCTAAGACTCTTAACCCCACTACTCCCTCTGAATTCAGACCCATAGCTCTTGCTAATACTTCTTACAAAATTATTTCTAAACTAATGGCTGGCAGAATGAAAGGTTTGTTAGGGAAAATAATTTCTCCTTACCAATCTGCCTTCATTCCTGGAAGGCAGATATCTGAGAACATTACTATGGCACATGAAATTATTCATAAAATGAAAAATTCCAAATCTAAGAAAGGATTTATGGGATTAAAAATCGACATGTCTAAAGCATTCGACAGAGTCGAATGGAATTTCTTGATCCAGATAATGGCAAAAATGGGCTTTAACAGTAAATGGTGTAACTTAGTTCACCAATGCATTTCAACAACTACTTTATCTGTTTTACTCAATGGGTCTCCTACTAGATTCTTTAAGCCTACTAGAGGATTGAGACAAGGTGACCCAATCTCTCCTTATCTTTTCTTGTTTGTTATGGAAGCTCTTTCTCGCACAATCCTCCATGCGGAAAATTCAGGTTTGTTGAAAGGTATAAAAATTGTTCACAAAGCTCCTCCTATAAGTCATTTACTATTTACGGATGACTGTCTTTTATTCTGTAAGATCAACGAAAAATCTTGTCATAATCTTGTTAAAATGTTTAAAGATTTCGGATTAGCTTCTGGCCAACTAATCAATCTAAGTAAGTCGGGTGTCTTTTTTAGTCCAAAAACTAAAACTAGCATTAGACATAGAGTAAAGGAAATATTAGGAGTCACTGCTATACCACTACAAGATAAATACTTAGGTTCACCGTTATTTACAAATAGATCAAAAATTCAGTGTTTTGAACCTCTGGTGGATAAAATGAAACTTAGGATACATAGTTGGAATGGAACTAATCTAAACAATGTAGGGAAAACAGTTATGATTAAAAATGTCACTTCCTCCCTTTATGTGTATCAAATGAACTGTTTTAAGATTAGGTTAAAATATGTAATAGTATCACAAAACTCCAAAGAAATTAGTGTGGGGAAAAAATGAGAAAGGTCTTAATGAAAGAGGTAAAAAAGGGGTATGTTTAAAGAATTGGGACTCGGTATGTCAATCACTTGAAGAAGGAGGACTGGGAATTAAGAATGTTAAAAATTTTAACCTAGCTATGATAGCTAAGATGGGTTGGAGGTTAAAGGAACATCCAGATTCTCTTTGTGCCTCCATCCTCAAAGCCAAGTACTATCCCAATTGTGATATATTGCACATAAATACATTCCTAATAAGAATGATAGTTGGATTTGGAAAGGAATGCTATCGGCATTCAATGGATAAAAAGTATTGTTTTGGGAATTAGGAAATGGAACCAACATTAACATTTGGGATGATTTCTGGATTCTAGAAAGGATTCCTCCCATGCAAAAACCTCAAATCGGAACTGATAATTTCATTAAAGTCAGTGATCTTATTACCATGCACCATACTTGGGATTTACTTAAACTGTCTAAATGTTTTGATGATGAAACTATAGAGAAAATAAAGATTATTTCAATTCCTATTCTTTGATAAGGAAGATACTCCTCATTGGACCCTAAACCACAAAGGTATGTTTTAGTCAGAAATCTTTATATGACCAAATAAATACTAATGGTAATGCTCATAAAAAATGGAACTTGATATGGAGTATGGATACTACTCCTTCTGTAAAACAATTTATCTGGAAAGCAGCTAATGCTATTCTCCCTAATAGTATGAGAGTATCGGCTGTAATCCCAGACATAGATACTACTTGTAAACTTTGTAACGAAGGACAAGAATCTTTAACACATCTTTTTCTTCAATGCAATTATGCTACCCAAGTATGGTTGCATCTTAACTTTTCTATGCAGTTTATTCTTAATGGAACTTCTAATTTTCATGCTTGGCTAAGTGATTGTTTTGAAAATCCAGAAAGAGGAAATTTTGGAATAGATTGGAATGTGCTTTGTAGCATAATAATATGGTACATTTGGAAAGCAAGGTGCAACGTAGTGTTTAAAAAGAAAAGCCAGAATAGTGCAGTCACATCGAATAACATTTTAAAGTTTATCAATAGCTATAACATTGTTAACAAAGCAGGTTTTAACATAATGCAACAACTTTACTATAATCCTCACATTGATGAGACTCTTCATATTACTTCTCAACCATTGGAAGGACCAACGCCAAATTTGGCAATGAAACTAAATATTGTTTTTACTTTTATGAACTCTCTGAGCGAGGAATTGGTTTAACTTTGTGTGACTTTACAGGAACAATAAGAGAAGCTAGAGGATTGCACGTAGATTGTACCACCATAGAAGAATTAGAGAAAATGGGAGCAGATGCAGCTTTCCGATGGGCGACGGAATTGAGTGGACATTTTATCTCTTTGAGAGCAACTAGAACCTACTCTGTTCTCTTTGGTTCAAATGTATCTTGAGGCTAGGAAAACAAAGATACCGGATTAGTGAAGATTTTGGAAACAACACAAAGTTCCATATAAACTTTTAGCTCAAGAATTTAAATTAATCGGGAGAACCCAAATGATTTGGGCGGCAGTAAAGAAATATACGAGCTAACATACACTTAAATTAACTTAGCACGCACCTGTCAGCACTGTTGATCTCGTCCGGATTTAACTACTGGATCCAAGGAGTAAGAATTAAAAATTCCATGTCATTTTCGACTGCTTTATTTATTTTTCAAACCAATTTTCCTTTTCCAAATCCTGTCAGTAAGGTTTTGAGATCTCACTTTAAGTTGTGTCAAATGGCGTTTGGAAATGAGAAATGTATTTTCTCTCCAACTACTCATTATATTGCATATAAAGGACAAGTGATCCCTTTTGCTCAATATGTACTATCCGAGTTAGGAGAATAGGCAAAGCAACAGTTCTGGACGGATCGCGTTTTTGAATAACGCAAATACAAAATTCTCTTTTTCTCTCACAATGTTTTTTGTAGATCCCGGTGGGTCCGCGAAGGACAGCAGAGGGTCCCGGTTTTGGGGTTGGATTTGTGTGTGGTTGTTTTGGTGTGGTTTAAATTCGTGAAAACTACATGGAGACCCATTTTTCCAATTTCTCCCACTGTGAAACCCACGTCCAGAAATTTAAAGGCGCTCACCCAGTTTTTAGGAAAAAATTATTCCCCGACCCAAAATTATTGAAATTGTACTCTTCTTCTTTCTTCTTCTTCTCTCTTTCTCCTCCATCTCCAAATCCGATCTAATTTCATAAAAATCCGAAATTTCTTCAATGAAAACAAGTTTTAGTTGTATATCTATGATTATCAAACCTTGTTTTACAAACCCATTTAAGGATTTTCTCTGAAAAACAGAAACATGGTGGTTTTAGCCTAATTTGGGTTACCCTCTGTGGATGAAGATGGAGAACAAAGAATCGCTACTAGTACGGTACGTTTGGAGCTGTTTTGGCGAGAAAATAGAGCGAGGATGAGTTTTCTGCCAATGATTCACAGTGATTGAATGGAGGACATCAGGACATGGATTTCCAATATGTAGAAGGAAATGAAAACTGGGTACTCGATTTTGGGGAGTTTGGTTTTGTTTTGAATTCCTTATTGCTGCCCAAGAGAAGCCAGTGAACAACACAAGCTTTCTGCCGTGAAAACAAGCCACTGTTGTAGATTTATGGGAATGAATGGATCAAGTGATTCAGAGTTCTTATATAGAGTCTTGAATAAATGTATGGGATTGTGTTGAATGTGAATTGTGTGCAGGGAAGGAGATTGAAAGGTTTTAGAAATCAACAGAGGTTTCATCTTGAAGCATCAACAGACTGCACACCAGGTGCTTGTAAAAGAGCCTGAACCAGTTTAGCTGCAAGCTTTTGTCACTCTACCAGCGCCTAAGCCAAGTTCTACTTGACCGAACATAACTGAAATAGCCAACCTAGAACGATGGTAAGCGATGCCATCCACTGGTACATGACAAACTGAACACAGCATACAAAGTGGTGGTGTTGCGAATACTTATAACCCATATGTTTTCCTTTATGGATGATAGTGCAATGAATTTTGTGCAATGACAACAATTAATTTTTTTTTTCATACACCTAGAATAATAACTGCATAACATGTTATGCAGTCGTGAAAATTGATGTATAACCTATTATGCATCTATAAAATTTTTTGCATAACCTGTTATGCATCCGAAAATATGAATGCATAATGCATTATGCATTGAGAAAATTGTTGCATAATCTTTTGTGCATCGAGAAAATAGATGCATAACCTGATATGCATCCGTAAATATGGATGCATGCATTATGCATCAATTTTTTATATGCTAAAATCAACCAAAAAATGGTAATATAACTTGTTATAAATGCATAATTTTGTTATCCAAATGCATAATGTGTTATGCAGTGGAGAAAATGGTTGCATAATTCGTTATGCGTCTGCAGAATGTATTAATCATCGTTTTTGCTGACTGCATAATGGTTATGTATCAAGTATTCGAAAATTTTCCCTAAAATGAGGATCACCTCCGATTTTTTCTTGAAAAACAAAAATTTGATATTCTTGTTTGTACTCGTTGCGTAGCTCTTTTAAAAAGATTTCCAACGATATAAAATTTGTAAAATTCTAAGGCGCGGATTTTTAGATATGTTATGTCTAAGTTGCGCTTCCAATTATACCCCTGAAAAATTAGGCTGCATAACGAGTTATGCCTGAAAAGATAGTATGCATAACGAGTTATGTATTGATTCATATAATAATTTCATATAATTATGGGTGTCACGGTACCAAAAATTAATTATGGGCCTGACAATGAAAATATTATTTTTCTTTGGGTCTCCCCCTAAGTTTCCCCAAGAATTCTTGGTTCACCAAGAATTTTTGTAGGCAAAGGTACAATGAAAGATGAGTATAGCAAAAAAGACAAAAAGTGGGGGAGATGTCAAGTTCAATTTAATGCAGGGTCCGGTCCATGGAGTCAATCATAGAATGCCTCCCAAAACTAGCATTAAGTAGCCCTCGTTGATTTCAAATGAATTTTTAATCGGGGATATGGGAATTAATTGGGGATATGAATTACTTTCCCCAACCCATGGTGTGTGCTAAGGGGTGACTTTTGGGGGAGAAAATACTAAAACACCCTTCCTTCAAAATAAAAATCAAAAAATTTAAAATCAAAAAACAAAATCATATTCCCCATTTCCATCTCCACTTCTTATTAATCTTTTTAGGGTTAAAACTTTGAAACCCAAATGTTCCCCATTCTCTTTCAAATTCTAAATTTTCCCCATTTCCTTTCAAATTCTCTTCTCCTTCTCTCTAGGAAGTGATGAAGAACATGTCGGAAATGATAAAGAACATCTAGGAAATGATGAAGACCACGCCAGGAAGTGATGAAGACCATGCGGAAGTGATGAAGAACATGTCGGAAATGATGAAGGTCACGCGGAAGTGATGAAGACCATCTTAGGAAGTGATGAAATTCAATGCCGGAACTCAATGCCGGCATGCTCGATATAAATCTATCAATGCTTAGGTAGTCAAGTGAAAAAAAAAATCAATTTTCCGGATACTTTTCATCATGTTCCTAGGCATAGAATTTAGGATGAAGACCACCAGATGAGTTAGGCATGGTTATTTAGGATGAAGACCACGCCGGAAGTGAGTTCCGGCATGGTTATTTAGGACGAAGAACACGCCGGAAGTGATGAAGAATATGTCGGAAATGATGAAGACCACGCCAGAAGTGATGAAATTCAATGCCGGAACTAAATGCCGGCATGCTCGATGTAAATCTATCAATGCCGGTAGTTAAGTGAAAAAAAAATCAATTTTCTGGATACTTTTCATCATGTTCCGGCATAGAAATTTAAGCAAAAACCATGCCGGAAGTAGTTCTGGCATGCTCGAAAATCAAATAATTGTGCCGGAAGTAGACTGATTAAAACCAGATAACTACGCCCCCCCGAACCCCCGGATAGTGGCAAACAATTTATGAAATTTTCCAGCAAATGCCGGCATGGTTTTTTGGTTGAATACCATGCCGGCACCAAGCTTTTTCAGCTGCAACAATGGTGGATTCAAAGAAAAAAAAATCAAATTTTCAACCTCTTAGCAGGAATTCTCTCATCACAATCACCTTCCATTTTCCAAAAAAAAATTCCACTCAAAAACCATTTTCCCTCCTTCTACTCTCAACTAACCCACACAAATTCAAATAAAAATAAATACACACTAATTTATCTCCCAAATACTTAACATTTTACTAATTATAATTAATCAATAATCCTGATTAGTGGGGGCTAGATTAGGAATTAAAAAAATAATTACATAGGGAGTCACCCAGAATTGCTATTGGGACACCTTTTTTGTCCTGTAACTATATCCCCAATTAATTCCCATATCCCCGATTACTTATTCTTTCAAATTGTCTTGGTTGAAATGGGATTTTCCCTTTTTATGCCTCTTTACTTGACAACATGGAAAAAAAACCATTGTGGATATGTCACTCTGTAACTCTGCTCAGAGCCGCCTAGTAGACCAGGCCAGCTAGGCTATTCACTATTGCCTAGAGCCTCACGTTAGGGCCCAAAATTTTATTTTTCTTACAACTTTGCGGTTTGTTATGTAAATATATCCTTCAATTAGGTTAAATCCAACCCTAACCATAACTAAATATAACATTTTTTTTGTGTAAACCATAATTATTTTTTACAATTATTTTTTTCAATATACAACCGAAGATCATGTTGACTGTTTTTCCCATCCTAGTATGAATTTTTACTAATCGACCAGTTGAATTGAACTTTTTTAATATATTTTTGATCATACCAGATCACGGTAAATAGTCACCTTCGCAATATAATGATTTGGTTTTTATGAGTCCATGATGTTGCAACCTACCAATCTTGCTGACGAGATGTTAAAACCATAGATCCATGTATTGCATCAATTTTTCTTCGCCCAAAAGAACCGTTGCCTAAACCTTACACTTCGGGGCGCTACTTGAACCCCATATACTTTAATAAAGTTGGTATCATTGTGGTGCATTAACCTTGTCCAACAACTCCAAAACCAGAAGGTTATAAGTTCTCTGAACTTGCCTACACCTTGCCAAATGGGTTTAATCTAGAATTTTGTTTTGAATCATCTAAAGGTTTAGCCTTGATCTTATTGGATCACTCCTGAAATAATTACTATGATTAGGGTTTGAATAATATGTGATTTAGTAAAGAAGAAAAACAAAAATCATTAGAATCTTATGGTTATGGTAACCATAAAAAAATAATCATCGTAGAATTTACAATTCGGAGTGGGACTAAAAATCACGGGATTCATGCTAATCCCTCGTGTGTTTGATTCATATAATTTCCTTGTTTTAAATCTGTGTACTGTTTGGTAACTCAGTTTCCCAGCAAATCTGATGGGGAGGGGTCGGACTCGATATGGAAGATTTGCTGGAGAAGTAATTCTTGTAGTTTCCTTGGATACGAAAAAGCTCTATCCAAATTATGCATCGATCTGATCTCTATCTCTCTCAACTCTCTCCATCTCCGTAGATTGTAGGGATGAGTACTTCGATCCATGAAAACCCGGTTTACGACTTGAAAATTTCCTCTGTTATACCGGGTAAATACACCGAATCCGGAGTAACTTATCAACCAACTAACATGGATTTGGCTATTGATTTAGAGACCTAAGTTACTAAACTTTGCATAAACTATTACTAGTCATGTGTGAGCCATTCAAGAGTTGTATGAGGTCCAGTAAAGAAATATACGAGCTAAGATATACTTAAACTAACTTAGCTCTACCAAACTCGAAAGAACTAGAGACATAGATCCAAGGAAGTACAACAAAGAAATATACGAGCTAAGATATACTTAAACTAACTTAGATCTACCAAAAATCGAAAGAACTAGAGACATTGATCCAAGGCAGTGCAACACACTTCAAGCAGCATGCACTTGTTGTCAGCACTGCCGATCTCATCTAGAATAAACAACTACTCAATCCAAGGAGTAAGAATTAAAAATTCCATGTCATTTTGGACTGTTTTATTTATTTTTCAAACCAAACTTCCTTTTATAAATCCCGTCGGTAAGGTTTTGAGATCTAACTTTAAGTTGTATCAAATGGCGTTCGGAAATGAGAAATGTTTTTCTCTTCTAGTACCAAATACCAATTATTGCATATAAAGGACAAATGATCATTTGCTCAATATGTACTATTTGAGTTAGGAGAATAGGTAAATGTGTTGGATACTTTCAACAAACACTTAAATTGTAGGCATTATAGCAGAGTTCGCTCTGAAAAGATGCCTATTGGAGATGAAGAGTCGTCTTCAATGAATGTTAAATTCTCTAAACGATGAGCATAGCAAAAAAAAGTCATATAAACATGTGTGTTATCTATAAATAGCGTCCTAGTTTTGTATTCAAAACACATCAAACACTCTCTATGTTTCCTCTCCAACAAGCATCATCAGAGACTAAACATGTGTGTTCTTGGTTGGGTCAAAGTTGTACAAGCTTTGAATCCAAAATTGTTGTGGGGCTTCAAGTATCATGACGGTACTATTCATTGACCTATTTGTACTCTCCAATCTAATTGGGAAGAGTCGAATAATTGTCGAAAAGAATCTAACATTAGAGCCTTGAACCCAGAGACAAAATTCTTTTCTTCACCCTGTTTCAGTGTCAATTTTCTAACAAAAGGTACACTGAACGATGAGCATAGCAAAAAAGATAAAAAGTGGAGGAGATGTCAAGTTCAGTTTAATGCATGGTCCAGTCCATGGAATCAATCATAGAACGCCTCCCAAAACTAGCAGTATCTTTATGAACTACTTCAAGTACAGTTAGACACCCCTCGTTGATTTCAAATTCTCTTGGTTGACATGAGGTTTTATGTTTTTGTTCCTCTTTAGTACTTGCACAATATGAAAAAAAATCATAGGTAATATGTGTCGCTTTATAACTCTGCTAACTTGTAATTTTCCTTTTTGATTAGTTTACTTGGTTCAAATGTGGAGGAATGTCGATAGGGCTAAGCTGGGCTCACGTCCTTGGTGATGTATTCTTAGCATCACATGTCATCAACTGTTGGGGACAACTAGTATCCACCGGTCATTTACCACATGACCTGCAAAAACTTGAACCTAAAACAGTTACTGAAGAAAACCGAACTTTCGTGGATCTCCAGCCACTCTTCAAACGAGTTGATCCGGTGGGTGACTATTGGAAGTTTGTGAATGATTGTAATATGATTACATCTTGTTTCCAAATTAACGCCACAACACTTAAAAACATACTGTTGAGGATCAATGGTCAATCTGGAACTCGTCAAATTCCAATTTTCGAATGCCTTTGTGCCATCATTTGGCAAACTTTAGCAAAAATCAGAACAAAAGAGGAACCACAGGTTCTAACTGTTTGTCGAAACCATTCTTATAAAATAAATAATGCACATTCGGGAAACAACCAGATCTTTGGAACTGTGAAGGCAAATTGTCAAGTCAAGGATGCGAATCCAAGCGACTTGGCGGCACTGATGTTGGATCAAACTACACATGAGCAATGCCAAATGGATCAAGTGATAGAGAAAGATGGAGGTTTGTCAGATTTTATTGTGTATGGAGCAAATCTGACTTTTCTAGATTTGAAAGAGTCTGAAATCTATGAAATAGAATTGAAAAGACATACGCCGGTTTTCGCTAACTACATGGTCGAGGGAGTAGCAGATTCAGGGTTAGTATTGTTACTTCCAGGGCCAAGTAAAGGAAGGACTGTAACAGTAATTCTTCCAGAAAATGAAATGTTACAACTGAGAGCAGAGCTAGAAAAGGAATGGTGTATCGTTTGAGCGCATTCAACATATGTAATTATTGAATAATGGTTGAAGAAATAATTCAGTGTGTATCACTTTAAATACATATATTTATAAGTAAGATTTAAGTTTGTAATGAGTAGGTTTTTGGTCGCTTTGATTGTTAAGTTATAGATATCACTGGTTTTGTTGGTTTCTGTTAGGATTTGGATGTAGTCTTTATCTACTTTGTTGTATGAAGCAGTCCTTCTTTTGCTTTCTTTTTGGATTTGGCCATTGCTCTTTTTAGAACTTGTTTGGTGCTTTATTCTTGTATCTCTTTTATTATTTTTTTTTTTTATAATTATATTTATGAGCATTAATAATAAATTAATAATGTGAATTACACAGAGCTCTTGGTTGGCAACCTAGCAACAAGCTAGGCCCCAACTCCTCTTTGAATTGTAACACCTAAATGATAAAAAATGAAACTATCAAAACCACTACTAGCGTCATTACTAACTAAACAGTTCCTTAAACGCTTAAAAAAGATCAGAGTATCCTCACCAAGCTCCCCTAAGGTAGACAAGGCCAGCACACCCAAACCATAGCCATGAGCCGCGCACTTGTCCAAGTATTTGGCCCGTTTTTGAGAAACCGCACCAGAAATAACCTTACCAGGGGCGAAGGAATGGACACCATCACCAGTAAAAGGAGAGACACCTGTAACGTCCATATAAACATCTTGCCGGTTTTCTCAGTTGAGGACGAGGATATCAGCAGGTTTTAGATCTTTGCCATCATCCGACTGAAGACCTAGAGGAACCTCCTTGCGCGCAGGCACGTTGGCTTTGTAAAAAATGTCAAAGACGGCATCCCGAACCACATCATGACGAAATTTACAACCAATATGTTTAGCACAATGAAGCGCGTGATCTCCAAAAATATCCATAGACTTGTTACAACTTGGACACAAGCTATTCTCAACAAACAGAGGAATACCCAAACGATAGCAAAGTACGGCTCTAAATTGTCTAGGTCCAAGACATTGGTTGAGCCCACTAATGGGCACCGCCAAAAGATAGTCCTGAGCATGCTTGATACGATTACATTGCCATAGGATGGAATCTCTTTCAGACATATGAAATTGGTCTGGGATTTGCTTCTTAACTGCATCAAAATAAACGACTGCCAGGGAATGCATGGAAGGGGGGGCAGAGTCATCGACACAATAAGTAGACGGTAATCCACATACCTGGGTGAAGGTCTGAAGAGCCAGCTTATAAGCTAAACCTTTGTCCGCTGAGAATAAATTACCAAGGATCGTTTTCTCTACTGAAGTAGTCTGACTTCGAGAAGCAAGATAACAGTAAGCACGAGTATCCGCCATGGTATAAATGCCAAGTCTGCCATCCTTAATAGGTAAGGTAGCCAATCTCTTCCGTAAAAGACCAAAACCTGCACCATCTCCAGTAATCAGAAGCCTCAAATACTGAAAAAGCTGGTCATCAAAGAGATCAGTATCCGGTTGTATTGCAGCAGGATTGGTAGTTCGCATATCAAAATAAAGTCTAGACACGCCAGTACAGTTACGAAGCAAAAACATGTCACTTTGAGGGTCCTTGAGTTTCTTGATCGCATTCATTAGTTGAACAGTTTTGTGCACCCTATTCAACATCATGTCACTAATAAAGTCCATGTCCAAACTCACTGGACCACCCAAAAGTTTAACGCCCTTAGAAGGCCTACCAATATCTGTAGGAAAGACACCGTCCATTGTACTCCTAGGATCAAGAGAATGCAAAAAGACCTTTGTCTTCTTTATATTGAGATGCAACCCCCTGCCTGGACCTTCAGTTTGAATTATGCGCAAAGCCTTGGCTACCTCTAGAGTATCCCAAACTATAGTACCATTGTCAAGGTACCAAGCGTGCAAGTCAAGTTTGCATCGTGAAGCAATAGACTTCACTAAGGGGTGAAGTGTCAATGCAAATAACAGGGTCCGAGAGGGTCACCTTGTTGCACACCAAGAGAAGAGGACAAAATATAATGGGCATAATAAAGCTTAGCTGGACGTAAATAACAAAATTCTACCCAGCGAGAGATACCTGGACAGTGGAGGCGGACTTCTTTGATGAGCTGAGATCTACTCACCATGTTGAAGGCATTAGAAAAGTCAATTGGTAACATTGACATATCATCTGAATGACCCTTCAACTCTAAAAGACGGTTTACAGCATGTAAAATACCTTCACCTCCAACAGGAACACCAACCCCAAATTGGTAATCTCCTAAATAGGAAGTCATGTCCTTCCCAACAGCAAAGGCAGCCACCTTAGAAATTAATCTCCGCCAGACTGTACCAACTGTAATAGGCCGAAGACCTCCACCCGGCTTGAGCAAAGGAGTCAAAAGAGCGCTAGCAATGTATTCACCCAAAACACTAGGGCATTTACCGGCCAACCAAAGGTTGACAAACCCAGAGATAGAAACAAGCAAATCATCTGCTACTGTTGTAGCCGCTCCATTAAGGACATCAACTAGGTGTTGCGCCCGTAAACCATCCCGACCACACGACGTACCTTTCGGGAAACTTCTAATAGCTCCCAAAACTGCATTGGAATCCACAAAGATGGGATCCGCCAAGATGTCATCTGTTGGAACCTCAGGGGAAGATGCTAAGGGATGTTTGTCTAGCAAATCAAGGTATGTCTTCTCATCATAGGGGGCAACGCCAGAATAAGACAGAACCCAGCTGCTGCGAAATGCTCCAAATTGATCTTCTTCTGACAAGCAGTAATAGCAGCTGCAACTTTTTTCTTCTCCATCTTCTTCTCGTCAGCTTTCTTAGACCCCCACGGAAATGGCTGCTGCAGCAGTTTGTTTACCAAAACAAAACAACCGTTAGGCTCTTTCCAGTCATTGAGCGCTTGTAAAATAGCTGCCACTTGCAGCCTTTTGCGATTGCCTGACTTACGTTCAGCAGAGCTCTTCGGTTGATAAAGAGACAGATTACAAATGGGGAATAAAAGCAGGCGAATCCAAGCTGAAAGACAACCTGCACTTGCTATAACCCAGTCAAGACATACCTTGAGAGCCCTGGAAAATGCAAGTATACATTTGTGGGGGATGCACGCTACCGTAGGAATTTGTCGTTGGAGCACTGCGTTGAGCAAATCCGTAGACACAAACTCCACAATATCTATTCTCCCTGAGTCCGCAACAACCGTACCAAGCGAAACAACCTCATCTAGAGCTTGCGAATTCTCAAGCATGTAGTCCTGCACAACTTCCATCGTCACCTCAGGCTTGTCCAAATCATAAATCATAAATTCCCCATTACAAGGACCTGAGATGAAGTCATGAACAATTCCTCGACCCTTGCATGATTTCGACAAAGCATGTAGATACATACATTTTACTACAAAACCATATACGAAACAAGCGCAGAGCCTTCTCTAGATCAAGGTAGACCTTCAAATCCCTTGCAATCAGTTAACGTACCATGGTTTTACTGTCTTCCGAGGAGAGGTGTTTGTCGTGAAGGTGTTTCAGAAACGATCCTTTGACGTAACCCCTTCCATGAACACCATCAGGGCAATCATGGAGACATTTGAAAGGGCAATGGACGTTGTTGGAGGCAGCCGAACTTTATTTATTACCTAAAAACACAAAATTAATTAGTACAAAATCAAGAAGACAAGTCCGTGGTAATCGTGGTAGAGGTGGAAGAAGGCTGGGGTGAGGATGAACTCAGGGAAGCACACGACGAAGAAGATCGTGTGAATCTCGGCATGAGAGGAAAGGAAAAAAAAAAAACCTAAAAAAACCCCGACTGAACCCTATGAAAACCCAAAACGCTACAGAAAAAAGTTGGAAAAACAATGGAAAAAAGGGAAAATCGTGGTGAAGAAATCAAACGAAAAAGCAAGATGAAAAGGCTAACAAAAAAAAAAAATCTCATGTTGAATCCGTAAGTTGAAAAAACAATGGAAAAATCTCATGTTGAAAAATCTAATTAAACTTTTTAGATTCAAGGAAACCTCCTTCTTCTTATTATTATTATTATTATTATTTTTTATTATTATAATAATAATAAAGGAAACCTCCTCCTCCTCCTCCTCCTTATTATTATTATTATTATTATTATTGAGGATAGAGGACCCCTTCACACTTTTATTCTCACACTATCTTTTTTTTTTTTGGGGGCATTTTTTGTGTGATTGTTTATGGGTAAAAATCGTTTCCGCCGATTTTGGTAAATTCGGTAGGTGAGTGAGAAACTGGTTTAAACCCTAAACAAATGTGCTGCATGTGAGCACTTTCTAGATTCGAGAGATCAATCTGTACAAGTCCGGCCTAAACCAAGAAATGGCCGTTCCAGACTTGCTTCGGTCACAAAGTGGAGGAGAAGGGTTGATTTGGGGAGGGAAGAAAAGAAAGGTGTTGAGACCAGAATCATTCTGGGAGAGTAGTGTCTCGACTTGTGTCAGAAAGTGAAAGCTTCTGAAGCTTGCAAGAGATGAAAGCTTTTTTGGAGAGCTTGCAAAGTTGCCTTTTCTGAGAGTGTTGTGTTTTTCTCCTGACCGAGACTTGTTGTCTGGTGGAAATAGGTAAGACCTATTTATACAAGTCGAGATTGAAAAGTACCATGGCCTCATGAAGGAAGAGAGTAAAGGGTGAAATAATGGGAGGAGGTGGTAACCGCATGATGTTTATGGGTGAAAACGTTTTCACCATTATTTCCTCATTTATTTGACCGCTTTATTCCTATTCACGCTTTCTTAATGTGAGCGTAGTGTACGCTGCATGCTGTGACCGCCAAACCAAGACCCTGGAAAGCATCCCCCGGTTTGTGTTGATGTCTCGAGTGTTGGTTGCACCTTGAGTGCAAGTGGCGCTGCTAGGGGCGCGTGTGGCATGTGCCAATGGCATGTGCGGAATGCCTTTGTTGCGGGTTGCACCTCGAGTGCAAGTGGCAATGCCAGAGCCGCTAGTGGCGTGTGTGGCATGTGCCAATGGCATGTGTGGAATGCCTTGGTAGTAGGTTGCACGTTGAGTGTAAGTGGCAATGCCAGAGCTGCTAGTGGCGTGTGTGGCGTATGCCAATGGCATGTGCGGAATGCCTTGGTGGTAGGTTGCATGGTTTGCAAGTTAGGCTACCAGCGTGGGTTTTGGCATGTGCCAATGGCGCGTACGGCCAAGTTGGTCAAGGTTGCACGGCTTGCAAGTTAGGCTACCCGCGTGCATGTTTGGCATGTGTCAATGGCACGCACGGCCATTAGGGCCACGACTAGGTAATGAAAGCTACCAGCGAGCATGTTGGCATGTGCCGATGGCATGCTCGGCCATTAGGGCCGCGGCCTGGTAAGAAAAGCTACCAGCGATGCGTGTTGGCATGTGCCAATGGCATGCGTGGCCATTAGGGTCACGGCCTGGTAAGAAAAGCTACCAACGATGCGTGTTGGCATGTGCCAATGGCATGCGTGGCCAATTTGGGTCACGGCCTAGTAAGGAAAGCTACCAGCGATGCGTGTTGGCATGTGCCAATGACATGCGTGGCCAATTTGGGTCACGGCCTGGTAAGGAAAGCTACCAGCGATGTGTGTTGGCATGTGCCAATGGCACGCTCGGCCATTAGGGCCACGGCATGGTAAGAAAAGCTACCAGCGATGCGTGTTGGCATGTGCCAATGGCATGCTCGGCCATTAAGGGCACAGCCTGGTAAGAAAAGCTACCATCGATGCGTGTTGGCATGTGCCAATGGCACGCTCGGCCATTAGGGCCACGGCCTGGTAAGGAAAGCTACCAGCGATGCGTGTTGGCATGTGCCAATGGCATGCCTGGCCAATTTGGGTCACGGCCTGGTAAGGAAAGCTACCAGCGATGTGTGTTGGCATGTGCCAATGGCACGCTCGGCCATTAGGGACAGGGCCTGGTAAGAAAAGCTACCAGCGATGCGTGTTGGCATGTGCCAATGGCATGCTCGGCCATTAGGGCCACGGCCTGGTAAGAAAATCTACCAGCGATGCGTGTTGGCATGTGCCAATGGCATGCGTGGCCAATTTGGCCTAGGTTGCACGGTTTGCAAGCCTAGGCGCGGGCGCTACTTTGGCATGGCGCGGCTAGGGCCAAGGTAAGGGTGTTTGGCTTGTCGTGGTGTGACCAGCATAGCTAGGGCCAAGGCGGAGTGCGTTCGGCATGGCGCCGCTAGCTTGGGCTAGGTGTGGATGGCATGATTTGCCATTGGCGCGGAGGTGCGGCTAGCATGGTTGGCATGCTTTGGCGCGTTTGGTGTGACTAGCATAGCTAGGGCCAAGGCAAAGTGCGTTTGGCATGGCGCGGCTAGCTTGGGCTAGGTGTGGCTGGCATGATTTGCCATTGGCATGGAGGTGCGGCTAGCATGGTTGGCATGCTTTGGCGCGTTTGGTGTGACTAGCATAGCTAGGGCCAAGGCAGAGTGCGTTCGGCATAGCGCAGCTAGCTTGAGCTAGGTGTGGCTGGCATGATTTGCCATTGGCACGGAGGTGCGGCTAGCATGGTTGGCATGCTTTGGCGCGTTTGGTGTGACTAGCATAGCTAGGGCCAAGGCAGAGTGCGTTTGGCATGGCGCGACTAGCTTGGGATAGGTGTGGCTGGCATGATTTGCCATTGGTGCGGAGGTGCGGCTAGCATGGTTGGCATGCTTTGGCGCGTTTGGTGTGGCCGGCATGATTTGCCATTGGCACGGAGGTGAATTAGGGTTTTGCTCGTTGTAACCCTAATTTGAAAAAAATACCCCTATTAATTACTGACTACATGTATTAAATGTTCTAATAAATGTGTCACCGGTGACATTAGGTTATTTGGGGTTTTACGATTTTACCCTTTGTTTAAATACCACCATCAACATTAAGTCCCCTGCTTAGCTCGGAACAAGAGCTTTGTTGCGAGGTAAGCATAAGATGGTGACAAACTATCAACAGTAAATCGTAAAGAGAATTGAGGAGGCTTGTCTTACCTTTTTATAAATAGGATTTGGAATCCTTGCCTCCGGGCGAGTTTTTGCACAAATCGGGGAGGTCGGCACAATTGGGAAGTCAACATCATTGAGAGGGGAGAAGTCAGGCGGCATTGAGAAGTTGACGTGAGTTGGGAAACTGAGCGTGCTAGCTGGTGGGACCGGCACAAGGTAGGGAAGCTGAGCGTGCTAGCTGGCGCGACTTGGGAGGTCCTTGGGAAGTTGGCGCAATTGATGGGACCGTTGCAACTTGGGCGACATTGGGAAGTTGGGCGCAATTGGTGCGACCGGTGCAACTTGGGCGACATTGGGAAGTTGGGCGCAATTGGTGGGACCAGGTTGGCAGGCGGTCTTGGGAGTTGGCGCAACTGGCGGGACCGGTGCAACTTGGGCGACGTTGGGAAGTTGGGCGCCCTTGTGGGCCCGTTCCTTATACGCACGATTTTGGTAAAGGGAAATCCTCCCCTATTTCAGAATCTTCACGCCCATATATATAAAATCCCTTTCTCTCATCTTGCACCTTATTCCTTTCATCCTTTCATACTAGCGGCAGAGTCACAAAGAAAAACCGGCTTCCAGGTATGTCTTCTAGTACTTCTCTTGTTTCCCTTTTCATGTAGGTGCAAACCCTAAGAGTAGGCGTTTTTCTTTATAATCCTTGCAATGATATTGCGCATATGATTTTTTTGGCGTGCTTCTTGTAGAAAATATTGTATATATGCACCAAGGGAAATACTGCACGTATGATTCGAACCCGTAGAAAATGCTCTGTATATAGTTTTGAACCCGAAGAAGGATATTGCAGACGCACTTGAGCCCGTATAAAATACTGTGTATATAATTTTGAACCCTGAAGAAAATACTGCATGTGCAGTTTTGAACCCGTAGAGAATATTGTATATGAATCCCGAAGAAGAATATTGTATATGTGCTTCATATGACTTCGAACCCATAGGAAATATTGCATATATGAATTTCGGACCTGAAGAAAATCTGCGCGTGCGATTTTGAACCCGTAGAAAAATGCTCCATATATAATTTTGAACCCGAAGAAGGATAGCATAGACGCATTCGAGCTCGTAGAAAATACTGCGTATATAGTTTTGAACCCAAAGAAGGATACTGCAGACGCACTTGAGCCCGTATAAAATCGCATATATAATTTTGAACCACTGAAGAAAATCTTTGCGTGTGCAGTTTTGAACCCGTAGAGAATACACCCCTTTTTTTTTGTTTTCCAGGTTTTTCTTTTGTTGGGTGCGGTTGTGTGTCGAGGGGAGATAATTTCGTCTTTCTCCGTTTGTTTTGTGCGAGATATCTTGTTACCAAATTGTTATGAAGAAATCCGACAAGATGTTACCTCGAACAAAATTTCGCTTCATCGAAGGATGTTCATAGTTCCAAACCAAACACGGATGATGAATTCTTTGCCAAACCCCTCTCCCCCCGCTCGGAAGAATCACCCGGTGTTTCGTGCCAATTTTGTTAGCGGTGGTGAAGATGAAAAGAAGACACGTTCGGTTCGCTCGAGAGAACACCATACGGTATCTGTCTTCATAAAGGGGTATATTCTTCTTCCAACATTGATTTCAGGATGTGTCAAAGCCCATTGCGTTCTTTTGATAGATGGGTTGAGTTCATGGTGAGTAAGGAGCACATAAATACCAACTTGACTCGAGCGCAGATTATTGATGCTGTCGGAGCTTTAGTAAATCTCCAGATTAAGAAGGATATCCCGGGCTTGGTTGCTTTCATCTCCAGATGGTGTTCGGACACCCATACGATCATATGTAGATGGGGTGAAATAACTTTCTCCTTGGAGAGTGTGGCTCTCTTCTGTGAATCTTCCAGAATCGGGAATCTTAATATCCAATTGTCCGAAGGTGAGGAGAAGATGCGGGATGACCTTGCCGCTAAGTTGGGAGATTTCGCTCGAAAAGACTCCTTTGCAAAGTCGAAGGATTCTGTGGGAAAAGAGGATGAAAGGTGCCTTTACAACTGGTGGATATCTCAATGGTTTAGGACGAGCCGGAACCTAAACAGAAAAGAAGTGATCTTCACGTTGCGGCATTTTTGGCTCTCTGGTTGTCTAGAGACATTTTTGATGACGGTTCCGGAAAGAAGGAAATAAGACCGAGTTGCTAGTGATTCTTTGTGAAGTTGGCAAAAGGTGAAGTTCTTCCCATTGGCAAGCTATTCCTTGGTTCCCTGTATGTGCATCTGGATCACCTAGTTGAGAACATGCGAGTTTCGAATGGTTTCATGAAAGTGGATTCATATGTGCACGTTGCTTTTCTGCAAGCTTGGTTATGGGAGCACTTTGAGAAGTACGCTCCAAAACCGTTGCCTTCGGTTCCCGCGAGTTGGGGCGGCTCCCGAATTCTTCGATGGGTGAACATGCGTCCAAGAGTTGGCATGAGCTTGGTTAGTCTTCTCGATAAGTCGCATGAAATCAGTTTTCGCCCATGGGAGCCGGTCCATAGGTCGGTGACTCAAATTGACACCTTTGCTTCTGATCCGCTCATGTCTTTGTCTTCTGACGGCAGCTTGAGTGTTGGTGAAAACTTGTTTATTCAAAGCTGCATGTCCAGTTATATGCCGTCTTTCTTCATGGGATCTTTCCGAATATCCACTTACAATATTGACCGTGCTGCTCGTCACATGGGTTTCGATCAAGGGGTGCCCCTTGCTTGCCAGCTGGTGGTTCCTAAGGACTCATTGCGTGCCGCCCTCAATTCCAGTGCCCTTGAGCCGGGTATCCGCATTCCCTTCTTTCAAACGGGAAGAGTAACATCGAAGACTTTTGGCTATAATGAGTTCTGGTACGATGAGTTCATTATGATTCAAGATTTTGTAAATAACGTGGTGGAGAATGTTCGTTGTAAACCTTCCCAGCCAGAGTTTGAAGAAGTATCCAATGTTGAGAGATCTCAAGCGAAAGTTTCTGGCAGCTCGGAAAGTCCCGTGCAAAGGAACAGAGAACGAAGAATCGTCTTTGGCGGGTTCCGGGCGGTTTCAAAAGATTCTCCCGCAGCTCTCGTGTCTTTCAGTTCTTCCAATAACCAGGTATGTGTCGCCTCCTTGTTGGTTTGTCTCAAAACACGTGAATTTCTGCTGAAAACATGCGTCTTGTTTCTTCTAGGGTTGTGGTAGTGTTAATGCTTTCGCTGCCCTTGCACGTTGCCAGGAGACGGAAATTTCTTCGAAGAATTCCGGCGACCGAGCCTTCTCATAACGGTGATGAGTCAGAAAAAGAAGAAAGTTCGACAAGTGAGAGTGATTCTTCTGAAAGTAATAGTTCGTTTGCTGGAAGTGGTTCGGTGAGTTTCGCGCTTCTTTTTCTTTCTTCTTCCGTTTCTTCTTTTGAAAAATGTCTAACTCAAGTTCGCAGGAGGAATCTGGTTCGGAAGACGATTCTGGGGTGGAGCCACACGAAAACTTGCCTTTGGTGACCACCGTCGGTGACTTGGAGATGGGAGTTAGTCAATTGCTGGGCACAGATGTGGTTCAGACGGTGGATGATTCCTTGATAGTTGCTGCCGTAGACATGGAAAAGGACCCTTTGCGAGTCTTGAGGCCAGTTGCAGTCGCCATTTTCGATCCCCCGTACTTGGTTCCTTATCCGAGGTCATGTCTTTGGTTGGCGGTTTCAGCGTCTTTGGCTAAGTATGAGGCATTGTACACCAGAATCTGGGAGAAGTATGGACATATGGCCACAACCAAGAAGATCACTAGTCGATTTGCGCTGGTTAAGCGTGTGGAAGAGGCTTTATCTTCCATCGAGGACATGCGTGAGGTGACTGGTGATAGACGCATTTATGTGTCCAATTTGTCCTCAATGTTTCGTATTGTTAGTACTCGTTTTTTGTCCTTATTATAGTATTTTGTGTGTTTGTAGGTATTTTTTGGAAATAAAGATTGTTGGAAAATTCGGCTCGAAAAGTTGCTCGGAACACCCCCGGAGGACATTTGCTATTCGGACTCCCACTTTGGATAAGGGGTAACCCAATTACTAAGGGGCACCCTCATCACTATTTGCACCCCAGGGCTTCACTTGATATTCGCACCCCACCAGTGGTTAGGGGGACTTCACTTTCTTCATCGTTCAAACTCTGCAAATTGGCGGGAGTTTCTGGCAGCAGCGAACCAGATTAGTTTCTGGGTTTGTTCTCGGGTTACTGTGAGCTATATATGGATTGTTTGAGGATCAAAGAGGGAGTATATCTTCTCTTTTAATGTTTTGCTCTATCTTTGGAAGGATTGAAAGCTCAAAGACGCATGCAGAGAAGATTTTATTCTCGGGTTTTCTTTGGTTTGGAATGGAAAGTTCGTGGTTAGAACAGGGAAAAATATCTTCTCACATCAGTTTTACTCAATCTAAGAAGTGCATTCACGTGTTTGGAATATGCTTCCATGAGCAGAAGCGTGAAAGAGAAAAGAAGAAAATTCCCGAGAAAATAATGAAATTTATTTCAAGGATATTTTGGAATTATTGGGAGGATTTTGAGACCGGTCGAGTATATAAAGGGAGATGGGATCACATAGAGGGGTTATGGAGAGATTGGGGAAAGTTTAGAGCGTCAAAAGAGTGAGAATCGAGAGTTTGGGAGAATTGTTTTCTGCTGCTGCATGAGCTGAAGAACACGAAGAACAGACAGCCCATAACAGTCGTTCTTCAACAGCGTTAACGACTCGCATATGTGGGTCGTAGTTTATAGGGCAGACTTAAAACAACAGCAGCATTTCATCTTTATCGTTCTTTGTAACAGTGTTTGCAACACTTATAAACGTTGCAAACACCCGATTTACATCATTTTCTCCATTTCATCATTTGTAAGCACCTTTGAGCAATAAAATCATATTTTGAGCGTGTTTCCAACATGATGAGCTAGACTCCAACACTGGGACGACGGAGGAAGCTGTTTTGCACCCATGTGGTAATTCTATTTAATTTCTTTATGACTATTTGCACTATTATAATTGATTTATGATTTTTATTGATTATTTGTGAATTCGTTAGATGTCGCATGCTTAGTCTTAGGTACTTTAGATGCGCCATGCTTGTGAGTTACATATAATTCTTTTTAAAATCTACCTTGGCAAAGAAATAGAGTCGATGTTTGTTATTTTATGAGCTTTAATTGTCCGGAATTAATAGATGAACCGCATGAATGTGAGAATTGGTGGAATCCCGAGTCCCAAAGAACTCTCTTCATCTTGTGACAATTATTGTATATATTTTTCTTTTATTTTAGTTATTTAAATCCTAAAATCGATTTCAACAAGTCCGAGTGAACGACAACCTTACTACCACTTTCTACAACATTATTGAGTCACATCAATTTTTGGCGCCGCCGACGCGGACTTGTGTATAGATTTGTTTTTAGGTTTTATTATTATTATTATTTATTATTATTATTATTTTTTGTTCTTTTTTACGCGTTTTGGTATTTCTGTTTGCTTTCAGATTTGGAGTGGAGCGAAAAAAAAAGAGAAAGTCTTGAAAAGAAAAGCAAAGCCAAAATAGGAAAAAAAAAGAGATCCGAACTGAGTGAAGAAGAAAATTTTGTATATAGTGTAATTATTATTTTTATTTTTTTAGAAAACTGCAATTAGGTAATTATTTTTGTAATTTTTATTTTTGGACTTTTTAATTTTTGGACTTTATTTTTGGACTATCGGACATTATTAATTTTAAACCCTAAGGAAGGGTAATTTAAATATAACCATAGCCACGAGGAAGGACGGTGATTGCGATATCACCATCATTCGTAATTATTTTTGTAATTTTTATTTTTGGGTTGGACTTTACACGACATAAAGGAGTCGTGGCCCGAGTCGACTTCAACGGTTCATCCCCGTCAACGGAATCCGGAACGGGAGGTAAGAATTCTAAACACCCGCGAATCCCTTCGGCGGGTTTCTTGGATGATTTCGTGTGAATATATGTCGAGGAACCGAACTGGGCTGCTTTAATTTCCTAGTAAAGGGCAAGGACTGGCCATACAAGATAAGAGTTCGGATTTCATCACCGTTTCTTCTTGCCCGCCTTAGGAAAACGAAACCAAACACGAACCTAAGCCTAAAATTTTGACTAGAACGAGACCGATAGGGTAACGAGCTTAATAGGAAAGTCATTCGAAAAATATTGGTTACTCTTTAAGCATACTTCGAAGTTCATGATGGTTTCGTAAGTTGAATGCGTGACTGCGCCTCCTTGTAATGCGGTGAGGCCTTGGGTATCAAAGCTCCACGCAGCTTCCCTCGCCTCTATTCAACTTACTTTGACTCGGATTGATTCCAGAGGGGTTTGCTTAAATTGTAACGAATTCCCTTTCGAAGGTTTAGAAGCTGGTCTAGAAAACAATCTAAGTGGAGCCATCATGCTTTTTGTTTGCTAGAAATCAGTAGGTTTGTTGTGGTCGAGTCAGCCTTGTTTGTGCTTGTGTAGAATTCCCTTGCAGTTAGGATGTCAAACTGGTATTACAATAGCCATCACAATGAATATGAATATCCAACTGAACAATATGGACATCACTCTTTTTATGACCATAGTGTGAATAGTGGTTGGGAACGCCAAACTTTTGAAGGTTATGGGTCATACCATGGTGATCCCAATTACTATCCACACGCCACCCTAAATCGTACGAGCAAAATTCCTCTCTAATAGAGTCAACACGTAAGTTAGCCGAGACGACACGTAAGTTTGCGAAATGAATAACTTAGTTATGGATGAAAGCAATGCAACGAGTGAAATTTCTTTCCTAGATTCAATAAGGAAGTCATGTGAGTTGAGTCACGATACATTAAAGAAGTCATGTGAGTCGAGTCACGATACCATAATGAAGTCATATGAGTCGATTCGAAAGCTTTTGTTTGAGGCCCAGAATGGAACTGCTCGAGATAATCTTAGTGTTTCCAATAGTACCCCTGAAAATGAGGATAGTTATTTACATAATCAAGATGACGAGGATAAAATTGGTAACACTACTTGTCTAGATGAGGTTCAACCATTTTCATATTATTATAATGATGATTATGATGAGGATAGTGTTGATGAAGAATTTGAAATAAATAGGCATAGTGATCAGGAAATTGTTACCCCAATTGAGCTTTATAACGATAATATTTCTAGTTTAAATCCAAATAATTTTAATAATTATTCACCTATTCAAAAGGACGAGGATTTGACTAGAGATACCCCGTTTTAGACGATGTAGTATTTCCTTTTGATTACGAAGCCAATGATGGTTTAGAGGAACGAGTATATTTTGAGTCTAGCGATTTAGAAACAATAGACTTAGAAAAAGAAAATGAACTCGTAGAGATGAGTGAGGATGTACCGACTTAGAAGAATCAATTGACCATTTTCGTAAATTAGATGACCTTGAAATTAGGGAAGTTGTGACTAGTCTTTCTAGAGACACTGAAAACTCTAAGTTTGGGGGTGATTATCATTCTCCATGTGCTTTAACTCTTAGAAAAGTCCCTAACTTGGGACTTAACATATGTGCCTCAACCATTTTAAACGATTATCTTCATACACATTTTCCTGAACCTAGTTGTGTCCATAAAGAAGTTCAGTTGTTAGAAACCCATCCTCTGGTTGATGTGGTTAACCCAGGCTATGATACCACGATTGACTTTGTTTTCCCACCAAAAACCTTCCTTCCAATTGTGGGAACGTATAAGTTTAGATGTGTCAATTATTAAGTTTTGAGACTAAACCTAATTACTTTAGGATATTAGGGTCGACACATTTGCTTAAGGAAGACCACCAATCTTATTGTGGTCAGCTGTGTAAGTCAAAACTGATTGACTTAGAAGATCCTCAATTATTCAGGTTATTATTATGTGCTTCTAAGTTTTTATTTGAGTCTTTCCAGACTCTAGAACATGAACATTCGGATCTAACTCATAAGGAAACGCAACCCATGAAAATATGTTATCTAGACCCTTTTATAGAGCCTGAACCCGAACAACAACTAGATGTAGTTGTCTTAAACAAAACAATATATAAGGGTGTGTTGGATATCTTCTGGTCCGTGGCGTTTCTGTTCTTGTGGTTAGCACTTTTTGATTCGAGATGACCCATGATTATTTCTGCCGCTACTATATGATTCTTCGAGGTGACTAATCTCTTCCATTGTCCTGGTCAAGACTTTAAACTTAGCACTTCTTGGGAGGTAACCCATGCTCTTGCAACACGGTAATATCTTTCCTTAACTCTTTTGCTTCAAATGGTAACCGTTTCTCCTTGTTCATGTTTTTAATTTCATCTTTAGAACATTGAGGACAATGTTAGATTTAAGTTTGGGGGTATGGGAGAAACTTTTTAGTTGCATTTTTGAAACTTCTAGCGTCACATGGTATCCGGTTAGCTAAGTTTACATACTATTTCTCACCGAAAAGATAGAAATTGGAATGCTAGGGATAACAACCTATTGAGACATTAGAGAAAAAGACATTGAGATCCTTGAAATTCAGGAGAGAACTTGTTCCTTTTAGAGGGTAACCGTGATGGACCTAACCATCCATGATAGAAAGGCAAGTAGGTCAGGAAATGCCAGAAAGACAAAGCAACCTCACAATGTAGTCTTAGTTACTGGATTACAACTATCTCAGTAGAAACTTATCATCATCAACAAACAGAGCGACATCAAAATCTATAAAGAAAGTAGAAGACGTTTAAGGTTTAGAAGCAACAATAGAAAATCAGAATTCAAAATCAAGGGTTACAAGAATTCAAAAGAGCAAGAAAAATCAAATGATATAAGTTGTTGAAGTTCATGATACTAAGACATTACAAGTTGCGAAGATCCAAGTGTTAAATTCCTTCTGTGGTGGCCATGTAAATATTTGTCTTGTTATTTCATTAAAAAAAAAAAATGTTCAATAAGGCCATAGTCGAAATCTATAAGGAAGGAATCGAAGAGAAGAGTTAATTGTCAAGGTTCTACGAGGTTCAAGAGTTTATCATCAATAGTTGAAGCCGAAGAAGACGTTGTTTCTACTGAGCACTATGAGAGAGTCGAAGAAAGATACATTTGGTTGCTTTGTTAGTCCGCTTTCAATATGGCACAAGATCTTTCTAGCCTTTGGTTTAACTCATCACACGTAATTAGTCCATGTGTAGCAGAGATGTCCCTCTCATCTTTTTCTCTCTCCTAATCTTAGTCCAGTGTAAATCGGCGGACGCATCTTACAATGTTTATCTAGCTGTGTAGCGGATATCTCTTTATCTAGCAGTGTTGCGGATGTGTCTCCCCTTTTCTTCAGTCAGCTTTAGAGCTGACGCCATCAATTTCTCTGGCATTCTAGTCACTTGGAGATAGGTTGAGAATATGTATGTCCTCATAGCTCTTTGGATACTGGTGACCAATTAGAAGTACATGTTTTGTGGGTACACCTATGGTAAACCCTCCGGAGACAACACTCCGCCACTAGGGCCACCTAGGGGTTCAAATGATTTTTATTTTAGAATAAATTTGCTCGAGGACTAGCAAATAATAAGTTTGGGGGTATTTGATAGACGCATTTATGTGTCCAATTTTTCCTCAATGTTTCGTATTGTTAGTACTCGTTTTTTGTCCTTATTATAGTATTTTGTGTGTTTGTAGGTATTTTTTGAAAATAAAGATTGTTGGAAAATTCGGCTCGAAAAGTTGCTCGGAACACCCCCGGAGGACATTTGCTATTCGGACTCCCACTTTGGATAAGGGGTAACCCAATTGCTAAGGGGCACCCTCATCACTATTTGCACCCCAGGGCGTCACTTGCTATTCGCACCCCACCAGTGGTTAGGGGGACTTCACCTTCTTCATCGTTCAAACTCTGCAAATTGGCGGGAGTTTCTGGCAAAGAATGAACAGATTAGTTTCGGGTTTGTTCTCGAGTTCTTGTGAGCTATATATGGATTGTTTGAGGATCAAAGAGGAGTATATCTTCTCTTTTAATGTTTTGCTCTATCTTTGGAAGGATTGATGGCTCAAAGACGCATGCGAGAGAAGATTTTATTCTCGGGTTTTCTTTGGTTTGGAATGGAAAGTTCGTGGTTAGAACAGGGAAGAATATCTTCTCACATCAGTTTTACTCAATCTAAGAAGTGCATTCACGTGTTTGGAATATGCTTCCATGAGCAGAAGCGTGAAAGAGAAAAGAAGAAAATTCCCGAGAAAATAATGAAATTTATTTCAAGGATATTTTGGAATTATTGGGAGGATTTTGAGACCGGTCGAGTATATAAAGGGAGCTGGGATCACATAGAGGGGTTATGGAGAGATTGGGGAAAGTTTAGAGCGTCAAAAGAGTGAGAATCGAGAGTTTTGGAGAATTGTTTTCTGCTGCTGCATGAGCTGAAGAACACGAAGAACAAACAGCCCATAATAGTCGTTCTTCAACAGCGTTAACGACTCGCATATGTGGGTCGTAGTTTATAGGCGAGACTAAAAAACAAAGCAAAGCATTTCATCTTTATCGTTCTTTGTAAAGTGTTTGCAACACTTATAAACGTTGCAAACACCCGATTTACATCATTTTCTCCATTTCATCATTTGTAAGCACCTTTGAGCAATAAAATCATATTTTGAGCGTGTTTCCAACATGATGAGCTAGACTCCAACACTGGGACGACGGAGGAAGCTGTTTTGCACCCATGTGGTAATTCTATTTAATTCCTTTATGACTATTTGCACTATTATAATTGATTTATGATTTTTATTGATTATTTGTGAATTCGTTAGATGTCGCATGCTTAGTCTTAGGTACTTTAGATGCGCCATGCTTGTGAGTTACATATAATTCTTTTTAAAATCTACCTTGGCAAAGAAATAGAGTCGATGTTTGTTATTTTATGAGCTTTAATTGTCCGGAATTAATAGATGAACCGCATGAATGTGAGAATTGGTGGAATCCCGAGTCCCAATAACTCTCTTCATCTTGTGACAATTTTTGTATATATTTTTCTTTTATTTTAGTTATTTAAATCCTAAAATCGATTTCAACAAGTCCGAGTGAACGACAACCTTACTACCACTTTCTACAACATTATTGAGTCACATCAAATGGCCACACCGTTTCTGAAGACGTTATTGCCGACTGGGAGCACCATCGCGACGTGTGTGTAGAAAAGGAGTTCAACGCTTTGTGGTTTGTCGAAGGCCTTGCTGAGATCCATAAGTTGAAAGATACAGTAGTCGAAAGCCTTTCTGCAGAGGAGATTGCACGATAGGAGGTAGAACTCGAAAAGCTTTCCAAGATGTTGACTATGAAGAGAGCGACTCTTGAAGATGCAAAGTTGACTTTCTCCAAGAAGAGCAGACCTCTGTTGGATGATTTTCCTTGAATATTTCTCTGCTAAATTTTCATTTAGGTTATTTTTTTTTTTTTTTTTTTTTTTGAAAAAACAAACTGGATGTCTGGTTCAAAGTTCGACCGGTTTTGATAGACAGCTGGTAGCTTTTGAGGATATTAGATTATTTCTGGGATGAATGGTTTTGATAATATAACTTGATTATGTTTTGTGAAAGGAATATTGCTTTTATGAAAGTGTGTGCTAGCAATAGGCACAAGACGCAATAGTATGACGGTTTTACTAAGAACCTAAAAACAGATCGTATATCTTGCACAGTCTAAATTTACTCACTTCATAGGTTGTTTTTTTTTTTTTTGCGAACACGCCCCTCTCCATGTAAAAGGCGGTTTTCTTTGGTAGCATCGCCAAGAAGTCCCCAATCGCCGGTAGCATCTTGGCCGAGTCCCCAATTTTCTTGTGTAGTCTTTCGGTAACTTAGGGTTATCCGGTAGTTGAGTCGGATTGAGTCGCCTTCCCTACCATCTTGACATCCGGGTCGAAGAACGAGATCGACAGTCGACATTGTAGCCGATAGATCAATCCTCCGCCCATTGTGGTCGCCAATTGTTTATGGGTAAAAATCGTTTCCACCGATTTTGGTAAATTCGGTAGAGTGAGTGAAACTGGTTTAAACCCTAAACAAATGTGCTGCACGTGAGCACTTTCTAGATTCGAGAGATCAATCTGTACAAGTTCGGCCTAAACCAAGAAATGGCCGTTCGGACTTGCTTGATCCACAAAGTGGAGGAGAAGGGTTGATTTGGGGATGGAAGCAAAGAAAGGTGTTGAGACCAGAATAATTTTGGGAGAGTAGTGTCTCGACTTGTATCAGAAAGTGAAAGCTTCGGAAGCTTGCAAGAGATGAAAGCTTTTTTGGAGAGCTTGCAAAGTTGCCTTTTATGAGAGTGTTGTGTTTTTCTCCTAACCGAGACTTGTTGTCTGGTGGAAATAGGTAAGACCTATTTATACAAGTCGAGATTGAAACATACCCTGGCCTCATGAAGGAAGAGAGTAAAGGGTGAAATAATGGGAGGAGGTGGTAACTGCATGATGTTTATGGGTGAAAACGTTTTCACCATTATTTCCTCATTTATTTGACCGCTTTATTCCTATTCACGCTTTCTTAATGTGAGCGTAGTGTACTGTGCATCTTTGTGACCGCCAAACCAAGACCCCGGAAAGCATCCCCGGTTTGTGTTGATGTCTCGAGTGTTGGTTGCACCTTGAGTGCAAGTGGCGCCGCTAGGGGCGCGTGTGGCATGTGCCAATGGCATGTGGAATGCCTTTGTTGCGGGTTGCACCTCGAGTGCAAGTGGCAATGCCAGAGCTGCTAGTGGCGTAGTGGCGTGTGTGGCATGTGCCAATGGCATGTGTGGAATGCCTTGGAGGTATGTTGCACGTTGAGTGTAAGTGGAAATGCCAGAGCTGCTAGTGGCGTGTGTGGCGTGTGCCAATGGCATGTGCGGAATGCCTTGGTGGTAGGTTGCACGGTTTGCAAGTTAGGCTACCAGCGTGGGTTTTGGCATGTGCCAATGGCGCGTACGGCCAAGTTGGCCTAGGTTGCACGACTTGCAAGTTAGGCTACCAACGTGCATGTTTGGCATGTGTCAATGGCACCCAAGGCTATTAGGGCCACGGCTAGGTAATGAAAGATACCAGCTAGCGTGTTGGCATGTGCCGATGGCATGCTCGGCCATTAGGGCCGCGACCTGGTAAGAAAAGCTACCAGCGATGCGTGTTGGCATGTGCCAATGGCATGCGTGGCAAATTTGGGTCACGGCCTGGTAAGGAAAGCTACCAGCGATGCGTGTTGGCATGTGCCAATGGCATGCGTGGCCAATTTGGGTCACGGCCTGGTAAGGAAAGCTACCATCGATGTGTGTTG
Source organism: Papaver armeniacum (assembly GCA_023531295.1). Classification (NCBI taxonomy): domain Eukaryota; kingdom Viridiplantae; phylum Streptophyta; class Magnoliopsida; order Ranunculales; family Papaveraceae; genus Papaver; species Papaver armeniacum. The sequence continues at coordinate 260,378 of JAJJWW010010713.1, forward strand.
GCATGTGCCAATGGCACGCTCGGCCATTAGGGCCACGACCTGGTAAGAAAAGCTACCAGCGATGCGCGTTGGCATGTGCCAATGGCATGCTCGGCCATTAGGGCCACGACCTGGTAAGAAAAGCTACCAGCGATGCGTGTTGGCATGTGCCAATGACACACTCGGCCATTAGAGCCACGGCCTGGTAAGGAAAGCTACCAGCGATGCGTGTTGGCATGTGCCAATGGCATGCGTGGCCAATTTGGGTCATGACCTGTTAAGGAAAGCTACCAGCGATGTGTGTTGGCATGTTCCAATGGCACGCTCGACCATTAGGGCCACGACCTGGTAAGAAAAGCTACCAGCGATGCGTGTTGGCACGTGCCAATGGCATGCTCGGCTATTAGGGCCACGACCTGGTAAGAAAAGCTACCATCGATGCGTGTTGGCATGTGTCAATGGCATGCGTGGCCAATTTGGCCTAGGTTGCACGGTTTGCAAGCCTAGGCGCGGGCGCTACTTTGGCATGGCGCGACTATGGCCAAGGTAAGGGTGTTTGGCTTGTCGTGGTGTGACCAGCGTAGCTAGGGCCAAGGCGGAGTGCGTTCGGCATGACGCCGCTAGCTTGGGCTAGGTGTGGATGGCATGATTTGCCATTGGCGCGGAGGTGCGGCTAGCATGGTTGGCATGCTTTGGCGCGTTTGGTGTGACTAGCATAGCTAGGTCTAAGGCAGAGTGCGTTTGGCATGGCGCGGCTAGCTTGGGCTAGGTGTGGCTGACATGATTTGCCATTGGCACGGAGGTGCGGCTAGCATGGTTGGCATGCTTTGGCGCGTTTGGTGTGACTAGCATAGCTAGGTCTAAGGCAGAGTGCGTTTGGCATGGCGCAGCTTGCTTGAGCTAGGTGTGGCTGGCATGATTTGCCATTGGCACGGAGGTGCGGCTAGCATGGTTGGCATGCTTTGGCGCGTTTGGTGTGACTAGCATAGCTAGGGCCAAGGCAGAGTGCGTTTGGCATGGCGCGGCTAGCTTGGGCTAGGTGTGGCTGGCATGATTTGCCATTGGCACGGAGGTGCGGCTAGCATGGTTGGCATGCTCTGGCGCGTTTGGTGTGGCCGGCATGATTTGCCATTGGCACAGAGGTGAATTACGGTTTTGCTCGTTGTAACCTAATTTGAAAAAATACCCCATATTAATTACTGACTACATGTATTAAATGTTCTAATAAATGCGTCACCGGTGACATTAGGCTATTTGGGGTTTTACGATTTTACCCTTTGTTTAAAAACCACCATCAACAGTGATTAAGAACCAAATGGTATCGGTTTTGAAGTTAATATTTTGATAATATGATTCCTTACAAATCTTTACACACCTACAAAAATGAATGCATTCTGAAACATTTAACCTTACAATCTAACGATTTTAATTACAATGGTTAAAAATCAGCTGATTCTAAACGATTCGTTTTCAAAACAGTATATGGTGGTGTTATATATCTTGGAACATGCTCATTTTCGTTAAGAACGTAGATCTTTGTAAGAGGAACATATCCACAGAATACTAACCTCAAATCCATTAGAGTTTGATTTTTATTCACAAAAATGACGTCCAAAGTGTGAGCGGATGCCCATATCGGTGTAATTAAGTTTATACTAGTATGTGTAATTCAATAAGATTCATATTCACACCTATATACATACTTATCATGCTATCTTTGGAAACAAAATATTCTATGGTCACATGGATACATTTTAAGAGATGAACATAAGATAAGAAAACGAGATGGGAAACACATAGTATAGCTAAAACGTTGATTGCGCGCGCCTGAACTAAGGTATATACCACAATAACCTCGTCGAGACACGTGAGCAGCAGTCAAACCATTCGATGGTGAAGTTTAAATTATAGTCATAGCATTTCATGAAGCTACAGACAAAATGAGCACAACTATGGAAGAAATAACGGAATATCAGAGCCTTGGACAATACGAAGATAGGATCACTTACCACCAAGAGATCCCAAGCGAGTTACATCGGAGGAGTATATATAGTATAAAAATCGTTGGTACATATCATGTAACCATTTCGTCCATAAATACCCAGCTAGTGCAAGAAGATAAACACGTTCTGACTGAATCTTATTAAGAACATATTTTGAGAGAGATATAGGGGACTGTAAGGAAAAAAGAGTGAGTAAGAGCTTGAGATTTGAGTGAAATGGTAAGAATTTGTAACCTGCATCATAATAAAAAGTAGGCATTCCCGTGGACGTACGTCGTTCTCATGGCCAAACCACGCTAAATCTTTGACTTTATCATTACTTTATGCCTATCATTTATTGTTAACTTGTTACATTTTTAATGTTTTAAGGTTTAAAAACCTTTAAATTTCTAACCTACTCAAGTACGCAAACGTGTTAAGTAGCCAGACTGAGTTTGGTTTCGCTAGTACGCGAAAGTGTACGCATACTAGTACACTTCCAAACTCCAGCAGAAATTCACGGAACCTGAACTTCCGCCAGTACGCGTACGGGTACACATACTTAGTTCTCGGACTTCCATCAACCAACCAGTACGCCTACGGGTATGCATACCAAGGTTCACGGACTTGGACTTTACACAAATGTGAATACACACACTATTCTTATATCCAATCATGGTTACATGTTCTAAACCCCCATTTCAATCATTGAAATATTCTTAGAAGACGTGAATAGCTGTCTCACACAAACTATTAGCTTCGAAGTTCGAAGCAATTTTCAAGTGATCGAATGATCAATACGAAAGTGTGTAGGTGTTGGATCTTACGCAATTATATTTTGGTGCTAGAAACAAGGATTGTGTAAAGATTTATTCTACATGTTATCGCAGATATTTAAAAGCTTTAAGGTTCTTATTAATTTTCTTTGATTTTCAGAGTTGATCTTGGAGACAGTTGAGTCTACACAACTCCTAGCTGAAAATTCGTCTGAGCTCCTCTAAGAAAATCTCAAGATCTTAGTTTGGTTATACAGTAAAAGTTTTAAAACTTTTTTTAGCCTCAATAAGGTATAATTTTATGAACCTTTTATGATCTCACGTGGGTTGACCCTGGGAGCATCTTGGTTTTTATGATTCCTTGTTAAAAGCTTCAAAACATCTTGTAGTTGAGTTAGAGATCACCTAGCTTAAGACCACTTGAAAACCTAAGTTCAAGAGGTTTGTTAGAGCACTTCTCGGTCAAACTCGAAAGCGTTGCTATCTCAAGCTTGTTGTCAAGTTTAGTTGCCAAAACTACAAATCTTGATTTCTAGTCTAGTTATAGCTAAGTCTCGGATTATGATAGAAAGTATAGTTGAGCATTAGACTTCACGGTGTTCATCGATTGAAGACGAAGAACTACTAAGGGGAGCTTGTGGAACTTTATCAAAGGTATGTGGAGACTTGAACTCATCTATCACTCAAAAGTCTATCTACTCTATCTCCTATTTGAGACTAAAGTCGTATAGCTATATAGACTTCAATTATGCACATTTGATATTTCGAGCTGAGTTTAACTCGCTTATATATTTTTCGAAATATATGTGTTGGTAAGCTTTCACTTTACCAAGTTCATCTTATATTCTTGACGAAATTAAAAAGATGATCATGTGAAAATCTCCTGGTAACATCTTACATGATTTGTGTGAGACAGTCATTTGACGTAGACTCGGAATGTTTCGTATTGATCATTCGATCACTTGAAAATTGCTTTGAAGCTAATAGTTTGTGTGAGACAGCTAGTGCCGTCTTCCAAGAATGTTTCAATGGTTGAAATGAGAGTTTAGAACAATTGGATATAAGCATAGTATGCGTACTTTCATATATGTAATCTAAATCTGGGAACCAGGGTATGCATACCCGTATGCGTACTGGTTGGTTTTGTGAAAGTCCGGGAACCTTGTACGCATACCGGTACGCGTACTGGCGTGAGGTTCAGTTCCGGGAATTTATGCTGAGTTTTTAAGGTATATGTACAATTTCTCGTACTGGCGAACCCAAACTTAATTAGTCCGGCCACTAAGGTATGCGTACACGTTTGCATACCTAAGTGGATAATGTTATAAAATCGGGTTGTTCATGAACTAATACATTTATATAATAAGGAATGCAATCTTTTGCAAACTGTGGCTATAATGTTCATGAATTGATTCGAGTGAATCAAAATCGATTTTGTTTCAATTGTGTCTTTTATACTTCTATGAGAATATAAACAATTGAACAAATCTAGAACTAGTTTCACTTGAGTCATTTGAACTAGTTATGGTTAAGATGAATAAGGTTGATATGAAAATGTTCATATGGATAACCTCGGTTTACTATTGTTGAGCCAACAAATGTGTGCGCGTTTAGGTAAGGTTACTCATATCTAAATGCAGTCACTTTTCATATGTGTGTAACAAGCTAAGTTCGATCTAATGGTTGAAAGATATTAGCTTGAGTCCAATCAGGTTTTTATCTAACAGTGAATATTGAATGCTTTGTTACCAAGGTAACATTGATTGCAAACCATGATTTGGAGACTATATAAAGGAGAACTCTAGCAACTGGGAAACCTAATCCCCATACCTCATGTGTGATCTAGTTATGACTAGAGTTGATTCTCCTTTAACCTTAGGTTTTTCACGAAACCCTGTAGGTTAACGACTTGAAGACTTCATTGGGACTGTGAAGACAAACCCAACTATTTCTATGTAGTTGCGTGTTCCGATCTTGCTGTTTTCTATCGTGATTGAGTACTATCTTCTCTAAGATTGGCTCGATATTTAATTTCCGATAGGCAAGATAAAAAGTAGTCATAAACATCTTCGTTTCGCTACCATACGATTAAGATTATTGTGAGGTGATTGATATTTATAGGTTGTTCTTCGGGAATATAAGTCTGTATATCAATTGGTTCATGTTCACCTTGATTTATCAAAAGACGGAACAAAACTCATAGGTTTATCCGTGGGAGACAGATTTATCTATTCACTAGAATTTTCTGTGTGAGACATATTGGTTTATCAAGTCTTCGACTCTGGGTCGTAGCAACTCTTAGTTGTGGGTGAGATCAGATAAGAGAATCAAGTGTGTAGAGTCTTGCTGGGATTCAGAGACGTAAAGAGCGCAACTGTACCTTGAGCAGTGTGATATTGGTTAGGGCTCAACTACATTCCAGTCCGAAGTTAACTTGGAGTAGGCTAGTGTTTGTAGCGGCTTAATACAGTGTGGTATTCAAATCTGGACTAGGTCCCGGGGTTTTTCTGCATTTGCGGTTTCCTCGTTAACAAAAATTCTGGTGTCTGTGTTACTTCTTTTCCACATTATATTTTGTTATATAATTGAAATATCACAGGTTGTCATAGTTCAATCAATTAGATAATCCAACCTTTGGTTGTTGATATAAATTGATTGACACATGAACATTAGTCTTTGGTACCGTTCAAGTTGTTTCACATAATAATCAGGCTCACGGATTTCTATCTGTTTGACTTGCTGATTAAATTGTGAAATAGAGATACAAATCTTATATATATTTCGATTGAGTCTGACTATCTAGTTGATTCTCTTGGAATTATATTGGAGTTGTCCATACAGATTGCTAAGTGAAATATTGGGTGTGGTTGTTAGATCCCCCCACTTTTTCAAGGTTCAAATCTTGTTATTTATTATTTTCATGTTTATACGACTAAAACTCTTTTGGAAGTTCATATCCTAAAGAGGTGAAAGTCACAGTATCATATTTCTTTTCTCCGACAAGAAAACATTTGCTAAGACAAAAAAAAAAAAATTCTCTACTTCCAAAAATAGAATAGGACATTTTTCCTTGAAAATTTGGTTCCACCCACTAAGAGAAAAACATGTGGGTTAAGGTAGTTTTCTCGAAAGGGAAGGAGACGGGTTTTGATCCCTAAGGTTAATAAATTTTTTGTCTCCAATTCATGTACCTACAAACATCTGAAGAGTTTACTGAACGAGTCATCTTAAATGCATATTTTTTTTTTGAATAATGTACTTACCTTTCTTTTGCGGTACCTAGAAGGATATGGTGTGGCCTACACCTAAAAATGGAAAATATCTAACAACAAAGGGAGATACGAACAAAGAAATCATCATGATTCTATTATTCGAAGGACAGGTGAGGACCCACTCAGGATGATTTTTTCCAATTGAAGAGCAACACAAAAAGGGATGACAAATAATGACTCAGACATATAGAAAACCGGTGAGGGTGAGCATCCCAATGAGAAGAATAATGAGTCTGAGGTGATTCGGGATAAGGACTCGCTCGATCCAATACCTAATGAAATGACACCTAAGGGATATTCCTTTAGCCATGAAAATAACAATGTGACTATTGAAAGTATTTTCAAGGCGCATATGGCGCAAGAAATAAAAATTATATAACATGAGAGGAAAAATCGAAACCTAGATAAAAAATCGGCATCTTCGCAATAAGAGAAAGATTAAGTTCTACCATCTAGACTTCTTGAAGGAGACACTCTAAGAAAAACCGCCAAGGCGAAGAAGCAACGGAGGAACCACCAACGGTGGAGATACCGAACACATCATGAGGACCAATACGAGATACCAAAACAGTTAATGAGGTCATCAAAGAAGGATATATATCTATTTCAAGATCAAGGCATCATATTCCTCTGGAGAGTCATCGACCCTATGGTGACCCATGACACGTGAAAATATCCAAGAAGAAGAAGGCCCGAGACGAGACGTCCGACTCATCCTAAAGTCGTTCGACAAGAAATCGCGGCACAAGAATATATTCTAGGATTGATACATCTCGATACATCTTCCGACGAGGAACCACGATTTAAAAAAATGCCTTTTACAATTTAAACTGGATTGAAGTAGGGAGATTGGATGGAACTACTTATAATTGTCCATATGCATCTTAATGTACTTAAATTCCTCAACACTGAGACATTTTTCCTTATCAAAACAATGGACCACATCTACACCTTCCTAGTCTATAGCTAATAGTTGTTTCCCACCAATTAATCATCAAAGACTCGTTCAGAATTTTTAAGTCTAAAATTTTTAAAAATAATTGAGTTTTTAGTTATAAAATTAAAAGCCTCACTAGTGAGATGAATTCCAGAGATTAGCAGCCATGAGTGAAAGTATAAGTTCATACAAACGCGCTGATTTGGGGTTAAAAATCTTCCCCTAGAAACTTGAAACTGAAACAAGTAGACTGCCGAACTGTAAATAATAGGGGGAGTATATGGGTCAGAGAAAGAGATATCATAATATTTATGGAAACCCAAGTAATTAGGGTACGGCTTTTGATTTTGAATTTTTGGGAAAACCCCAAATTATGTATTAGGGAGTGTTTTTAATTTTTAATGCTAAGTCTTATGCCTGGGCTTCATAGCCACCGCCATCTCACCTGTGAAGAAGGACAAACTCTAATGGTTGTGAACCCTCTGAAGACTAGAGAGAATATGCGATAAATCATATCTTGCAAATGCATATAATGAAGTTTAATTACATTAAATACAAAAACGAGCCTTGATCATCAAATAAAAACTCATTCCGTCCCATGAAGGATAACCTATTTCAAGTTTTCATAATCCTTAAGGCAATGGAGAAAGAAGGATATTTCTAAGTACCATTTTCAATAATATCAACGTGAATAACAAATAATAAAATTTAGAAATGATATATATCTTAAACTATGTTATGGATATTTGTAAATTTTATATCGCAGAAAAGTAATTTGAAACACCTACATAATGAATATAAACATAACTATCAAATTATATATATTTCATTTGTAAGATTTAATAACAATAACCCATTAAAAGCGTAATTTTAAAAATATAGGTTTGCTTTATTATAAAGGTCAACTTTGGAGGGGCAAAAATTTGGGGAAATTAGGCTAAGGCCCCCAAAAAATATTGTTCTTATTGTCAGGCCCAAGATATATTTTAGTTTCTGTGACACCCAAAATTATCCAAATTATTAAAAATCCATACATAACTCTTTATGCATCCTATTTTTTTCGGGGTATAATTGGTAAGGAAACTTAAATATAACACATTTAAAAAACCGCGCTTTGGAATTTACAAATTTTATCTCGTTGGAAAGCTTTTAATGAGATCTATGTGACGAGTATAAACAACAATATCAGATTTAAGTTTTTTACAAAAAAAAAAAAATCAGAGGCGATAGTTATTTTAGATTTTTTTTTTGAAAACTGATTACATTTTCGTTAAATGCAACCACCAAAAAAGATGCATAACATAACATGTAGACACCAAAAATTATGCATAACACCTTATGCACCCATATATTGGTTCATGGATTCACTATGCAACCACTAAAATGATGTATATGCCTGAATCCAACACACAAAAAAAGACGCATAACGAATTATGCAACCATTTTCTCGACTGCATAACAAGTTATGCATCTATAACAAGTTGTGTAGCCAATATTGTTTTGGTTGATTTTAGTAGATATAGAAAAAAATTGATGCATAATGCATAACGCAGCCATATTTTCGGATGCATATCAGGTTATGCATCCATTTTCTCGATGCATAAAGATTGCAACAATTTTCTATTTCTTAGCTAATAAAAAAGATGTCGGATAATGCGTTATGCATCCATTTTGTCGACTGCATAACGGGTTATGCAGACATTTTCTCGATTGCATGACACGTTATGCAGTCATAACAACATCATCTTCTTCTTCGTTCTTCTTCTCCTTGAACTTCTCTTGGCCATAACAACATCATCTTCTTGTTACTTACCATCTTCCGTGTAACTCAAATAACAAATTCAGGACACCACACATAAATCCATACACCCACCAGGATCATTACCTTTCTTCAAACCTAACCTTAATTTCTCATAAATCCTAGTTCTCCATATCATAATTACAGTATCAAACAAATAGGGTTTATTCTCAATAACCTCAGGAAAACTGAATTGAAACGCAACGAAATCATAATATATAACTTCAAGTAAAAAAAAAATGGAATTAGACCTAGAAAACCATTGAATCAGTTCTTCTCATTGAAAATTGAAATAAGATCACAGATTTAAAACCTAACAATGGAATCACTTTGAATCTTCTTCCAAAAATCTTATCAATTAATGGCAACAACATGATTATCCTCAATTAATTTTCACCATGTTCTCTCGGCAAAAAAAAAGTAATCATAATAAAAAGAAGACGGAGGAAAAAGGAAGTCACAAAGAAAAAAAAAACGAAAAAGAAGAAGTGAAGAAATAATTTTAGAAAATATGGGTGTGAGGAAAATTTTGACCCAAATAGATGGGTGCGTGAAGTTTTCCACCCGTGAGTTTTAGCGTGAAAAAAAAATCCGAAAAATGGGTCTAGCAGTAGTTTTCAAAAATTTAAAAGGCAACACAAGACTTTGGAGGTAAAAATGGGCTTGGAAGCCAACTAGTTTCCTACCCTTGTCATGGACGGGCTTCGCCTGGACTGCCCCAACTGTGAAGAATGAGTGTTCACCACATTTTTACTGCAATCATTTCCTGTGAAGACCTCGTAAAACATAGTCTAAGTTAGCCGTAAAGACCATCAAATTCATGCCCTTGCAGAGTTTCACAATCTCCGGCTATATTTTTCCACAGTCAGAATTAATTTCTCTAGCTTGCTTCAAGAGAAATAAATATTCTCTAGCTGGGCCGATCATTTTTCATCTTTTTAAAGTATGGACTAGATTTGTTCTCGTGCTACGTACTGGGCATTTTTTTTTTCCTTTTAATTTGGTGAGCGTGGGGCTTTGTCCTGCCCCGTGGTGATGTATTTTTAATTTGGTGTGCGCGGGGTGGTGGCGATACATTTATGATTTGGCGTGGCCGTGGCTGCGTCCCGCCCCGTAGGTATTTTTGATTTGGTGGTGTGGCGGGGCAAATACATTAAATAGGTGGAGAATATGTGCATATTTTATTTATTTTCTCCTTTTATTTTCGCAGAAAATATGTGTGGAATATGTGGATTCTTTTTCCTGGAAAAAGAGTCCTAATATGGTAGGTACTTGAAATTCCAAACATGGTAAGTTAAGTTTTCCTTTTGAGTTTGTAATTTTAAACCAATCATACATTTCCAAGTGTCGTCACCTAAATATCGTCATGTCATAAATTCCAAATTAAATTAAATTTGTTATTTTTTTAATCTTTTTCCTATTATTTTTAAACCAGTCATACGTTGCCAAGTGTCCTCACCAAAACGCTCGTTTCACAAAACTCAAAGCCTATTTCGGCCAATAAGAAACGAGTTTCTCACCGTTCAACGTGAAAGCTTATTTTTCTAGGCCTTTAAGAGCATCTCCAATGCAAGGGGTAAAGGTATTAAATTAGTATGACACCTAGGATTTAAGACCTTTTCCACCAATGTTTCTTCTCCAATGCAAGGGTGAAGGTTATAGAAAAAGATGACATGGCTAAGTAGGGGTAAATGAGAAAGTCTAAATACAGTCCTTCTCTACGACCGAGAAAACCAGACCAGGTAAAAACCGCCTCTCACAGTTTTTTTTTTTTTATTATTTGTGGGTCCCAGCCCCTCCGGAGACGTGCAGGGGGGGGGGGGGAGTTTGTGTGTGGCGGTTTTCACCTGGTTTTTTCAGCTTGGTCTACAAAGACTTTTTGGTCTAAATAAGACTTTCTTCATAACTTTGGGTCATAGGTCCACATCATTAATTTGTCTCTAAATTTAAATAAAAAGGTGTAGGTAAGACCTTGAAGATTGGAGATGGATTATAGGTCAAAATTTTTATCTTTACTTTTTGTCTTTTAGCAAATGACTCACCAAAAAAAGGTGATAACAAGACCTTCCACCTAGGATGACCTTGACCATTTTCATTGGAGATGCTCTAAGTCTTTAGATTTCCGAATTAAGTTTTGTTTGCAATTGATTGTTTGGGTTCCGATCACGTCCACGAAAACCTAGAGGGACCTTATAATGAGATGGCGGTTGTTAGCTGGGGGTGGTGAAGCTAAAGCCAGGTTTGGTAATAGCACGTTTGGATACAATTTTGCTTATGACTTCTGCTTCTCCGTATGTGTCGAAACGTGGTTAGAAGTCCAGATATTTTGCTTAACAAAAAGTGACCTTTTTGCTTCTATAAATCCCCGTTTGGGATTGTTTTTTTTTTCCTAGAAAAGCACTTTGTAACCAACTGGTAACAAACTTTTTAGGAAAATAGCGTTTTGGTAAACTTTTTTCAAAGCGCTTTTCTCCAAAAGCACTTCTGTTTTAGGCCAACTTTTAAAAGCTACTCCTGGGTAGCTTTTAAAAGCAAAGTAAAAATGTGTGTGGACCCACTCAATTTTAATTAATTGATTCTCTATTTTAACCTTGTTATTATATTAAAAAGACAAAATCTACCCTTAAATATTTATTTATGTACAATTATTACACTAATCAAATTTTATTAATTTTTGCTATAAAATAATAATTACAACAACAATAATAATAGTATTTAAAGGTAAAAAATATATTAACAAAGGTAAAAAATTAAAAATTAAAATAAAATAAAATAATTAAATTATTAAAATATGAATAAGAATTATTATTATTATTTTTTTATCTTTATTTAAATATTATTCTGCAGAAAAAATAATTAGCCACATCATAAGCACTTCAACATGATAATTTACCTAACAGAAATTACAGTTTGTTGGTTCCACAAAGACTTACATATTATAGTTTACCAAACGTCAGACTACTTTATTTTTAAAGCACAGCACAGCAACGCACAACACAACACAATGGAAAAGCACTTTTGTAAAACTCACAGCAATACCAAACTAGGCTTAAGTCATTCTAAAATTCCACACCCAAACTGACTTCTTGCTTTTTGACTTCTAGAAGTCAAAAAGCTACTTCCGGATGTGTATTCAAAAATATGTACGGATTGATGACATAAATTTGTCCCTTCTACCGGAATTAGATATGAATGACACAACTAAAAATGGAAAATATCTTGTTGCACAAGTATTTCAACCGACTTCCCAAAGAAGAAAATATTTTTTTTTTTTTTGCTTCTTGTATTTTATATCCTGGCTTGATTGGGGTATACTCAAACTAATTGGGGTATACCCAATTTTAAAGGGACATTTTTTGTGGGTTTTAGAGGGAGTCCTAATGGGTAAGTTACAAAGTTACCCTTTTCCTTTAAAAACCTATTACCCTAAATCAGTTTTAATCTTTTCATTTCATCTTCTTCTTCTCTTCTTCTTCTCCTCCACAACCCTACCGGCTCCATCACCCCCACCACCACCAAAACTCGTCGATCAATTCGTTAAAATCGTCGATTCGAAAACTCCGATTAATCTTCAACAATGGATCCACCACGGAAGAAGGAAACTCGTATGAAAGAAACTAATCGAAAACCCAATGAATATAACCCTGGAAGTGCAAGTTTGGTTGCTAATAAAGTGAAGAAAAAAACGGTTGAAGAAGAAGAAATTGAACCCGCTGAAACACGTGAAATGGTGCGCTTAAGAAAGTAAGGGCTTGTTTAAACTCACTCTAGTACTTCAATTTCATGTTTGCATGTCAAATTAGGTCAGAAAATTCGAATTTGTGAATTGGCAGTTGCGACGCCGGCAAGGTTTTTTGTTATCGACCTTTCCGGGTTTTCATAGTTAGGGTTTGGTCGGGAGGGTATAAGGTTGAAGAACTTGCCGGCTGTATAGTTTCTGTAACTGCTACTAGCAGGGCTGGCAGGTTATTCATCTGTATACCATTCCGGCGTCTTTTTTTTTCAATGAAGCTGGCATCTTATTTTTGTTTACCCTTCCGGCTACTTGTTTAGAATTTTTGCGTCCGGAAGGGTATTTATATAAAACCATTCAGGCTGTTTGTCAGCCGGCGATGTGTGGGAAATGGACCTTTCCGACCGGTTTAGTGAAAAATCCTATATTTTTTTTGTGAGCCGGAATGATATTTTGATGATACACTGCCGGCTTTGGCTTAGCCGGCACTCAACTTTTGGTCGACCTTTCCGACCATTTTTGCGCCGGATATGTTGTATATGTCTACCCTGCCGGCCTTTGATGTTTTTTTCCTGGATTATTCTTGTTTAGATTGCAAATGGCAAAGAAGAAAGAAGCTCTGAAGAAAGCATCTCTTAGTCCTCCTTTAAACCCTCCTCGTGTTGGTGATAAACTCTTGTCTTCAAAACATATCTATCGAGTGGTATATGTTGTGCCGGAACGACAAAGGTCTTAGAACCACTATCCGAACCAGTGATTCGATGAGACTCCGTGATGAAAACCAATCAATTCCATCCGGTAGAAGAGGTGATGATGATGATGTTGATGAAACCAATCCGGCTGTTGGAGGAGGTAACAATGATGATGATGATGGTGATCAAGACATGCCTGAGGCTGGAGGAGGTAATGATGATGGTGATGATGGTGATGATGATGATGGTAATGGAGATAAAGGTAAGAATATCATCGAAGATGAAATTGTTGAAGAGGAAGAGGAACAAGAAGAAGAAGAAGAAGAAGAATAAGATGGAGAAGGAGAACAAACTCTAGCTATTGTTCAAGCCACCGAAGCTTCGGCTTCAACTTCAACCGTAACGAAGAAGAGGGTGATCACTAAACCGGGTGATTATCACATGCCTCCCAAACACTTAATGGTTGCACTGAAAGAAGGTGAGCCTCCAAAAGGGACCCCATAAGATGGTGGAGATGTTCTTTTTGGATACAAAGACTCATGGGCATGTACGGTCCATAATACTATCGTAAGTAATCTTAATCCGTCTTTGTTATTTATTCAAGTGTGTAACTATCTTAATTAAATTTGCGTCAGTGTTTGTATTTCTTTTCATTTGGTATTTAGGATCACAAGCATGCCATCCGTCTCATGAGGCGCCAAGCTTCGTGTTCAGTGACTCATACTTGGGATCTTGACATGAAATGTGAGGAGGTGAAAGTGATTGTGAGGAACTCCGGGTTGTGGCCTGCGGTGGAGAGTTCGAATATTGATCATGATAAAGTTACCGTATCTACATTCTGTGAGAGGTTCTACGGAAGACTGATACTCTGTTATTCCCATTCGGTGATATGGCGATAACTCCCGATGATGCTTAACAAATTCTAGGCCTCGAGGTTGATGGAAAAGCAGTCACTGAGGGATTCGATAATGCCATTTCTTTCGAGAAGATTTACGAATTGAGCAAGAAATTGTTCGGTTGGAGTCAGGTTCAGACGGATGATGTTCTTGACAAGAAGGATGGTCGACTAACCAAGAAGTTTAATGTGAAGAAGTTGAGGGACGATTATGGAAGACTCGTGAAATCCTTGATGGGGAAGGAATGGTGCACCGGTGCGAATCAATGTTATCGCGCCGCTTATTTGCTATACACCACGGGAAAATGTATCTTCCCGAGCGTTAGGAAACCAAGTCGAGGCAAGTTACTTGCAACTATGGGATCCCTTACATGAGATGCGTGGGTATTCTTGGGGTACTTCTGCGGTGGTCGCCTTCTTGAACAATGAGTTGACAAGATGTTCTAGGGCACTCACTAAGCAAGTTAACGGAAACACATGTCTCTTCCAGGTAATTTTATTGTCTAGAACATTTATATTCGCAAAATTCTCGTAAGATAAGGTTCTTACTAAACTTTTTTTCTTTTTGCATAGGTTTGGATATATGAGCACTTCCCTTCTTTGTTCAAAGACAACTCTTACGTCAAAGTGGATAACAGTGTTCCGGTTCATTTGCCAAGAGCGCAAATGTACAGTTTTAAGGGTACTCAGGATAAGGAAATGCCGCAAAATTTTATGAAACTCCGAGACGCCATCGACAAATTGATTACGGAAGAGGTGATATTTGATCCGTATCGAGAGGATAAAAATCAAGGTTTAATCCCAAGGAGACATGAAATTGTTGCATTATACTATGAACCCTTGATGACTGTGTTTGAAGGATTTTCAATGTACGATCCACATCGGGTAATGCGACAATTGGGTTATGTCCAAGAAGAATCTCATTTCGATGCAGCAAAGCCGGCCTTTACTGTGGATATGAATGATTGCAGCACGTCCCAAAAAGGTATGAGCGTATCTTCCAGCACCAACTCAATAACATTGGGATGATAGGCGTCGCGGTCAAATCGATGTAAGTCTTTTGGACGAGGTGACCACCGGTCATGAAGCTACTGAGAAATACATGGCGTGGTACTTGGGTTGGGCTCGTCCCTCTTTGTGATTAGGCCAATGACTACCGAAGAACTAGCTCGTAAGAAGAAGATGGAATCGAAAGACCCAAAGAACATTGCTTAAGATATTTGTAAGTATTTTAGAGTTGCTCTTACTATTTTAAGATTGATTGCATTACCGAATCATTCTATTAATTGTTTTTGTTTAATTGAATATAGAAGGATCAGTTGAAGACCTTTATGAGGGTGTTGTGTTGCGCGAAAGACAGAGGAGAACCTGTGCAAAGCAAGAACATTGACTATGCTTGCAATGCTGACAATGAGGATGCCCAGCTATTGTTCAAGCAACTTCAGGCTGAAGTAAAGGCGGAAGAAAAAGCTATTAAGGATGCATAAGTCAAGATAAAGGCTGATAAAAATAGGACTCATAGTGCTCGTGGTGGTGAAGGTAGTAGTAGTGGTCCTGGTGGTGAAGGTAGCAGCAGTAGTCGTGGTGGTGAAGGTAGTGTTCCAAAACGGGGCCGTGGTCGTGGTCGTGGCCAATGAATGCTTTCCTAGTTCATTTCTTTATGTTGTGGTGGACAAATGTTTAAGTTAATGGTGTGGACAAATGTTTTTTTACGGTTTATGAGACATGTTTTCGTATTTTGGAAAAAAAAATGTTGGATTTCTAGTTGTTGAATGAATGGTTTGTTTTGCTATATAAAGTGTCAATACATTTGCTTAAGCATGCTTTTTTAAGCTACCCCGCTTCGGCTGTCCTGTGGCCGACAAGGTTGTGAAATGTCGGTCGCGGCCCCGTTAACAAAAAAATTGTGTAGTTACCAGGCAAGGCAAGGTAATACGATTCCTACTAAGCCGGCGTTTTTGTATCAGGAAGGGTACGAAAATAGAGACCCCGCTAGGCCATATCTTGAAAAAAAAAACCATTCTTCTGAGGCCTAAAATCATGTAAGGTCGGGAGGGAAACAAAATTAGAAAATGCCGGCGGTATTTTGACTGGCATGCTAATGAAACCATACATTTCCGGCCATTTTACGACCCCGGCATTGTAGCAAATTTACGACACCGCCGGAGGGTTCAAAATTCAAATTTTTGCAAGTACAATTGCATTGATTCACTTGTACTTGGACACTATAACAACCAAATTTGGGCACCATCCTATAAATACACTACTTATCTCCACAAAACAACACACAACTATTTGCATATACTCTCCAAAGCTCATATCATCACACACTCCATCTAACTCACCCAATAGCTCTCTACACACAAGAAATGGCTTCATTTGATTCTAATGAAGATTTGGCAATCGCCAAAGCTTGGTATGCGGAGAATAGAGTTCGAAGGCAGTCCTCCGTAAGGGTGGATTCCACAACCTTTTGGGCTAGGGTTCACAACACTTTTAGCCAAGAGGGTGGGAATCCTAACTCAAGAAGTGTTCAACAAGTGCACGATAGGCACATAGTCATTGAAAATGCGATACTTGCTTATTTAGCTATCCAAAAAACCAATTTTCAACGCTCCCCACTTTAACTTGTCCATTGAACAATTTGTAAGTTTTTTTGTGGTTTATTTTACGTGATGAATGTTGTTTGATCTTCCTACTAAACACCACTAACAAAGTAAGTTTGTGTTATGTTTTTGTAGCATGAAGTCGCCAAAGCGCGCTACTTGGAGGAAAAGGGGGAAGCATTCGCATTCGATGCATGCTATCAATTCATGGAATCCAAAATCCCGGAGTATGCCCCGGAGATGATGGAGGGTGTATCGTCCTCGGACGAAGATTGATGGCTTTAGAAGTTTTTGTATAGGTTTTGTGGGTAGACCTCTATGTAAACCCTCACGAGACTATAACTCGTCCACTAGGGTCGCCTAGGGGTTCAAAGGCTTGATGCACATGCTAAGTGCATTCGTTTTTCCCTCGACAAGGATTAGGTTTTATGTTTCAATCAATGTAATAACCAAAATTGCATGAATAAAGTAAATTACATCTTCCATATTATGTCAAAAGCAATGTTGTATTTTTTTTTGCATGCCGACTTTAAGATAGCCTAAGGGTAGGAAATATTTACATGCCGACCGTAAGATTGTCGCCCAAGATAGTCGGCGTGTTCTTCATCCGAGGACCATTCCGGCGGATATCCGGTTGGCACTTATTCAAAGTTGACCTCGCGGTGAGGAAGAGCGATCGACACTCATTCAAAGTTGACCATTCTGGCGATATATGGTCATGCACTTATTCAAACCACGACCTTGCCGGCCTTATGCATTTTCAAAACCAAAATTTTTGGTTCGAAATAGTCATAAGACGGATCAAAAGGTTAATCAACTGAATTCATAATTTGAAAATTTTAATCTAAACTCAATTAATTAACCTAATCAGAATTTTAGTGTTAATTAACCAAGGGCATATTAGCCATTTAGAAAAAAACAAGGTTAAGGGGTGGCTTGGTTTTACTTCAAAATGACCCGATTTTATCTTATTGGGTATACCCCAATCAGTTTGGGTATACCCCAATCAAGCCAGGTTTTATATGTCTAAACTTGTATTTTATATGTCTAAATATAGTAAGCACTAACTGCTGTGTTATTTTCCTCGCCGATATAGTGACCATCTCCGAGCCACTCGACGATCAAACTTAGCTGCTTCTTTCACTAGTACCGTGTGACTTAGCATTATTGTTCCCCCCGTCAGCTCTACAGTCTGATTTGTTGTACCTATTGGAAATGATCTGCCTCAACACTCTATTCTTCCGTACAAGAAACATGTTGATGTACTCGTTGCTTGTTGTACCCATTAGGCTAGCTTGTGAGGGAAATTCAAATTGGAATAGCTCCTTTGTAATCCCTCGCACACGCCACACCAAATTTGATAAAGAGATGATTAAAGCTCAAACGTGAGATAGGATTAGCCGTGTTTAGGTGAAGTTTCAACTGTCAAGTTCATCCACAGAAGAAACATCTTGATGCATGGTTACAGCTACCGATAACGGTACCATAATCATGTAACTGTAAACCTAACTAACGAAGTTACATGCAAGCAATGCACCCCTACGAGACAGTAATTAATCTCTAACCTCCATTTAACTGTTAATTAGTAATTAGTCATTTTCTACGTCCATATTAGTCTTTAATCTTTA
>JAJJWW010010714.1:0-38137 GCA_023531295.1 Papaver armeniacum
CGATCTTTACTTTGTTAGGTTTTAGCTTTCAATTGTCTTAGTTATCAATTTTTGTTTTTAGTCCTGCTACCAGATCAGAATCAATGGATGAAAAACAGAGTTCAAAAGATAAGAATCCATTCTCACCCTAAAGTTACCTATAAGAGGCTTTCTCTCTATTTCTCTCTAAAAATAACAGAGACTCAAAACTTTAGCCTCTACGCTCCAATGAGAGCATCATCTTTACTCGTTAGGTTTTAGCTTTTAGTAGTCTTAGTTATCAATTCTTCTTTTTAATCCTTCTACTGATCGAATCAATGGGTGAAAAACCCAGAGAGTTCGGATAAGAGGAAGAGTCTATCTTATCAACCCAAAGTAACCTATAAGAGGCTTTCTCTCTATTTTCTCTAAAAAATAACAAAGACTCAAAACTTTAGCCACCGCTTGCTCCAATGAGAGCAGATCTTTACTTTGTTAGGTTTTAGCTTTCAGTCTTAATCTTTGTTATCAATTCTTCATTTTAATCTTGCTACGGAGAATCATAATCAATGGGTGAAAACCGGAGTTCAAGATATGAATCCATCTCTCACCCAAAAGTAACCTATAAGAGGCTTTCTCTCTATTTTCTCTAAATATTAACAAAGAATCAAAACCCTAGCCGCCGTTGCTCCAATGAGAGCAGATCTTTACTTTGTTAGGTTTTATCTTTCAGTAGTCTTTGTTATCAATTCTTCTTTTTAATCCTGCTACCATATCAGAATCAATGGGTGAAAAACCAGAGAGTTCAGTATAGGAATCCATCTCTCACCCAAAAGTTACCTATAAGAGGCTTTCTCTCTATTTCTCTAAAAAATAACAGAGACTCAAAACCCTAGCCGCCGCTGCTCCAATGAGAGCGAGATCTTTACTCTGATTAGGTTTTAGCTTTCGGTAGTCTTTGTTATCAATTCTTCTTTTAATCCCGCTATTAGATCAAGAATCAATGGGTGAAAAACAAGAGAGTTCAATATAGGAATCCATCTCTCACCCAAAAGTTACCTATAAGAGGCTTTCTCTCTATTTCTCTCTAAAAATAAGAGACTCAAAACCCTAGCCTCCGTTGCTCCAATGAGAGCCGATCTTTACTTGTTAGGTTTTAGCTTTCAGTTAGTCTTTGTTATCAATTCTTCTTTTAGTCCTTGCTACAGATCATAATCAATGGGTGAAAAAAGAGAGTTCGAGATAAGAATCCATCTCTCAAAAAGTTACCTATAAGAGGCTTTCTCTCTTATTTCTCTCTAAAAAATAACAAAGACTCAAAACCCTAGCAGCATTTGCTCCAATGAGATCTTTACTTTGTTAGGTTTTAGCTTTTAGTAGTCTTAGTTATCAATTCTTTTTTTCGCTACTAATCATAATCAATGGATGAAAAAACCAGAGAGTTCAAGATAGGAATCCATCTCTCACCCAAAAGTTATATAAGAGGCTTTCTCTCTATTTCTCTCTAAAAATAACAGAGACTCAAAACCCTAGCAACGCCCTGCTCCAATGAGAGCAGATCTTTACTTCTGTTAGGTTTTAGCTTTCGGTAGTCTTTGTTATCAATTTTCTTTCTTTTTAAGTTTCAACTTACCTATCATAATCAATGGATGAAACCGTAGAGTTCAAGATAGGAATCCATCTCTTAAAGTTACCTATAAGAGGCTTTCTCTCTATTTCAATTTAAAAAATTACCTCAGAGACTCAAAACCTTTGCCACTGCTGCTCCAATGAGAGCAGATCTTTACTCTGTTAGGTTTTAGCTTTCAGTAGTCTTTGTTATCAATTCTTCTTTTTAATCCTGCTACCAGATCAGAATCAATGGGTGAAAAACCAGAGAGTTCAGGATAGAATCCATCTCTCACCCAAAAATTAACCTATAAGAGGCTTTCTCTCTATTTTCTCTAAATATTAACAGAGAATCAAAAACCCTAGCCTCCGCCCGCTCCAATGAGAGAAGATCTTTACTTTGTTTGGTTTTAGCTTTCAGTAGTCTTTGTTATCAATTCTTCTTTTTAATCCTGCTACCAGATCAGAATCAATGGGTGAAAAACTAGAGAGTTCAGTATAGGAATCCATCTCTCACCCAAAAGTTACCTATAAGAGGCTTTCTCTCTATTTCTCTCTAAAAATAACAAAGACTCAAAACCCTAGCCGCCGCTGCTCCAATGAGAGCAGATCTTTACTCTGTTAGGTTTTAGCTTTCAGTAGTCTTTGTTATCCATTCTTCTTTTTAATCCTCGCTACCCCCAGATAACGTAATCAATGGGTGACAAAAATAGAGTTCAAGTATAGGAATCCATCTCTCACCCAAAAATTACCTATTAGAGGCTTTCTCTCTATTTCTCTCTAAAAAAGAACAGAGACTCAAAATAGCTCCGCTGCTCCAATGAGAGCAGATCTTTACTCTGTTAGGTTTTAGCTTTCAGTAGTATTTGTTATCAATTTTTCTTTTTAATCCTGCTACCAGATCAGTATCAATGGGTGAAAAACCAGAGAGTTCAATATAAGAATCCATCTCTCACCCAAAAATTACCTATAAGAGGCTTTCTCTCTATTTCTCTCGAAAAAATAACAGAGACTCAAAACCCTAGCCTCCGCTGCTCCAATGAGAGCAGATCTTTACTCTGTTAGGTTTTAGCTTTCAGTAGTCTTTGTTATCAATTCTCCTTTTTAGTCATTCTACCAGATAAGAATCAATGAGTGAAAACCCAGAGAGTTCAGTATAGGAATCCATCTCTCACCCAAAAGTTACCTATAAGAGGCTTTCTCTCTATTTCTCTCTAAAAAATAACATAGACTCAAAACCCTAGCCTCCGCTGCTCCAATGAGAGCCGATCTTTACTCTGTTAGGTTTTAGCTTTCAATTGTCTTAGTTATCAATTTTTCTTTTTAGTCGTGCTACCAGATCAGAATCAATGGATGAAAAAACAGAGAGTTCAGTATAAGAATCCATCTCTCACCCAAAAGTTACCTATAAGAGGCTTTCTCTCTATTTCTCTCTAAAAAATAACAGAGACTCAAAACACTAGCCTCCGCTGCTCCAATGAGAGACGATCTTTACTCTGTTAGGTTTTAGCTTTCAGTTGTCTTAGTTATCAATTCTTCTTTTTAGTCCTTCTACCAGATCGGAATCAATGGATGAAAAAATAGAGAGTTCAGTATAGGAATCCAGTTATCAATGCCTCAAAGTTACCTATAAGAGGCTTTCTCTCTATTTCTCTCTAAAAAATAACAGAGACTCAAAACCATAGCCGCCGTTGCTCCAATGAGAGCAGATCTTTACTTTGTTAGGTTTTAGCTTTCAGTAATATTTGTTATAAATTCTTGTTTTTAATCTTGCTACCAGAACATAATCAATGGGTGATAAACCAGAGAGTTCAATATAGGAATCCATCTCTCACCCAAAAATTACCTATAAGAGGCTTTCTCTCTATTTCTTTCTATAAAATAACAGAGACTCAAAACCCTAGCCGCCGCTGCTCCAATGAGAGCAGATCTTTACTCTATTAGGTTTTAGCTTTTTTAGTCTTTGTTATCAATTCTTCTTTTAAATCCTCGCTACCAGGATCAAAATCAATGGGTGAAAAACCGAGAGAGTTCAAGATAGGAATCCATCTCTCACCCAAAAATTACCTATAAGAGGCTTTCTCTATATTTCTCTCTAAAAAATAACAGAGACTCAAAACCCTAGCCTCCTTTGCTCCAATGAGAGCAGATATTTACTCTGTTAGGTTTTAGCTTTCGGTAGTCTTTGTTATCAGTTCTTCTTTTTAATCATGCTACCAGATCAGAATCAATGGGTGAAAACCAGAGAGTTCAGATGGGGAATCCATCTCTCACCCAAAAATTACCTATAAGAGGCTTTCTTCTATTTTTCTCTAAAAATAACAGAGAATCAAAACCCTAGCCACCGCTGATCCAATGAGGGAAGATCTTTACTTTGTTAGGTTTTAGCTTTTAGTAGTCTTTGTTATCAATTCTTCTTTTTAATCCCGTTACAGATCGTAATCAATGGGTGAAAACCCGAGAGTTCAGTATAGGAATCCATCTCTCACCCAAAAGTTACCTATAAGAGGCTTTCTCTCTATTTCTCTCTAAAAAATAACATAGACTCAAAACCCTAGCCTCCGCTGCTCCAATGAGAGCCGATCTTTACTCTGTTAGGTTTTAGCTTTCAATTGTCTTAGTTATCAATTTTTGTTTTTAGTCCTGCTACCAGATCAGAATCAATGGATGAAAAAACAGAGAGTTCAGTATAAGAATCCATCTCTCACCCAAAAGTTACCTATAAGAGGCTTTCTCTCTAAAAAATAACAGAGACTCAAAACACTAGCCTCCGCTGCTCCAATGAGAGCCGATCTTTACTCTGTTAGGTTTTAGCTTTCAGTTGTCTTAGTTATCAATTCTTCTTTTTAGTCCTTCTACCAGATCGGAATCAATGGATGAAAAAACAGAGAGTTCAGTATAAGAGTTTCAGTAGTCTTAGTTATCAATTCTTCTCAAAGTTACCTATAAGAGGCTTTCTCTCTATTTCTCTCTAAAAAATAACAGAGACTCAAAACCATAGCCGCCGTTGCTCCAATGAGAGCAGATCTTTACTCGTTAGGTTTTAGCTTCAAATGTCTTTGTTATCAATTCTTGTTTTTAATCTTGCTACCAGAACATAATCAATGGGTGAAAAACCAGAGAGTTCAGTATAGGAATCCATCTCTCACCCAAAAGTTACCTATAAGAGGCTTTCTCTCTATTTCTCTCTAAAAAATAACAGAGACTCAAAACCCTAGCCGCCGCTGCTCCAATGAGAGCAGATCTTTACTCTGTTAGGTTTTAGATTTCAGTAGTCTTTGTTATCAATTCTTCTTTTTAATCCTGCTACCAGAACATAATCAATGGGTGACAAACTAGAGTGTTCAGTATAGGAATCCATCTCTCACCCAAAAATTACCTATAAGAGGCTTTCTCTCTATTTCTCTCTAAAAAATAACAGAGACTCAAAACCCTAGCCTCCGCTGCTCCAATGAGAGCAGATCTTTACTCTGTTAGGTTTTAGCTTTCAGTAGTCTTTGTTATCAATTTTTCTTTTTAATCCTGCTACCAGAACATAATCAATGGGTGACAAACCAGAGAGTTCAGATGATAGGAATCCATCTCTCACCCAAAAGTTACCTATAAGAGGCTTTCTCTCTATTTCTCTATAAAAAATAACAGAGACTCAAAACCCTAGCCGTCGCTGCTCCAATGAGAGCAGATCTTTACTCTGTTAGGTTTTAGCTTTCAGTAGTCTTTGTTATCAATTCTTCTTTTTAGTCTTGCTACCAGATAAGAATCAATGGGTGAAAACCCAGAGAGTTCAGTATAGGAATCCATCTCTCACCCAAAAGTTACCTATAAGAGGCTTTCTCTCTATTTCTCTCTAAAAAATAACAAAGACTCAAAACCCTAGCCTCACTTTGCTCCAATGAGAGCCGATCTTTACTCTGTTAGGTTTTAGCTTTCAGTTGTCTTAGTTATCATTTCTTCTTTTTAGTCCCACTACCAGATCAGAATCAATGGATGAAAAAACCAGAGAGTTCAGTATAGGAATCCAACTCTCACCCAAAAATTACCTATAAGAGGCTTTCTCTCTATTTCTCTCTAAAAATCTAGAGACTCAAACCCTAGCCGCCGCTGCTCCAATGAGAGCAGATCTTTACTCTGTTAGGTTTTAGCTTTTATTAGTCTTTGTTATCAATTTTTCTTTTTAATCCTGCTACCAGAACATAATCAATGGGTGACAAACCAGAGAGTTCAGTATAGGAATCCATCTCTCACCCAAAAGTTACCTATAAGAGGCTTTCTCTCTATTTCTCTCTAAAAAATAACAGAGACTCAAAACCCTAGCCGCCGCTGCTCCAATGAGAGCAGATCTTTACTCTGTTAGGTTTTAGCTTTCAGTAGTCTTTGTTATCAATTCTTCTTTTTAGTCTTGCTACCAGAACATAATCAATGGGTGACAAACCCAGAGAGTTCAGTATAGGAATCCATCTCTCACCCAAAAGTTACCTATAAGACGCTTTATCTCTATTTCTCTCTAAAAAATAACAGAGACTCAAAACCCTAGCCTCCGCTGCTCCAATGAGAGCCGATCTTTACTCTGTTAGGTTTTAGCTTTCAGTTGTCTTAGTTATCAATTCTTCTTTTTCGTCCTGCTACCAGATCAGAATCAATGGATGAAAAAATAGAGAGTTCAGTATAAGAATCCATCTCTAAAAAATAAGAGGCTTAGTTATCAACTCTTAAACAGAGAGTTCCGTATAAGAGTTTCAATAGTCTTAGTTATCAATTCTTCTCACCCTAAAGTTACCTATAAGAGGCTTTCTCTCTATTTCTCTCTAAAAAATAACATAGACTCAAAACTTTAGCCGCCGCTGCTCCAATGAGAGCAGATCTTTACTCTGTTAGGTTTTAGCTTTTAGTAGTCTTTGTCATCAGTTCTTCTTTTTAATCCTGCTACCAGATCAGAATCAATGGGTGAAAAACCAGAGAGTTCAGTACAAGAATCTATCTCTCACCCAAAGTAACCTATAAGAGGCTTTCTCTCTATTTCTCTCTAAAAAAATAACAGAGACTCAAAGCCCTAGCCGCCGCTACTCCAATGAGAGCAGATCTTTACTTTATTAGGTTTTAGCTTTCAGTAATCTTTGTTATCAATTATTCTTTTTAATCCTGCTATTAGATCAGTATCAATGGGTGAAAAACAAGATAGTTCAGTAAAGGAATCCATCTCTCACCTTAAAGTTACCTATAAGAGGTTTTCTCTCTATTTCTCTCTAGAAAATAATAGAGACTCAAAACCCTAGCCGCCGCTGCTCCAATGAGAGAAGATCTTTACTTTGTTAGGTTTTAGCTTTCAGTAGTCTTTGTTATCAATTCTTCTTTTTAATCCTGCTACCAGATCAGAATCAATGGGTGAAAAACCAGAGAGTTCAGTATAGGAATCCATCTCTCCCCCAAAATTTACATATAAGAGGCTTTCTCTCGATTTCTCTCTAAAAATAACAGAGACTCAAAACCCTAGCCGCCGCTGCTCCAATGAGACCAGATCTTTACTCTGTTAGGTTTTAGCTTTCAGTAGTCTTTGTTATCAATTCTTCTTTTAATCCTGCTACAGAACATAATCAATGGGTGACAAACCAGAGAGTTCAGTATAGGAATCCAACTCTCACTCAAAAATTACCTATAAGAGGCTTTCTCTCTATTTCTCTCTAAAAAATAACAGAGACTCAAAACCCTAGCCTCCCCTACTCCAATGAGAGCAGATCTTTACTCTGTTTGGTTTTAGCTTTCAGTAGTCTTTGTTATCAATTTTTGTTTTTAATCCTGCTACCAGAACATAATCAATGGGTGACAAACCAGAGAGTTCAGTATTGGAATCCATCTCTCACCCAAAAGTTACCTATAAGAGGCTTTCTCTCTATTTCTCTCTAAAAAATAACAGAGACTCAATACCCTAGCCTCCGCTGCTCCTATGAGAGCAGATCTTTACTCTGTTAGGTTTTAGCTTTCAGTAGTCTTTGTTATCAATTCTTCTTTTTAGTCCTGCTACCAGATCAGAATCAATGGGTGAAAACCCAGAGCGTTCAGTATAAGAATCCATCTCTCACCCAAAAGTTACCTATACGAGGCTTTCTCTCTATTTCTCTCTAAAAAATAACAGAGACTCAAAACCCTAGCCTCCGCTGCTCCTATGAGAGCCGACCTTTACTCTGTTAGGTTTTAGCTTTTGGGTGTCTTAGTTATCATTTCTTCTTTTTAGTCCCACTACCAGATCAGAATCAATGGATGAAAAAACCAGAGAGTTCAGTATAGGAATCCAACTCTCACCAAAAAATTACCTATAAGAGGCTTTCTCTATATTTCTCTCTAAAAAATAACAGAGACTCAAAACCCTAGCCTCCGCTGCTCCAATGAGACCAGATCTTTACTCTGTTAGGTTTTAGCTTTCAGTAGTCTTTGTTATCAATTTTTCTTTTTAATCTTGCTACCAGATCAATATCAATGGGTGAAAAACCAGAGATTTCAGTATAAGAATCCATCTCTCACCCAAAAATTACCTATAAGAGGCTTTCTCTCTATTTCTCTCTAAAAAATAACAAAGACTCAATGAGAGCAGATCTTTACTCTGTTAGGTTTTAGCTTTTAGTAGTCTTTGTTATCAATTCTTCTTTTTAGTCCTGCTACAAGATCAGAATAAATGGGTGAAAACCCAGAGAGTTCAGTATAGGAATCCATCTCTCACCCAAAAGTTACCTATAAGAGGCTTTCTCTCTATTTCTCTCTAAAAAATAACAGAGATTCAAAACCCTAGCCTCCGCTGCTCCAATGAGAGCCGATCTTTACTCTGTTAGGTTTTAGCTTTCAGTTGTCTTAGTTATCAATTCTTCTTTTTAGTCCTGCTACCAGATCAGACTCAATGGATGAAAAAATAGAGAGTTCAGTATAAGAATCCATCTCTCACCCAAAAGTTACCTATAAGAGGCTTTCTCTCTATTTCTCTCTAAAAAATAACAGAGACTCAAAACCCTAGCCCCGCCGCTCCAATGAGAGCAGATCTTTACTCCGTTAGGTTTTAGCTTTCGGTAGTCTTTGTTATCAATTCTTCTTTTAATCCCGCTACTGCAAGAACAGTAATCAATGGGTGACAAACCAGAGAGTTCAAAGATAGGAATCCATCTCTCACCCAAAAATTACCTATAAGAGGCTTTCTCTCTATTTCTCTCTAAAAAATAACAGAGACTCAAAACCCTAGCGTCCGCTGCTCCAATGAGAGCAGATCTTTACTCTGTTAGGTTTTAGCTTTCTGATAGGTGTAGAATACACCGTATTTACTATATAGAGTTTATGCTTTCTTTGCTATTTTTCTTGTGAATTATGTACTTTACGCGTGTTTTTGAGTTATTAGGTACTCTGGAGTCGCACGGAGGAAAAGAAGCGGAAATCATCCCAATTGGAGCAAAAAGGCGAAGCTTACGGCGAGAGCTTGAAGTCAATCCGACTGCGTCTGAGAAAGTTACGAGCGAAACCTATGAATAAGCTTGTCGGATACATGAAACCGACATGCCATGTTTGAGCTAGTTAGCCCTTAATGGGAACAGCTGGGTGCTTAGAGTCATGTCTGGGTAACCCCTTATCTATTTCATCTGAGTGGGATTAGCCACTTCCATTCCTACACCTAAACCTAAAATCGAGAGAGGTGTTTCTCTCGTTCATTTCATTCGTCTGAAATTAGGAGAAGGAGGCCATGGAGATTGACAGAGAGATTGAAAAATTAAAGAGAAGCAACGAGTTTCACTGATCCCTGGGAGAGTAATTAGGGTTTGAAAAGTTCAAATTGAAGACAGAGAACGATGAGATGAACTCGATGTGAGTTAGTGATTTGAAGAGAGGATTTGCTGGTCCTAGTAGTGGGTTTTCTGAGTTCTGTGGAGATGGGAATTGAGGTGAAATTGATTGAGGAGGAAATTACAAGCTGGGTGTGGTTCCAATTGGTAATTGTGAGCCGAATGAGATCAGGGTTTTGAATCTGGTAGTCGCTGTAACAAGGTCGAGAGGAAGATGTTGAGTTGAGCTGTGATACAGTTCGATAGAGGGTTGCTGTCACAGGAATTGAAGCTTAGGATCTGGAGATGAGTTTTATTGCAGGTTTGTATAGGGAAGATGGCAGCAGAGATGCTGTGTCTTGGCTTGAGAATGGCTGTGACTGGATGGAACAGGTGAAGTGATATGCTCAGGTTCTGTTGTGTGGAGATAATGGAGAGGCTGCAACAGCTAGAGATACAGGGAAGAAGTTGGGAGTCTGAGCAGCTGCTGGTGATTGCAATAGAGGAGCTGTTTGTGGAAGATGGCTTGGCAACTGGTGGAAGTGGATAGTGATTGCGGTTGAAACTGAGGATGCAGGTGGAGTTATAGTTGTACTGGAATGCAGAGATTTTGTAATGGGTTTTGCTGCCATGGGAGTTACAAGGCTGTGCTGATGTTACAGGCAGAGCTGGTGCTGTTGGAGTTGGCAGGAAATGGGGATTTGCTGTTGGTTTCCATGGCTGCTACTGTGAGGAGATAGGTTGTGGAGCAGTTGAGTAAGCCTAATGAGTGATTGGGTCTGCCTGAGATGGAATGGTTGTTACAGGGAAATGGCTTGAAGTTATGGTGGTGCAGCTGTTGAGAGCAGGTGGTTATGATTTTGGCAGGTGGTGTTGATAAAGCTGACTCTGAGGTGATAAGCTACAGGTCTGGAAATTGATGTTGAGTTTGGCCATGAAGCTGAGCAAGGTTGCAGCTGGTTGTGAGGTGATTGTGGGCTGGAGTTACAAAGATGGGAAGAAGCTGTGGTCACTGAGCAGGGATGATAATGATGCTAGAGTGGCAGGTGATGGCCTGGAGATGGCCAGGCATAGAGCTGTGGCCTGAGCTAGAATGAGTATGTATGAGGTGTTGCAGGTTGCAGGTTATGATGGAGTTGAGCTGTGGAAGCTTGCCAGGGAGATGATGGTGCAATGCTATGAGCCAATGTTGCAGGTGGAAGTGATTGCAAGGCAAGAAGGAGAAGTAGCAGCACCTCAGTGCTGCTATGGAGTTGTTACAAATGGAAATGGTGCTGTGTGTTGTTAACTGGTGCTAGTTCATTGCAGTTGCATATGGAGTTGAGAGCCTGAGCAGGTGTTGCATGGAGGATGGTGCTGTAGATGGACTGAAGTGGTAATTGCAGCTGAAATTGTTGTGAAGGAGTTTGCTGGCAAGATGTCATGGCTTGATATGGGTTGGCTGAGTTTGTGTGTAGCCAAGGTTCAGTGGTGAAGAAATGCAAGTGCAGGGCCATCTTGGCCATGACTGAAACAGGGAAGGAATGCAGCCATCATGGCTAGTTACACCAGAGAGTTCTGGCCAGTGCAACAAATCCAGGCAAAGTCACTCAGCCCAGCTGAGTCTGACTCAGATCTGAATCAGGGATGAACCGGCCTGACTCACCTGACTCGGTCAGTGATTGACCCGATCCGATTCAGTGAGCTGACCCGTTGACCCGGCCGTTCTGACTCGTTGATCGGTGACCGGGCGGACTTTGCAGTCGGCCACCGAGCCGATTTCCGCGACTTTCCTGGGCCGATTTCCGACCCACAATCCGCACTTCCGGCGACCGTTTTTGGGGCGTATTTTCTACATGGGTTTCTCACTCTTGTGGGCTTGGTGGATTCTTACCTAATGGACTTTGAAGACTAGACCTAATTTTAGAAGTTGGAGAAAAGCTATAAAAGGGAAGGTCTTCTACAACATAGATATCTTTTTCTTGGGAATTTTGGAGAGCCACTTTTGTTTACGCTTCTAGGGTTTGGTTTTGTTCTTCTTCTTCCTTGTTTTATTATTGAATATTGATGATGATGAACTCCATAGCTATGAGTAGCTAAACATCTTATTGGTTATGGGATAAAAGTTGATCTCTCAACATGCTTTTGATTCAATGAATTAGTTTTGTCTCAAGTAATTATTGTTTGTGATTCACAATTAATAGTGTTATAAGATTTGAAAACTTGTTAGGTTGAGTCCGGAATCAATCCGATTTGTGTTCATCTCTAGAGCTATATTAGGGTTTTCAATACGAAAAAGTTGTTTATCCCTGATTCTAAGTAGCATAATTGTGGTTAGTGCTTGTAGTGATACATCCTATTAGTCACAAGTGAGTCATAACTTTTGTTAAAACGTCTAGTGCTTTTACACATTCGTTTGCATTGATAAGTCTTATTCCATAAATCTTAATGCTTTTAGGGAGTTAAACTTAATTGTGCTTTTACACTTTAGGTTGCTTTCGACGAAGAATTCACATATGCATCTTTTAATGTGGTTGTGATGAAAACAGGGAATTAACGGGTTATACTTGCGATCAAGATATCCTAGGACTTTTAATAAATACGAGATTAAATACCAATTCTAATCATTGATGAAAATACATGTTTGTGAATGATACTATCCCTTGACCAATATCTTCTCCTTATTGATTTCTCAAATTACTTACTTTGCCTTCAATTACTTTTATTTTCTTAAACACAACAAACATACCTTGGGTTACTTTAGAAACTGAAAATTACTTAACAACAATTGCCTCTCTGTGGATACGAACTCTTCCTTACCTTGAGCTTCATTTAAATTTAGTGCGTAAGAAAGTGAAATTATTTTTGACGGATTGACACACGATCAAATTTTGGCGCCGTTGCCGGGGAGGCATACGGCTTGTTATTGAGTTTTTAGTTTCTTTTTACAATTTCTGCTTTTATCTTTGCTTTTCGGTTCTTGTTTTGTTTCTCACTTGTTTTGGAGAATTGTTTTCAGGTGCATAATATCTGGCTTCTAAGGATTGGAATTATCCAAGGTGCGGGATAGCTACTCGACGCGGCACAATACTCCAACCAAGGCGAAACACAACGGACGAGCACGAGGAGGAAGTAGGAGAAGAGATTTTCCGACAACGAGAAGAAGAAGAAGAGATGGGTGATGCAAATCGTTCACTCAAGGACTTAGCTTCTCATAGGCTTGATACACAACAGGGGTGTATTCAAACGAACTCTACTTTTGAGATAAAGCCGGGGTTGCTTAGAGAATTACCAAAATTCCATGGCATGGTGAATGAAGATCCTAACAAACATCTTTTGGACTTCCACACCATTGTCACGGCTATGCTTCCAGCAAATGTTGAGGCGGATGGTGCAATGTTGAAGGTTTTCCATTTCTCTTTAATGGATAGTGCTAAGGATTTGTTGTACTATTTACCTCCCGGAAATGTCACTACATGGAATGGGCTGAAGAAACTCTTTTTGGAGAGATATTTTCCTGCATCCAAGGCTACTCAGATTCGCAAAGAAATTTGTGGGATGAAGCAAAACGTGGGAGAATCCTTATATGAATGTTGGGAACGGTACAAGAGATTGGTTGCAAGCTGCCCTCACCACCAATTTAGTGACGCTATGATCATCCAATACTTCTATGAAGGACTCCAATCAAGTGATAGGAATCTTATTGACGCTGTGGGTGGTGGTGCACTAGTTAGCAAGACGGTGGCACAAGCTAGGGAGTTGATTGAAAACATGGCAGCGAACTCACAACAATTTCTGAGTCGTGGTCCGGATGTGATTCTAAGAAGGGTGAGTGAAGTGAGCGAGGTGGAGGAACTTCGTCAACAAATGGGTAACATGACAGCAATGTTGCAACAAGTTGCATCCGCGGTTATACCAACTTCTCCTCAATCTTATGAAGACGAGCAAGCTAATGCGATCTTTCCAAATCAACCAAGACGGTATGATCCCTACTCATACACTTACAATCCGGGATGGAGAGATCACCCCAATTTTAGCTATGCCAACAAGCAAGGAGCGGTTCAACAACCTACTTTCAACTCTTCAAGTGGATTTCAACCTCAACAACAACAATTCCAGCCGAGGCAACAATTTCAGCAACCTCAAGCACAACAATCAAAGCAAACTCAAGGTGCTGATATTGATGCAAAGCTTCAAACTTTTATGCAAGGTATTTCTACCATGTTCAAAGAGAGTCAACAAGAGACTAAGAGTGCTATTAAGGAGTTGCAAACACAAATGGGCTCCATGGCTATTGAGTTGAACCAATTGAAGGCGCAAAATAGTGGGAAACTCCCTTCTCAACCTATTAACCCAAAAGAGGGTGTCAATGCTATTACGTTGAGAAGCGGTACACAACTTGTGCAACCCGAAGTTGCTGATTCGGGCAAGGTGGAGCCACCAAAGGAACCTGTTTTGGAGGAGAATAATGAGGATTCTCCCCAAACTTCTGAGGTACCTATTTCTAACTCTAAAACTCCGGTTTCTACTTATGTTCCTCCTCTACCTTTTCCTCGCAGATTTGCAAGCTCTAAGAAGGCGGAACTAGAAAAGGAGATTTTAGACGTTCTTAAAAAGATCCATGTGAACATACCGCTCATTGATGCTATCAAGCAAGTACCAAAGTATGCAAAGGTGTTAAAGGACTTGTGTACCAACAAACAAAGGCTCAAAGGTAATGAAGTGCTTAGTGTGGGGGAGAATGCTTCGGCAATCTTACAACACAAACTCCCACTAAAGTGCAAGGATCCGGGTAGTTTTGACATTCCCGTCACAATTGGTAACAAAACTTTTCACAAAGCTATGTTGGACTTAGGTGCTTCCGTTAATGTTATGCCTGCGTCAATGTATAATTCACTTGATCTTGGTCCTCTTAAAAGGCTGAAATTGTATTGCAATTAGCCGATCGCTCTAATGTCTACCCAATGGGTATTGTTGAGGATGTTCTTGTGCGGGTTAATCAACTTGTATTTCCAGCGGACTTTTGTGTGTTAGAGATGGATGAAGGTGCTCTGGACTCGTCTCTTCCATTGCTACTTGGGCGTCCCTTCATGAAAACGGCGAAAACCATAATTGATGTGGATAAGGGAACGCTAACCATGGAGTTTGATGGAGAAACAATACGTTTCAACATTTTCGAGACGATGAGATATCCTAGTGATGTCCACTCTTGTTTCTCCATTGATGTGATGGATACATTGGCACAACAAATGTTTGAATTGAACGGTGATGATGCTTTGGAAACCGTGTTAACTACATCCATAGATAATGGTGTAGAGTGTGGTAATGAAGTCAAGGAAGCTCTTGGTGATCTTAATTCACTCCAAGGATGCCCGAAAACTCATAATATCTCTTTTATTTCTTTACCATGCGCAGTGATGAAAAGCTTGTACCTTCAATTATTAAATCTCCGATTTTAGAATTGAAACCTCTTCCGACCACCTTAAGTACTTGTACTTGGGTGATAATGAAGAGTTACCGGTGATTGTTTCTAACAAGCTTAGTGATTTACAGGAGCAAAAACTTCTAAGGGTGCTAAGGAAGTACAAGACGGCCATAGGATGGACAATTGCCGATATCAAGGGTATTAGCCCCGCCGTTTGTATGCACAAAATTCGTTTGGAGGATGATGCAAAGCCTACTAGGGAAGCGCAACGTCGTTTGAATCCTCCCATGATGGAAGTTGTGAAAAAGGAGATACTCAAGCTTTTGGAAGTGGGTGTTATCTACCCCATATCCGATAGCAAGTGGGTAAGCCCGGTACAAGTAGTACCAAATAAATCGGGAGTAACGGTGGTGGAGAATGATAAGAGTGAACTTGTCCCAACTCGTGTGCAAACCGGTTGGAGGGTTTGTATTGATTATAGAAAATTGAATGCCACCACTAGAAAAGATCACTTTCCTTTACCTTTTATTGATCAAATGCTTGAACGTTTAGCTGGACACTCTTACTATTGCTTTCTTGATGGCTATTCAGGTTATAATCACATTGTGATAGCACCTAGGAGGACCAAGAGAAAACCACTTTCACTTGTCCTTTCGGTACTTTTGCTTATAGAAGGATGCCTTTTGGCTTATGCAATGCTCCGGCTACTTTTCAAAGGTGTATGGTGAGTATCTTTTCGGAATATGTTGAAAACATAATCGAAGTGTTCATGGATGACTTTAGTGTCTTTGGTGATTCTTTTGACCTTTGCTTGAACAATTTGTCTCTAATCCTTGAACGATGTGTTGAAACAAATCTTGTGCTAAATTGGGAGAAGTGCCATTTCATGGTAACTCATGGCATAGTTTTAGGCCATATAATATCTTCTAAAGGCTTGGAAGTCGATAAATCTAAGATAGACCTTATTCGTGCTCTAACCCCTCCCACTACGGTGAGGGAGATACGCTCTTTTCTTGGTCATGCAGGTTTCTATCGTAGATTCATCAAGGATTTTTCCAAGATAGCGTCACCACTTTGTAACTTATTGCAAAAAGATGTGGTTTTTAACTTTGATGAGAAATGTATGGCGGCATTCAATCGTTTGAAAGAACTTTTGATCTCAGCCCCTATCATTAAACCACCGGATTGGAGTAAGCCGTTTGAACTCATGTGTGATGCTAGTGATTATGCGGTTGGTGCGGTGCTTGGGCAACGTGTGGGGAGGCTTCCTCATGCTATCTATTATGCTTCTAAAACGTTAAATGAGGCTCAACAAAACTACACAACCACTGAAAAGGAGTTATTAGCCATTGTTTTTGCTTTAGAGAAGTTTCGCTCTTATCTAATTGGTACAAAAGTTGTTGTTTTTTCTGATCATGCAGCGCTTAAGTACTTGCTTACAAAGAAAGAGGCGAAACCGAGGCTCATACGATGGATATTACTCTTGCAAGAGTTTGATATTGAAATCAAAGACAAGAAAGGGATTGAGAACACCGTTATGGATCACTTAAGCCGACTTGCTGTGGACAAGGAGACTATCCCGTTGCGTGAAAGTTTCCTAGGATGAGCAACTTTTCTCGATTGCCTTTGGAGAACCATGGTATGCCGATATTGTGAATTACTTAGTTTCTAAACAAATCCCAAAGAACTTGTCTCGTGCTGAGAGGGACAAACTTAAGAGGTTAGGGAACCAATACATATGGGATGATCCATACTTATGGAAACATGGTAGTGACCAAGTAATACGAAGGTGCGTGCCCGAATCTGAATTTAACTCTATCTTGTCTTTTTGTCACTCTTATGCTTGCGGAGGACACTTTGGGAGTAAGAGAACCGCGCACAAGGTACTTGAAAGTGGTTTTTATTGGCCGACTTTGTTTAAGGATGCACATATATTTTGTACAACTTGTGATAGGTGTCAAAGAACCTGCAATCTAGGTGTCCGAAATCAAATGCCACAAACTTTTATTCAATTTATTGAAGTTTTTGATGTATGGGGTATTGATTTTATGGGGCCTTTTGTCAACTCACATGGGAATTTTTATATCTTACTTGCGGTTGATTATGTCTCGAAATGGGTGGAAGCTAAAGCCACCCCAACTAATGATTCTAAAGTTGTTTGATTTCGTGCAAGCTAATATTTTTGCAAGGTTTGGAATTCCAAGGGCAATAATTAGCGATGGGGGTTCTCACTTCAAAAACAGGTTCTTGCAAAGCTTGTTAAGGAAGTACAATGTGTCGCATAAGATTGCAACACCTTATCATCCCCAAACCAATGGACAAGCCGAGGTGTCTAACCGGGAGGTGAAATCAATTCTAGAAAAGACGGTGAACCCAACAAGGAAGGATTGGAGCATGCGACTTAATGATGCTTTGTGGGCGTATAGAACCGCATATAAAACACCTATTGGAATGTCTCCTTTTAGGATTGTGTATGGTAAACCTTGTCACTTACCCGTGGAAATTGAGCATAAGGCATTTTGGGCTATTAAGCAATGCAACATGGAGATGGATGGGGCTGGAAAGCAAAGGAAGTTACAACTCCAAGAGCTAGAGGAGCTTCGCAATGATGCATTTGAAAGTTCACGGATTTACAAAGAAAAGACGAAAGCATTCCATGATAACATGATTTCTAGAAAACAATTTTGCATTGGGCGAAAGTGCTTTTGTTTAATTCTCGCTTGCATTTATTTAGGGTAAATTAAGGTCACGATGGATCGGACCTTTTATTGTTACTAATGTGTTTTCTCATGGTGCAGTGGAAATTCGTAGTATAGCTACGGGGAAAGAACTTAAAGTGAATGGGCACCGGTTGAAACCATATTATGAGAACTTCTCTTCCGAAGTGGTGGAAGGAGTTAACTTTGTGGATGTACTCCCTCTGGAGGAGTCATAGAAAGCAAGGAGATAGTCGGGCTGACGACTTTAAACCAAGCGCTAATTGGGAGGCAACCCAAAGGATGAGTATTTCTTGTCTTGTATTTATTTCTTTTCTTGTTTTTAGTTTTTCTTGTTTTGTTTTTACTTTGTTTTCGCTGATTTCTTATTAGGATTTCCCACCTTGACTTACTTTGGACGATTCAATTTACATTGAGGACAATGTAAAGTTTAAGTGTGGGGGAGTGGTTTATGTTGTAAATTTTTGCAATTTTTTTCAACTTTTTTGTGAACTAGTGAATAAGACAACTCCAACTTATGGTTAGTTTAGAGTCACATAGTATACATGTCGCTAAGATTACATCGAGAATCTCACAATAGTGACTGAACTTAGAGATGACAGAGAACATGATCGGGTTTCTTAATTGTATGAGAGTTAAAGTTGGATTTAACCATGCCAGTGGCAAATAAGGTGCAGTCTGAATTCGGTATTAGAACAGTGATCCCCTATAGTGGAGACTACCCAAGTTACATAATGTGAGGCACCAACCTTCAATTCTTTGTACCTGTCTAAATTGTGCTTTTAGAGTGTGTGTCACCGTACGTAAATTAAGGCGAGAATGGTGAGGCTGTCCAATTTCCCACCATAGAAGCACTATTTTGATCTCTTGAGTGCTATTTTTATCAACCATGTTGGTGACATCGAATTGCTAACTTACATACCACTTGTGATCTTGTTCGCAGTTAGCACCATCCACCTTATCTCTCTCTACACCAACAGGTCCATAGAAACACCATCATCATCAACAAGAGGAGCATCACAAATTCGAAGGAAAGTTGAACACGTTCGAGGTTTACAAACAATGGTATAAAATGGCAGATTTCAGATTTGAGTAAAGCAACAAAACAGGGAGCATAATTTTTATAAGTTGAAGACTAATATACAAGAGCGGAAATTATTAAGGATGAGAATTGAGAAGTCTATGATATCAAGACATATAAGTTGTGAAGATTCAAGCGGTAAAGTACTTATACCATGGCATTGTACTTACATTTTTATTTTATTTGTATTTTGTTTTCTCTTGTCTCAAAAAAAAAAAAAAAAAAAAAAAAAAAAAAAAAAAAAAAAAAAAAAAAAAAAAAAAAAAAAAAGAAAAAAAAAGAAAAAAAAATAAAAAAAAAAAGAAAAAAAAAAAAAAAGAAGAAAAAAAAAGGGAAATTTTTTTTTTTGGTTTGTATAGTTTGTTTTTATTTTTGTATTCTTTCAATAAAGCCTATGGAAAGAAGGAATATCTATAATGAAGTTTCAAGCGACAAGGAATTAGAGGAAATAATCATATTGTCAAGATTCTACAAAGTTCGAGAGTTATCATCAAGAGTTGAAGACCGAAGACGAAGATGAAGACACCGATAGAAGACCGAAGACGTTTCTATGGATGCTGTGAGAGTGGTGCTAGCTGCACGTTGAACGGATAACGAGGTAAGTAAGCATATTCCCACCTTCGTTAAATGGTTGATTTCCTTTCGAAGAGATCGTCAGAAAAATGGGTTTTCAAAAATATATAAAAGATGTGGGTTTTCAAAACATTCGGAGGGTTTTTCCTTCCTACCATTCAACGTGTCGCAGGATTCTCTCTTCATTCCAACCTGGACACATGTGCGACCCATAAAAAGCTGTTTATTATTGAGTGCAATATCATAAAACCCTTTCTTGTGACTTTTGATCACTCCGAACCCGAATTTTAGTCGAGAAGGGATGGTTATCTCTCTCTCAACTTTTAAGAATGAGATTGTGTTCATTTATGTGTCTAACTTCTTATGACTAGTGTGCAGAATCTCTATGTCTTCTTAGCACGTTGGATACTATCATTACGGAGAACTAGTAAGTTGGAAAAATAGGTTTTGTGGGTATATCTCTAGTAAACCCTCACGAGACTATAACTCGTCCACTAGGGACACCTAGGGGTTTAAAGGCTTGTTATTTATGCTAAAAGTGACCGTAGCCTCGACGACACGGAGTTGTTGTATTTTATTGTTTTGTTTGATTTGCTCGAGGACTAGCAAAGTCTAAGTGTGGGGGAATCTGATAGGTGTAGAATACACCGTATTTACTATATAGAGTTTATGCTTTCTTTGCTATTTTTCTTGTGAATTATGTACTTTACGCGTGTTTTTGAGTTATTAGGTACTCTGGAGTCGCACGGAGGAAAAGAAGCGGAAATCATCCCAATTGGAGCAAAAAGGCGAAGCTAACGGCAGAGCTTGAAGTCAATCCGATCGCGTCTCGAGAAAGTTACGAGCGAAACCTATGAATAAGCTTGTCGGATACATGAAACCGACATGCCATGTTTGAGCTAGTTAGCCCCTTTAACGGAGCATTTGGGTGCTTAGAGTCATGTCCGGGTAACCCCTTATCTATTTCATCCGAGT
Organism: Papaver armeniacum; assembly: GCA_023531295.1. NCBI lineage: Eukaryota > Viridiplantae > Streptophyta > Magnoliopsida > Ranunculales > Papaveraceae > Papaver > Papaver armeniacum. The sequence continues at coordinate 20,110 of JAJJWW010010714.1, forward strand.
GGGATTAGCCACTTCCATTCCTACACCTAAACCTAAAATCGAGAGAGGTGTTTCTCTCTGTTCATTTCATTAAATGTCTGAAATTAGGAGAAGGAGGCCATGGAGATTGACAGAGAGATTGAAAAATTAAAGAGAAGCAACGAGTTTCACTGATCCCTGGAAGAGTAATTAGGGTTTGAAAAGTTCAAATTGAAGACAGAGAACGATGAGATGAACTCGATGTGAGTTAGTGATTTGAAGAGAGGATTTGCTGGTCCTGGTAGTGGGTTTTCTGAGTTCTGTGGAGATGGGAATTGAGGTGAAATTGATTGAGGAGGAAATTACAAGCTGGGTGTGGTTCCAATTGGTAATTGTGAGCCGAATGAGATCAGGGTTTTGAATCGGTAGTCATTTGTAACAAGGTCGAGAGGAAGATGTTGAGTTGAGTGTGATACGATTCGATAGAGGGTTCTTTGTCACAGGAATTGAAGCTTAGGATCTGGAGATGAGTTTTATTGCAGGTTTGTATAGGGAAGATGGCAGCAGAGATGCTGTGTCTTGGCTTGAGAATGGCTGTGACTGGATGGAACAGGTGAAGTGATATGCTCAGGTTCTGTTGTGTGGAGATAATGGAGAGGCTGCAACAGCTAGAGATACATGGAAGAAGTTGGGAGTCTGAGCAGCTGCTGGTGATTGCAATAGAGGAGCTACAGCTGTGGAAGATGGCTTGGCAGCTGGTGGAAGTGATAGCAGTTGCAGTTGAAACTGAGGATGCAGGTGGAGTTATAGTTGTACTGGAATGCAGAGATTTTGTAATGGGTTTTGCTGCCATGGGAGTTACAAGGCTGTGCTGATGTTACAGGCAGAGCTGGTGCTGTTGGAGTTGGCAGGAAATGGGGATTTGTTGTTGGTTGCCATGGCTGCTACTGTGAAGAGATAGGTTGTGGAGCAGTTGAGTAAGCCTAATGAGTGATTGGGTCTGCCTGAGATGGAATGGTTGTTACAGGGAAATGGCTTGAAGTTATGGTGGTGCAGCTGTTGAGAGCAGGTGGTTATGATTTTGGCAGGTGGTGTTGATAAAGCTGACTCTGAGGTGATAAGCTACAGGTCTGGAAATTGATGTTGAGTTTGGCCATGAAGTGAGCAAGGTTGCGCTGGTTGTGAGGTGATTGTGGGCTGGAGTTACAAAGATGGGAAGAAGCTGTGGTCCTTTGAAAGCGAGGATGATAATGATGCTAGAGTGGCAGGTGATGGCCTGGAGATGGCCAGGCATAGAGCTGTGGCCTGAGCTAGAATGAGTATGTATGAGGTGTTGCAGGTTGCAGGTTATGATGGAGTTGAGCTGTGGAAGCTTGCCAGGGAGATGAAGGTGCAATGCTATGAGCCAATGTTGCAGGTGGAAGTGATTGCAAGGCAAGAAGGAGAAGTAGCAGCACCTCAGTGCTGCTATGGAGTTGTTACAAATGGAAATGGTGCTGTGTGTTGTTAACTGGTGCTAGTTCATTGCAGTTGCATATGGAGTTGAGAGCCTGAGCAGGTGTTGCATGGAGGATGGTGCTGTAGATGGACTGAAGTGGTAATTGCAGCTGAAATTGTTGTGAAGGAGTTTGCTGGCAAGATGTCATGGCTTGATATGGGTTGGCTGAGTTTGTGTGTAGCCAAGGTTCAGTGGTGAAGAAATGCAAGTGCAGGGCCATCTTGGCCATGACTGAAACAGGGAAGGAACGCAGCCATCATGGCTAGTTACACCAGAGAGTTCTGGCCAGTGCAACAAGTCCAGGCAAAGTCACTCAGCCCAGCTGAGTCTGACTCAGATCTGAATCAGGGATGAACCGGCCTGACTCACCTGACTCGGTCAGTGATTGACCCGATCCGATTCAGTGAGCTGACCCGTTGACCTGGCCGTTCTGACTCGTTGATCGGTGACCGGGCGGACTTTGCCGGTCACCGGAGCCGATTTCCGGCGACTTCCGGCCGATTTCCGGCCACAATCCCAGACTTCCGGCGACCGTTTTTGGGGCGTATTTTCTACACGGGTTTCTCACTCTTGTGGGCTTGGTGGATTCTTACCTAATGGACTTTGAAGACTAGACCTAATTTTAGAAGTTGGAGAAAAGCTATAAAAGGGAAGGTCTTCTACAACATAGATATCTTTTTCTTGGGAATTTTGGAGAGCCACTTTTGTTTACGCTTCTAGGGTTTGGTTTTGTTCTTCTTCTTCCTTGTTTTATTATTGAATATTGATGATGATGAACTCCATAGCTATGAGTAGCTAAACATCTTATTGGTTATGGGATAAAAGTTGATCTCTCAACATGCTTTTGATTCAATGAATTAGTTTTGTCTCAGTAATTATTGTTTGTGATTCACAATTAATAGTGTTATAAGATTTGAAAACTTGTTAGGTTGAGTCCGGAATCAATCCGATTTGTGTTCATCTCTAGAGCTATATTAGGGTTTTCAATACGAAAAAGTTGTTTATCCCTGATTCTAAGTAGCATAATTGTGGTTAGTGCTTGTAGTGATACATCCTATTAGTCACAAGTGAGTCATAACTTTTGTTAAAACGTCTAGTGCTTTTACACATTCGTTTGCATTGATAAGTCTTATTCCATAAATCTTAATGCTTTTAGGGAGTTAAACTTAATTGTGCTTTTACACTTTAGGTTGCTTTCGATTGAAGAATTCACATATGCATCTTTTAATGTGGTTGTGATGAAAACAGGAATTAACGGGTTATACTTGCGATCAAGATATCCTAGGACTTTTAATAAATACGAGATTAAATACCAATTCTAATCATTGATGAAAATACATGTTTGTGAATGATACTATCCCTTGACCAATATCTTCTCCTTATTGATTTCTCAAATTACTTACTTTGCCTTCAATTACTTTTATTTTCTTAAACACAACAAACATACCTTGGGTTACTTTAGAAACTGAAAATTACTTAACAACAATTGCCTCTCTGTGGATACGAACTCTTCCTTACCTTGTGCTTCATTTAAATTTAGTGCGTAAGAAAGTGAAATTATTTTTGACGGATTGACACACGATCACTTTCAGTAGTCTTCCTTACCTTGTGCTTCTTTTTAGTCCTTCTACCAGATCGGAATCAATGGATGAAAAAAACAGAGAGTTCAGTATAAGAGTTTCAGTAGTCTTAGTTATCAATTTTTCTCAAAGTTACCTATAAGAGGCTTTCTCTCTATTTCTCTTTAAAAAATAACAGAGACTCAAAACCATAGCCGCCGTTGCTCCAATGAGAGCAGATCTTTACTCTGTTAGGTTTTAGCTTTCAGTAGTCTTTGTTATCAATTCTTCTTTTTAGTCCTGCTACCAGATCAAAATCAATGGGTGAAAACCCAGAGAGTTCAGTATAGGAATCCATCTCTCACCCAAAAATTACCTATAAGAGGCTTTCTCTCTATTTCTCTCTAAAAAATAACAGAGACTCAAAACCCTAGCCTCCGCTGCTCCAATGAGAGCAGATCTTTACTCGATAGGTTTTAGCTTTGGGTAGTCTTTGTTATCAATTTTTCTTTTAATCTCGCTACCAGTAACATAATCAATGGGTGACAAACCGAGAGTTCAGTATTGGAATCCATCTCTCACCCAAAAGTTACCTATAAGAGGCTTTCTCTCTAAAAAATAACAGAGACTCAAAACCCTAGCCTCCGCTGTTCCAATGAGAGCAGATCTTTACTCTGTTAGGTTTTAGCTTTCGGTAGTCTTTGTTATCAATTCTTCTTTTTAATCATGCTACCAGATCAGAATCAATGGGTAAAAAACCAGAGAGTTCAGTACAGGAATCCATCTCTCACCCAAAAGTAACCTATAAGAGGCTTTCTCTCTATTTTTCTCTAAAAAATAACAGAGAATCAAAACCCTAGCCGCCGCTGCTCCAATGAGGGAAGATCTTTACTTTGTTAGGTTTTAGCTTTCAGTAGTCTTTGTTATAAATTCTTCTTTATAATCCTTTTACCATATCAGAATCAATGGGTGAAAAACCAGAGAGTTCATTATAGGAATCCATCTCTCACCCAAAAGTTACCTATAAGAGGCTTTCTCTCTATTTCTCTCTAAAAAAAACGTAGACGGAAACCCTAGTCGCCGCTGCTCCAATGAGAGCAGATCTTTACTCGTTAGGTTTTAGATTTTCAGTAGTCTTTGTTATCAATTCTTCTTTTAATCCCGCTACTGTAACAGTAATCAATGGGTGACAAACCAGAGAGTTCAAGATAGGAATCCATCTCTCACCCAAAAATTACCTATAAGAGGCTTTCTCTATTTCTCTCTAAAAATAAGAGACTCAAAACCCTAGCGTCCGCCGCTCCAATGAGAGCAGATCTTTACTCGTTAGGTTTTAGCTTTCGTAGTCTTTGTTATCAATTTTTCTTTTAATCTCGCTACCAAGACGTAATCAATGGGTGAAAACCCAGAGAGTTCAGTATAGGAATCCATCTCTCACCCAAAAGTTACCTATAAAAGGCTTTCTCTCTATTTCTCTCTAAAAAATAACAGAGACTCAAAACCCTAGCCTCCGCTGCTCCTATGAGAGCAGATCTTTACTCTGTTAGGTTTTAGCTTTCGTAGTCGTTGTTATCAATTCTTCGTTTAGTCTCGCTACCAGATCGTAATCAATGGGTGAAAACCCGAGAGTTGAAAGATAGAATCCATCTCTCACCCAAAAGTTACCTATAAGAGGCTTTTCTCTATTTCTCTCTAAAAATAATGTAGAGACTCAAAACCCTAGCCTCCGCTGCTCCAATGAGAGCCGATCTTTACTCTGTTAGGTTTTAGCTTTCAGTAGTCTTAGTTATCAATTCTTCTTTTTATTCCTGCTACCAGATTAGAATCAATGGATGAAAACCCAGAGAGTTCAGTATAAGAATCCATCTCTCACCCAAAAGTTACCTATAAGAGGCTTTCTCTCTATTTCTCTCTAAAAAATAACAGAGACTCAAAACCCTAGCCGCCGCTGCTCCAGTGAGAGCAGATCTTTACTTTGTTAGGTTTTAGCTTTCAGTAGTCTTTGTTAGCAATTCTTCTTTTTAATCCTGCTACCAGAACATAATCAATGGGTGACAAACCAGAGAGTTCAGTATTGGAATCCATCTCTCACCCAAAAATTACCTATAAGAGGCTTTCTCTCTATTTCTCTCTAAAAAATAACAGAGACTCAAAACCCTAGCCTCCGCTGCTCCAATGAGAGCAGATCTTTACTCTGTTAGGTTTTAGCTTTCAGTAGTCTTTGTTATCAATTCTTCTTTTTAATCCTGCTACCAGATCAGTATCAATGGGTGAAAAACCTAGAGAGAATCCAGTTCATTACCTATAAGAGGCTTTCTCTCTAAAAATCCATCTCTCACCCAAAAATTACCTAGGTTTTAAGAGTCTTTGTTATCAATTTTCTCTCTATTTCTGGGTGACAAACCGAGAGTTCAAAAAATCACCCAAAAGTTACCTATAAGAGGCTATCTCTCTATTTCTCTAAAAAAAAATAGACTCAAAACCCTAGCCTCCGCCGCGCTCCTATGAGAGCCGATCTTTACTCGTTAGGTTTTAGCTTTCAGTTGTCTTACTTATCAATTCTTCTTTTAGTCCCTCGCAACCAGATCGAATCAATGGATGAAAAATAGAGAGTTCAGTTATAAGAATCCATCTCTAAAAAAATAAGAGGCTTAGTTATCAACTCTTAAAAGAGAGTTCCGTATAAGAGTTTCGTAGTCTTAGTTATCAATTCTTCTCACCCTAAAGTTACCTATAAGAGGCTTTCTCTCTATTTCTCTCTAAAAAATAACATAGACTCAAAACTTTAGCCGCCATTTGCTCCAATGAGAGCAGATCTTTACTGTTAGGTTTTAGATTTTAGTAGTCTTTGTCATCAGTTCTTCTTTTTAATCCTGCTACCAGATCAGAATCAATGGGTGAAAAACCAGAGAGTTCAGTACAAGAATCTATATCTCACCCTAAGTAACCTATAAGAGGCTTTCTCTCTATTTTTCTCTAAAAAATAACAAAGAATCAAAACCCTAGCCGCCGCTACTCCAATGAGAGCAGATCTTTACTTTGTTAGGTTTTAGCTTTCAGTAGTCTTTGTTAGCAGTTCTTCATTTTAATCCTGCTACCAGATCAGAATCAATGGGTGAAAAAACCAGAGTTCAGTACAGGATTCCATGTCTCACCAAAAAGTAACCTATAAGAGGCTTTCTCTCTGTTTTTCGCTAAAAAATAACAAAGAATCAAAACCCTAGCCGCCGCTGCTCCAATGCAGATCTTTACTCTGTTAGGTTTTATCTTTCAGTAGTCTTTGTTATCAATTCTTCTTTTTAATCCTGCTACCAGATCATAATCAATGGACGAAAACCAGAGAGTTCAGTATAGGAATCCATCTCTCACCCAAAATTTACCTATAAGAGGCTTTCTCTCTATTTCTCTCTAAAAAATAACAGAGACTCAAAACCCTAGCCGCCGCTGCTCCAATGAGAGCAGATCTTTACTTTATTAGGTTTTAGCTTTCAGTAATCTTTGTTATCAATTCTTCTTTTTAATCCTGCTATTAGATCAGTATCAATGGGTGAAAAACAAGAGAGTTCAGTATAGGAATCCACCTCTCACCCAAAAGTTACCTATAAGAGGCTTTCTCTATATTTCTCTCTAAAAAATAACAGAGACTCAAAACCCTAGCCTCCGCTGCTCCTATGAGAGCCGATCTTTACTCTGTTAGGTTTTAGCTTTTAGGTGTCTTAGTTATCATTTCTTCTTTTTAGTCCCGCTACCAGATCAGAATCAATGGATGAAAAAACAGAGAGTTCAGTATAAGAATCCATCTCTCACCCAAAAATTACCTATAAGAGGCTTTGTCTCTATTTCTCTCTAAAAAATAACAGAGACTCGAAACCCTAGCCGCCGCTGCTCCAATGAGAGCAGATCTTTACTCTGTTAGGTTTTAGCTTTCAGTAGTCTTTGTTATCAATTCTTCTTTTTAATCCTGCTACCAGAACAGAATCAATGGGTGACAAACCAGAGAGTTCAGTATAGGAATCCAACTCTCACCCAAAAATTACCTATAAGAGGCTTTCTCTCTATTTCTCTCTAAAAAATAACAGAGACTCAAAACCCTAGCCTCCGCTGCTCCAATGAGAGCAGATCTTTACTCTGTTAGGTTTTAGCTTTCAGTAGTCTTTGTTATCAATTTTTCTTTTTAATCCTGCTACCAGATCAGTATCAATGGGTGAAAAACCAGAGAGTTCAGTATAAGAATCCATCTCTCACCCAAAAATTACCTATAAGAGTCTTTCTCTCTATTTCTCTCTAAAAAATAACAGAGACTCAATGAGAGCAGATCTTTACTCTGTTAGGTTTTAGCTTTCATTAGTCTTTGTTATCAATTCTTCTTTTTAGTCCTGCTACCAGATCAGAATCAATGGGTGAAAACCCAGAGAGTTCAGTATAGGAATCCATCTCTCACCCAAAAGTTACCTATAAGAGGCTTTCTCTCTATTTCTCTCTAAAAAATAACAGAGACTCAAAACCCTAGCCTCCGCTGCTCCAATGAGAGCCGATCTTTACTCTGTTAGGTTTTAGCTTTCAATTGTCTTAGTTATCAATTCTTCTTTTTATTCCTGCTACCAGATCAGAATCAATGGATGAAAAAACAAAGAGTTCAGTATAAGAATCCATCTCTCACCCAAAAGTTACCTATAAGAGGCTTTCTCTCTATTTCTCTCTAAAAAATAACAGACACTCAAAACCCTAGCCGTCGCTGCTCCAATGAGAGCAGATCTTTACTCTGTTAGGTTTTAGCTTTCAGTAGTCTTTGTTATCAATTATTCTTTTTAATCCTGCTACCATAACAGAATCAATGGGTGACAAACCAGAGAGTTCAGTATTGGAATCCATCTCTCACCCAAAAATTACCTATAAGAGGCTTTCTCTCTATTTCTCTCTAAAAAATAACAGAGACTCAAAACCCTAGCCTCCGCTGCTCCAATGAGAGAAGATCTTTACTCTGTTAGGTTTTAGCTTTCAGTAGTCTTTGTTATCAATTTTTCTTTTTAATCCTGCTACCAGATCAGTATCAATGGGTGAAAAACCAGAGAGTTCAGTATAGGAATCCATCTCTCACCCAAAAATTACCTATAAGAGGCTTTCTCTCTATTTCTCTCTAAAAGATAACAGAGACTCAAAACTCTAGCCTCCGCTGCTCCAATGAGAGCAGATCTTTACTCTGTTAGGTTTTAGCTTTCAGTAGTCTTTGTTATCAATTCTTCTTTTTAGTCCTGCTACCAGATCAGAATCAATGGGTGAAAACCCAGAGAGTTCAGTATAGGAATCCATCTCTCACCCAAAAGTTACCTATAAGAGGCTTTCTCTCTATTTCTCTCCAGAAAATAACAGAGACTCAAAACCCTAGCCTCCGCTGCTCCAATGAGAGCCGATCTTTACTCTGTTAGGTTTTAGCTTTCAGTTGTCTTAGTTATCAATTCTTCTTTTTAGTCCAGCTACCAGATCAGAATAATTGGATGAAAAAATAGAGAGTTCAGTATAAGAATCCATCTCTAAAAAATAAGAGGCTAAGTTATCAACTCTTAAACAGAGAGTTCTGTATAAGAGTTTCAGTAGTCTTAGTTATACATTCTTCTCAGCCTAAAGTTACCTATAAGAGGCTTTCTCTCTATTTCTCTCTAAAAAATAACAGAGACTCAAAACTTTAGCCGCCGCTGCTCCAATGAGAGCAGATCTTTACTCTGTTAGGTTTTAGCTTTTAGTAGTCTTTGTTATCAGTTCTTCTTTTTAATCCTGCTACCAGATCAGAATCAATGGGTGAAAAACCAGAGAGTTCAGTACAAGAATCTATCTCTCACCCAAAGTAACCTATAAGAGGCTTTCTCTCTATTTTTCTCTAAAAAATAACAAAGAATCAAAACCCTAGCCGCCGCTACTCCAATGAGAGCAGATCTTTACTTTGTTAGGTTTTAGCTTTCAGTAGTCTTTGTTATCAGTTCTTCATTTTAATCCTGCTACCAGATCAGAATCAATGGGTGAAAAACCAGAGTTCAGTAGAGGAATCCATCTCTCACCAAAAAGTAACCTATAAGAGGCTTTCTCTCTGTTTTTCTCTAAAAAATAACAAAGAATCAAAACCCTAGCCGCCGCTGCTCCAATGCAGATCTTTACTCTGTTAGGTTTTATCTTTCAGTATTCTTTGTTATCAATTCTTCTTTTTAATCCTGCTACCAGATCAGAATCAATGGATGAAAACCAGAGAGTTCAGTATAGGATTCCATCTCTCACCCAAAAGTTACCTATAAGAGGCTTTCTCTCTATTTTTCTCTAAAAAATAACAGAGACTCAAAACCCTAGCCGCCGCTGCTCCAATGAGAGCAGATCTTTACTTTATTAGGTTTTAGCTTTCAGTAATCTTTGTTATCAATTCTTCTTTTTAATCCTGCTATTAGATCAGTATCAATGGGTGAAAAATAAGAGAGTTCCGTAAAGGAAACCATCTCTCACCTTAAAGTTACCTATAAGAGGCTTTCTCTCTATTTCTCTCTAAAAAATAACAGAGACTCAAAACACTAGCCTCCGCTGCTCCAATGAGAGCCGATATTTACTCTGTTAGGTTTTAGCTTTCAGTTGTCTTAGTTATCAATTCTTCTTTTTAGTCCTTCTACCAGATCATAATCAATGGATGAAAAAACAGAGAGTTCAGTAGAAGAATCCATCTATAAAAAATAAGAGGCTTAGGTATCAACTCTTAAACAAAGAGTTTAGTATAAGAGTTTCAGTAGTCTTAGTTATCAATTCTTCTCACCCTAAAGTTACCTATAAGAGGCTTTCTCTCTATTTCTCTCTAACAAATAACAGAGACTCAAAACCTTATCCGCCGCTACTCCAATGAGAGCAGATCTTTACTCTGTTAGGTTTTAGCTTTCAGTAGTCTTTGTTATCAGTTTTTCTTTTTTATCCCGCTACCAGATCAGTATCAATGGGTGAAAAACCAGAGAGTTCTTTTTTTTTAATAGGAAAGAGATTTAATTAAAATTAAGAAGCTACAATGTTGTTTTGGTCACTTAAGATCAAGGTATTGATCCAAGTAGGCCAATTAGAGAAGTAATCAACCTAACTAAATCAGTGTTTTGGCAAATTTAGCTAAAGAATCGGCTAAGTTATTTGCATCTCTATGAGCATAACTACACTCCCAATGCTCAAAATCTGATAATAAAAATAAAATATCTCTAATGATATTATTGGTAGTCCACTTGACTGGAAGAAGAGTGACCTTGTATTGCTCTAACAACATTCACACAATCACCCTCTAAGTGAATCCTCTGCAACCCTTTTCCTTTGCCCATAGTACTGCTTCCATTGCTCCAAGGGCCTCAGCTTCTTCAGCATCTACTGCTCTAAGAGGGATACATCGCACCCATTGCAAAGACTCCGCAAAATTTCTTAGATTAGTCCAATTCCGGATGAGATCGAGCAATTTATAAAGGAAGCATCAAAATTAATTTTGTCTACATGATTCCTAGGTGGTTTCCACAAGTGCCTTACATTACCAGTAACAGGTCTATCCACAACATTTAAGGAACTTTGCCAGTCAATAAGATGATTCACAATATTTTTAAATATGATCAATATTAATCTCAGAGTTTTGAAAATTCTTAGACATCTAGCCTTCCAAATGTACCAAGTTATAAAGCAAGTATATTCAAAGCTTTAAGATCAACTTGAACACCTCTGTGGAACCCGCATTAAGAACATTACATAGCCAGGTATGCAGAGATCATAATTAGATATGGAATTATAAAGATTATGATTGACTTTATTCCAAATATTGACCGCCACAGGACACTCAATGCAAAGATGCCGGAAGTTTTCAATCCCATTAACACACAGAGGCGGGGAGGTGTTCTTATACTTAGTGATTCTAGCTAGTTTGTCTTTAGTAGAAAGACATTTATGTAAACATTTCCATATGAAGTGTTGAATCTTAGGAGGAAGCTTTACTTTCCGTAAAGGACCGGTTACGGACATATCATTCTTAGAAGGAGAAGTCACTAAAGAATCATCCAAAATTACTCAGAGGCGCTTTTATTTGAGAAGCAACCATTGTGTGCAGGGGACCATCTAAGTTGATCTTGACCAGTGATGGGAATTCTAATTTTCATATAATGTTACTAACTGTAGCTTCATCAAAATGAGCATTAAGAGTATCAACCTTCCAAACTCGGTTATCTTTATCAAGGAGCCGACTAACATTTCCATGTTTGAGGAATAAAAGTAGAATCTGAGGGCTTATTTCTCTGGGAATCCATTTATGTTTCCATATATCTATTTGACTTCCATCTCCTAATTCCCAAACATAATAACGTCTAACTATATCAAGACCATGATAAATCCCTTTCCGGATCCAAGAACCCCGAGAAAAAAACAACACCATTTAGAGGATTAGAGTTTTTAAAGTACTTGCAACTTAAAATTTGAACCCACAACTCATCTTGCTGAGTTAGCATTCTCCATGCTAATTTAGTGAGAAGAGCCAGATTAAGAATGTCAGTTCTCCTAATGTTAAGACCTCCCAAATCTTTGGGCAGAGCAACATCTAACCATCTTTTGGGATAAATTCCTCCTCCCATTTCATCTTTACCCCATTGGAAGTTCATCTGAACTGAATCCAACCTATCAGTAACAGTTTTAGGCATGGGGAAAACTGCAAGGTGGTGGTTAGCTAAATTCCCTAAAACAGATTGTATAAGAACAGTTCTACCAGGAGGAGCCACAAATTTACCTTTCCAAGTAGCTAAACTATTTTTGTAGCTATCATTCAGTTGAGAGAAAGATTGGGTTTTGTCTCTTTGAAGAAGGAGAGGCACACCTAAATACTTTTCCTGTAAAGCCATTCGTTTAATTTGTAGAATACCTGAAATGGTGGTCTTAATGTTACCTGGAACTTTAGGACTAAAAGCTACAGCAGATTTTTCAAAGTTGACAGCTTGACCAGAGAATTTACTGAATTGGTCAATTATAGTAGCTAATTGATTAGCTTCCTGGATTCTAGCCTTAATAAAAATTAAGCAGTCATCTGCAAAAAATAGATGAGTGATAGGAGGAGCATCTTTAGTAACCTGGAAACCAGTAATCAAATTAGAATTTTCAGCAAACCTAAGTGCTCTACCAAAAGCTTCCATACAGAGAATAAAGAGGTAGGGGGATAGGGGATCTCCCTGTCTCAGGCCTCTTTGAGGATAGTAAACCTTACCTGGGGATCCATTGAGAAGGATAGAAGTAGAAACTGTGGATACACACTGCTCAATCATAGTACACCAAATGTCAGAGAACCCAAGAGCTTTTAAATTAGCATTCAAAAAAGACCATTCGACTGGCTAAAAGCTTTTTGACATGTCAAGTTTAATAGCAATACCTCCATCCTTAGCTTTAGTCTTCTTAAGAGAGTCAATCATTTCATGAGCAATCACAATATTATCCTGTATAAGTCTACCAGCAATAAAAGCAGTTTGATTTGGAGCAATAATTTTACTTAAAATCTTTTTCAATCTTGAAGCTAAAAGTTTAGATATGATTTTATAAGAAACATTACATAAGCTAATAGGTCTGAAGTCTACAGCAAATTGAGGACACTTGGACTTAGGAATTAGAGTAATGAAATTATGGTTAAGTTGTTTAAGAATATGCTGAGATTCAAAGAAAGCAGTAACCATATTAACTACATCTTGGCCTACTGTATCCCACATAATCTGATAAAAACCGTAGGAAGCCATTCCGGGCCAGGGGTGGTCCAAGGTTTCATAGCAAAAACAATATTCTTGACTTCATCATAAGAGGACAATCGTTAACATTCTGTTATAAACGAGAAATACAAGGAGTAACATTGTTAAGATAATTTGCAGGATTATGAAAGGGCTAGATGTTCTACTCATATTAAAGAAATGACTTAATAACTCCTCAAAGAATATCCTCTCTATCGGTAGCCAGGCACCAAGACTATTTTGGAGTGAGTCTATCTGAGTTCTTTTCCTCCTAAAATTGGCTTTTTGATGAAAATAAGCAGTGTTCCTATCTTCAAATTTTAAACTGTCATCCCTGTTTCTTTGTTTCCAAAAATCTTCTTCAGCATTATACCAAAACTTAAGTTTCTCAGTGAGGTCTCTAACAGATTAAGATTTTGGTTACTTCTATTTCTAGTTAAGAGGAGAGTCGTGGATTGAAGCTTAGTGATTTGAGTGGTTATATTGCCAAAATGATTATAGTTCCATTCTAAGAGCAATTTTAGTATCGGACAAATTATTAGAGAATCTGAAAGCATAAGAACCAATCTTGTTGAAACCCCATTTAGAATTAATCAAACCAGGCAAAGCGAATCATTAAACCAGGCTTTATTGACTCTAAAAGGTTTTTAGTGGAGTTATCCATTCTAGAGGTGGCAATCATTATAGGACAATGATCACTTCTATGGTGTTTAGATGATAAACAACTGCATTATTGTAGTTTTGCATCCAGTCAATGGTAGCACAGGCTCTATCAAGTCTCTCTAAAATAAGTTCTTCTCCTTCCCTTCTATTGGTCCAAGTGAAAGGGTTTCCTATGAAATTTAAGCTGTGGAGTCCTCTAAGATGAATTAAGTCATTGTAGTGATTCAATTCAGATTGTGTGGGAATGTTACCACCTTCTTTCTCATCACAGTTTAAAATGAAATTCAGATCACCTACTAAAAGCCAACTATTATCATAAGAGTGTCTAATACCATCTAGATAGCACCATTGTATGTTCCTATTAGTATTATTTAGAGCACCATACATAAAGGAAACCAAAGTAGCAAAGATAATAGAGTCTAATTTAATAAGACAATTTATGATATTATAGTTGGTATCTATAATAGTGAGATCAACACCATCTTTCCACATTAAGCAAAGACCACCGGATAGACCAATAGGATTATGGAAATAGATATTAGGAAACTTGTATCTTGCAGTAAGATATTGCATTCTCTTTAATTGGTTTTTGGTTTCTGACAAGAAGATTATATCAGGATTGTTAGATCTAATAAGGGTCTGAAGATGATTTCTAGTGTCCTTGTTGCCAAAGCCACAAACATTCCAGGAGAGAAGTTTCATGAGTTGCAAAATTTTGTAATAACTAGGAGAGCAGAAATCAAAATTATCTAAACTAGGCAATTTAGTTTTATAAAAAGTATAAAAATAATAATTCAAATGTACCTTATTATCCTCATAGGTGATTCCAGATTGCTTGTCCTTAAGTGTGATTCTAGCTGTTGTCTGTTTCTCAGCTTCTTCCTCATTGTTATCATGGTTTTCTCCATTTTCTAAATATCTTTGCCTCTTCCCAAGCCTAGTCAACAGTCCTCTATTTGATCATTTTTTGAAACTTCACAACTTTACCATCAATAGGAGGGATAAAAGGGATATTTTTAGTATTCTTCCTAGCCATCAATTTAGGAGCACTTGAAGTAGTAGAGCGAACACTGATGTTCCTTCTAATAATTCCAACTCCACCAAAAGGTAGAGGCTTTTCATGTGCTACTTTCAAATAATTAGCAGCAGCTTTGCAAGCATCTTCAGAATGATTAATGATAAAACATTCTCTGCATATTTTGTTTGGTTGCTTATGATAGAAGAATCTGACCCATTTGGTGGAACCAGCTGCAGTGATTGCTAGGACACCTCTTCTCAAAGGGGTTGTTAATTCAATTCTTATACTGAGACTTTGGTCGGGATACCATCAACAGTATGGCATTTCTTTGGTTCAATAGCAATAACTTAGCCAAGAAGCTTCCCATATCTTCCACTGCTTTCACATTCATATGTTCGGGTTGGAGATATTTCAATTCAATCCAAAAGGTTTGTTTACTCAATCGAGATTACGATGTATAAGACCATGGAAGTAATCAAAGAAGATACAAAGCCTTCCATCAATGTTCCATGGGCCTTCTTCAATGACTTTGTCACGGATCTTTGTTGAGGAGCTTAAAAATCATTACATTAGTTTCAACTTCAATGATCTTCACATCTTAGGGAATAAATGGCCAAGTGAATTGGATATTTTTTCCACGCACCATCATGCCATTTTAGTCTCAGATATGATCTTCCCAATTAAGCAAAAATCCCATTCACCACTACTATTTTCATCCTTATCCCCTGGGTCTTCTTGACTGATAATGACCAAATCCTCTTCATTTTGTAGTTCTAAAGTAGCCTTTTTGAATCTTAAGGCTAACTCAGAAACCTCATTGTTAGGTTTAGGAACTAAAGGAGAACTTGTTTGATTTTCTTCCATTTGAGTTTTTCTTTTCACTAGACTGATATGATTTATGCCTTTGCTAAGATTATGATTTATAAAGGTAGAGCATAAATTAGGGTTGCCAGAATTAGGGTAGATATGGGAATAATTTGAGATAACTATTGAGAGATTATTGGGATTGGTTGTAACAGAAAAGGCAATAATATGAGCTGTAATTGACCATAGAAGAAAAGGAGCATCTATCATTTCAACTTTATAACGGTTCCAATTTGTTCCACATGTACGATCTTCATGATTGGGTTTAGCTTCCTATTGATCGGTGAAGAGCCATCTTGCCCCTACTAGGAGAAACCAAGAACAATGATGATTGAAGAGGAAATATCAGCTTTAACAAGCAATAAGACAACAGCAGCAAACGCCATAATCAACACTGGAAACCCGGCAAACGCCATTTAAGGACTAAGCAATCTGTAAACACACAAAGGAGATTAGAAATTTAGTTATACATTTAAAATTTTGTAAACTTTGAGAAAGCAGAATTCAAACCGAACAAATTAGTTCTAGTTTCTATAAATCAGAAGGAATCAAAGATTAAACATGGAAACAAAGATTAAACATGAAATCACTGAAGTAACAGGATTAGGGAAAGCAAAATTTGAAAAACTGAGTTAACTCATAAAAACCCCCGATTTACAGAGAAGAGAGAGAAGAGAAAAAACCAAAGAGGGTTTTGTTAGCTTTATGCAACCGTGCTAACAATCGAAAAACCAGAGAGTTCAGTACAGGAATACATCTCTCACCCAAAAGTAACCTATAAGAGGCTTTCTCTCTATTTTCTCTAAATATTAACAGAGAATAAAAACCCTAGCCGCCGCTGCTCCAATGGGAGAAGATCTTTACTTTGTTAGGTTTTAGCTTTCAGTAGTCTTTGTTATCAATTCTTCTTTTTAATCCTGCTACCAGATCAGAATCAATGGGTGAAAAACCAGAGAGTTCAGTATATGAATCCATCTCTCCCCCAAAATTTACCTATAAGAGGCTTTCTCTCTGTTTTTCGCTAAAAAATAACAAAGAATCAAAACCCTAGCCGCCGCTGCTCCAATGCAGATCTTTACTCTGTTAGGCTTTATCTTTCAGTAGTCTTTGTTATCAATTCTTCATTTTAATCCTGCTACCAGATCATAATCAATGCATGAAAACCAGAGAGTTCAGTATAGGAATCCATCTCTCATCCAAAAGTTACCTATAAGAGGCTTTCTCTCTAGATCTCTCTAAAAAATAACAAAGACTCAAAACCCTAGACGCCGCTGCTCCAATGAGAGCAGATCTTTACTTTATTAGGTTTTAGCTTTCAGTAATCTTTGTTATCAATTCTTCTTTTTAATCCTGCTATTAGATCAGTATCAATGGGTGAAAAACAAGAGAGTTCAGTATAGGAATCCACCTCTCACCCAAAAGTTACCTATAAGAGGCTTTCTCTCTATTTCTCTCTAAAAAATAACAGAGACTCAAAACCCTAGCCTCTGCTGCTCCTATGAGAGTCGATCTTTACTCTGTTAGGTTTTAGCTTTCAGTTGTCTTAGTTATCATTTCTTCTTTTTAGTCCCGCTACCAGATCAGAATCAATGGATGAAAAAACAGAGAGTTCAGTATAAGAATCCATCTCTCACCCAAAAATTACCTATAAGAGGCTTTGTCTCTATTTCTCTCTAAAATAACGAGACTCAAAACCCTAGCCTGGCCATCGCTCTAATGAGAGCAGATCTTTACTCTGTTAGGTTTTAGCTTTCAGTAGTCTTTGTTATCAATTCTTCTTTTTAATCCTGCTACCAGAACAGAATCAATGGGTGACAAACCAGAGAGTTCAGTATAGGAATCCATCTCTCACCCAAAAATTACCTATAAAAGGCTTTCTCTCTATTTTTCTCTAAAAAATAACAGAGACTCAAAACCCTAGCCGCCGCTGCTCCAATGAGAGCAGATCTTTACTCTGTTAGGTTTTAGATTTCAGTAGTCTTTGTTATCAATTCTTCTTTTTAGTCCTGCTACCAGATAAGAATCAATGGGTGGAAACCCAGAGAGTTCAGTATAGGAATCCATCTCTCACCCAAAAGTTACCTATAAGTGTCTTTCTCTCTATTTCTCTCTAAAAAATAATAGAAACTCAAACCCTAGCCTCCGTTGCTCCAATGAGAGCAGATCTTTACTCTGTTAGGTTTTAGCTTTCAGTAGTCTTTGTTATCAATTCTTCTTTTTAGTCCTGCTACCCGGATAAGAATCAATGGGTGAAACCCTTAGAGTTCGATATAGAATCCATCTCTCACCCAAAAGTTACCTATAAGTGTCTTTCTCTCTATTTCTTTCTAAAAAATAATAGAAACTCAAAACCCTAGCCTCCGTTGCTCCAATGAGAGCAGATATTTACTCAGTTAGGTTTTAGCTTTCAGTTGTCTTTGTTATCAATTCTTCTTTTTAATCCTGCTACCAGAACAGAATCAATGGGTGACAAACCCGTAGAGTTCAAAGATAGGAATCCATCTCTCACCCAAAAATTACCTATAAGAGGCTCTCTCTCTATTTCTCTCTAAAAAATAACAGAGACTCAAAACCCTAGCCTCCGCTGCTCTAATGAGAGCAGATCTTTACTTTGTTAGGTTTAAGCTTTCAGTAGTCTTTGTTATCAATTTTACTTTTTAATCCTACTACCGGGATCGCGACTAATGGGTAACGCCAAACATTTTTTAAAGACAAAAAAGTTACA